>JAJMYN010000017.1:600000-777454 GCA_023087525.1 Lasiodiplodia sp. KE8368 | reverse complement strand
CCCCCCCCCCCCCCCCCCCCCCCCCCCCCCCCCCCCCCCCCCCCCCCCCCCCCCCCCCCCCCCCCCCCCCCCCGTATGAACTACTTACGTTCCCCTCGATACAAAAAGTCCTCTGGTCATCTTGCAACCCATCGACATCCACACTCGCCCGTATAGTGTGGAGGTTCGCCCGGCGGTTCACGGTGATCTGGTACAGCCACCCGCCGCCCGCCTTCTTGCGGTCGACGCCGTAGACGAACCAGTAATCGATCACCTGGTTGTTTTCTTCATCGCGGCCTAACGCCCAGAAGCCGTGGCCGTGGATGGACGCCGCGCGCGCGTCGTGCGTCCGCTCGCGCTTCCATCCCACCCTCGGTACGAAGTTGGTAAAGTAGCGAATATCGCGCTCCCGGATGTCGCGGTAGTGCTCGTTGGACTCGATGGCATTGGTTCTGGTCTCCTGCAGTTTCCCCATCCCGTTAGTGAGGAGTTATGATCGTCTCAAATCTCCGGAGTGGAGTATAAGGTAAGAGATTGTCAGAGGAGCAGGATGGGGGATTCGGCAAACCTCTGCTGACCACTCCCCCGGGTTTGAGATGTTGAACTGCCAGTTACTTCTGCCACGCAGGTCGAACGCGATCTTGATGCTGGTGGCGAGCTGGTCGAACGTGAGAAAGGCCGGGACGCAGAGCCTGCGTGACACGACGGGATGGGTCGTTCCGACGGGTGTGACCGTTATGTCGTAGCAATCGTCAAGTTCGATAGGCGGTATCAATGATGTTTGGGTTTGGTTGGTCGATGTTTGGGTTTGGTCGGTCTTTGGCTGAACGGCTGCCCCTGACGTATTGGATGCTGATGATGTCCCGGACATTGTGACGAATGAATGGGGATTTGGTAGTGATTGGCGAGAGTGAAGATATAACCGCTTCAAGAATGAGACTTGAGTTGAGAGTGAGACTTGAGTTGAGAGTGATACTTGAGTTGAAAGTGATACTTGAGTTGAGAGTGATACTTGAGTGGAGAGTGGAGAGTGAGAGTGAGAATGAGAGGGTTGGAAGGGATATGGTGAGCTCAGCGAGCGACTTCCACATCCAGACGAGGCAAGTACTTCTTTCGGAAGGGGCAAGGGCAAGGGCTTCTCTGCGGAAGGTACGAAGAGCAGCACGTCATGGGTAGCTGAAGCTATCGTCCGGACGAGAACGTCGGGTTAACGGTTTTACGTCAGGGAATAGCGTTAAAAGGGGGGGTGGCTCAACGTGAGAACGCGCTACACGTGAACGCAACGCAACAAGCATCGTGAAATCATCTATTTCGATCCCCAACTTACACATTCTATCTCCGAAAAAAGAAAATCTACAACGCCACCGGATAATCGGTAGTCTCGATCTTGCTGGGGTACTTCAGGCCGGCCTGTTTCCTCACCTCATCCATCACCTCCATGATGGTCACGCTCTCGGCCAAGCTCTCGTACTTGCCCTCCTTGCGGCCCTCGACAAGCGCCGTCGCCGCCTCGTCGGCCTCCCAGAACATGCCGTGGCCCTCGCCCTCGGCGTTGCGCCCGCCGCCGAAGCCGTTGTACCAGCCCGAGCCGGCACCGGGACCCGGCTGCGGCCACTCCTTGGTCTCGTCGGTGCCGTCGCGCAGCACGAGGCGCGTCTTGGTGGGGCGGTACAGCGGCGGGAAGATCTGGATCTCGCCCTTGTCGCCCTGGACGCGGCATGCGGGGCCGGCGCTGTCGCGGTCGGCCTTGGAGTCGGTGGCGTAGCGCAGGCCGGTCGTGGCGACGGCGTGCACGTTGTTGCCCTTGCTGCGCGGGAAGTTCAGCAGGATGGTGGTCAGCTCGTCGGCAGCACCGGTGCCGGCGTAGATGTTGGTTGAGGACAGGACCGACGGCGGCTGGCGCTCCGCCTCCGGCAGGGTCGTGTAGACGGTCTGGAAGACCCAGGTAAGGGAGTAGATGCCGAGATCGAGGAGAGCTCCACCAGCGAGATCCGGGTTGACCATGCGGTGCTGGCCATCGGCAAAGGCGGTCTCGGGGTCAAGAGCGTGGGCGTTGTCGGCGTAGACGCGCTGGACGGTGCCGATCTTGCCAGAGCTAATGACGTCGCGGACGTAGATGGAGAGAGGGAAGTAGCGGGTCCAGACAGCCTCCATGAGGAAAAGGTTCTACGCGGAATAACAATGTCAGATCAACATTCAGTGGGGTGCAATGGCGTGCTTGCCTTCTCCTTGGCCACCGCAACCAGCTTCTTCAGCTGATCAGCGTTCACGGTGAAGGCCTTCTCGCACAGCACGTTCTTGCCAGCCTCCAGGGCCAGCCTGACGTTCTGGTAGTGGTGCGAGTGGGGAGTAGCGACGTAGACGATATCGATGTTGGGGTCCTTGACGAATTCCGCATAGGAACCGTAGGCCTTCGCGGTCGAGGGCGCGCCGACATCCTTGAGGAATTGGGCAGCGCGGTCAACGCTGTTGGAGCTAGTAGCAGCGACGACAGTGTGCTTGATGTGGTTCACTCCACGCGTCTTGGGGTCACACAAGAGATCGGTGGTGAAAGTTTTGGCAATGGCACCGGTAGCGAGGATACCCCAGCGAATTTCCTTGGGAGCGGCCATGGTGTCGAGTGGGATGATGAATTGGATTGAACGCAGGATCAATGGGTGGGCCAGCCGGGTATATGTAGTGCGAAGCGGTGGAAGCAAGAATGGGAAGAATTGAAGGCAGAAGTGGCGGGTATCCCTACCTATCAACTACCCCGCCATCGGAGTTAGCGGCCATATCCATGATGCAAGTGGGGCATGGAAGCCGCGAGAATCGGCAAATCTGCGGCAAGGGCGGCCTTTGACGCGCCGGCTGAGAACGCATCGGGCTCTGACTGCCCGCTCAATATTCTGCCGGGCCATGTCAACGCCGATGCAATCTACATTTCCACTCGCAGCGTCTCAAAGATCCGGCACCTTGTGACCCTTCTCCGCACCGATGCTGGTCAATTCGTTCAATTCATTGATAGTCTATTATTAATTCGTACAAGCTCCGTCTAACCCTCCTTGAACAGATAGCTGTAGGCACTCAGTGCCGGGACGCCACCAAGGTGGGCGTAGAGCACGCGCGAGCCCTCCGGGAACTCGCCGTTGCGCACCATGGAAATCATGCCGTCCATCGACTTGCCCTCGTAGACCGGGTCGGTCAGCATGCCCTCGGTGCGCGCGCACAGGCGGATGGCCTCCATGGTGCCGTCGTTGGGCAGGCCGTACTCGGGCCCGCCGAAGCGCGTGTCCAGCACGACGTCGTCCTCGGTGATCTCGCGGCCCAGCTCGACCAGGTTGGCCGTGTTCTTCGCGATGCGCAGCACCTGCTCCTTGGTCTTCTCGGGCTTGGCCGAGGCGTCGATGCCGATGACCTTGTTGGCGCGGCCGTCGGCGGCGAAGCCGACGATCATGCCGCCCTGGGTGCTGCCCGTCACGGCGCACACGACGATGTAGTCGAACTTGAAGCCCAGCTCCTTCTCCTGCGCGCGCACCTCCTCGGCGAAGCCCACGAAGCCGAGCCCGCCCTTGGGGTGCTCGGAGCAGCCGGCCGGGATGGGGTACGGCTTGCCGCCCTTGGCCTCGACGTCGGCCATGGCCTGCTCCCAGCTGGGCCGGATGCCGATGTCGAAGCCCGCCGCGTCCAGCCGGCAGTCGGCCCCCAGTATCCGCGACAGCTCGATGTTGCCCACCCGGTCGTACACGGCGTCGTGGTAGTTGACCCAGTTCTCCTGCACCAGCACGCACTTCATGCCCAGGTGCGCCGCCACCGCCGCCACCTGCCGCGTCTGGTTCGATTGGATGCCTCCGATGGAGACGAGAGTGTCATATCCGCCTTCAATGGCTTCGGGGATGATGTATTCGAGCTTGCGCGTCTTGTTGCCGCCAAAGGCCAGGCCCGAGTTGCAGTCCTCGCGCTTGGCGTAGAGCTGGACCTTGCCGCCGAGGGCCTCGGAGAGGCGCTTGAGGTGCTGGATGGGCGTCGGGCCCTGGAAGGTGAGCTGGTGCTTGGGGAACTTGTCGAGCTTCATCGTTGCGGTTCGTTGCGGTTGCGGGGTATCTCAAGAAAAACAGGAAGCAAGGGAGGAATTGGCAATATGGCGCAAGCAGCGGGTTGCAGCGCCAGCAGCGCCTTTTCAAGACATGCGCATTCGTTCGGATCGTGGCGGCCGACTTTGGCGTGAGTTCGGCTCGCTCACCACGATGCCGGCCGCCGAAGCCGCATCTGCATGACGGTGTTGTTGACAGCGCAGCTAGAGAGCTCCAAATCGGACGGTTTCGGCACTACAAGTAGCACCGCAAATTGGGGTCTCCAACTTTTTAGAGGGGTTCGCTATCTTTTCCACGACTCGCAGCGACGCCAACGAACAAAATGCGGCGCGTGGACCATTGGGGCGACGCGTTGCGGGGCAGCCTGGCAGATACGCGCATGACGCTCGGATCATTGGCCCATCGACTCCAACTTCTAACGCCTCAAAGTAAGTGGTATTGCTAACAGAAAGCAGATAAACAATCGACTGTTCCTGGACGACTAACATCTCTGAAAACTGACCAATGAACGTGTTCCTCTTCCCTAGTCTTACATACATCTTTTTCCCTTTTCATCCAAGACGGAACCCAAAAGACGCCACACACCAATCTATCATTACCTCCACCTGCGATAAGCTTTCCAGCCTAAGAACCACTACACCAATGACACCGTGAACTTCTTGTTCGAGTTACAGTCCGAGTGCTGCGGGAAAATCGACATCAACGTCGCGCCCTTCTTCTCGAACAATGCCGGCACGTTTTCCTTTGTCAGCTTCCAGACGCCAGCCTTCTCGAACTCAGCATCGCGCTTCGCCATCGCCGGCATGTCCTTCGGCTCAGGCAATTCGAAGCGCGTCTTCCACGGGAGCGATTCCGGGGGCTGCATCTTGGGTGTCTTGCCCGTCGGGCCTAAAAACATATAAGAAAAAAAAACATCAGCCATCAGCCTTACGACATGCATGAATTCCCACGTGGCAACCGGGGGATAATCCTCAATCGGGGAAGAAGCCCTTAAAGCAAAAACAAGAAAACGTACCTCCAAGCAGATCAGCCGTAATCTGCGCGCTCTGATACGCGCCCGCGAAGATGGTCTCGCCAAAGTCAAACGACGGCATCTGGTCGGCCGCCCACGTCTCGCCCCACGGCGCGACGCGGTCCTTGACCGGCACGGGCGGCGGCATGCCCGGGCGGCGCGACGGCGGCGGCGGGTGGTTGTCGACCGTCCACTTGGCATGCTTGATCGCGCCAAAGTACCTGCCGCCGGGCCTGTTGTTCTTGTTGTCGGCCTGGATCACATCCGCGGCGAACGTGACGGCCCTGCCCTTGCCCTTCTTCGCCTTCTTCGCAGGTGGGCCTTGCTCCTCTTCCTCCTCCTCCTCCGCTTCTTCTTCTTCTTCTTCTTCTTCTTCTTCTTCTTCTTCTTCTTCTTCTTCTTCTTCTTCTTCGTCGGAGTCGGAGTCCTCCTCGGCCCAAGGCGGCGGGATTATTGTTATCGACTCCGCGCCGTGCCCGCCACGCTTCCAGCCGTCGTCCCCATCGTCGCCCCCATCGTCGTTGCCACCGCCGCCTTGAGCCCTGGAGCTCCGGTGCATCGACCTCCCAACCCAGCCCCCACTCTTATTGCCGCCACCGCCACGGGCACTACCACCCCCACTCTTCTGCCCGCGTGCACCACCACCACCGCGTCCGCCCGTTGACTTGCCACGGCCGCCGGCGTCGGTGGGCTCGGTGCCGGTTTCGACTTCGGCTTCGACTTCAGTGTCGTCGTCGTCGTTGTTGTGCTGCTGCTGCTCGGTACCAGGCGTCTTGACGGTGCGGGTGATGATGCGAGGAAGAGCGAAAGACGGTGGTACCGCGCGAGCGGGAGCAGCAGGAGCAGGAGGAGCGTAGGCAGCGCCGCCGCCGCAGCCGTAGAAGCCTTTGTAGGGGTTGAGTGGGTTGAGGGGGTCGAGGCTTGGACTGTGTTTGTTTGTTTGCAACGTCAGCAAGGGTTCCTCATTCCTCTTCTGTTTAGATAGATGGGAAATGCAGTGTTTGCGAGGGGGGCAGACGGCGAGGATAGTTGAGGTAAGCTAATGCAGTGTGAAAGGGGGGACTTACGGCAAAGCCATAGCGAAAATTGTACCGCCGGACATCGTGGGATGTAGTGGGTTTGCTGGTGAGTTTTATGCGTTCCGAGTTGTACGAAGAGGCAGATGCGTGGTCTGGTTCCTGGACAACTGTCTCAGACCAGCGGTGGGACACGCGGATGACGCTGCCTCAAACACACGGGAACACGCTTTTCTCTGCCGTCGTCGAGAGCGGAAAGGTAGACCGCGTGAAACGATCGTCAAAAGAAGAGCGATAGCCGTCTCAGGAGAGAAACAGTCGCGGGTAGAACCGTAAGTCTAGAAGGGCCGTCCAGTTTTAACCGTGGCGTGGTTGCGAGACAGAAAAGGATGGGAAGAGGAGCCACGGGTGAAGGAGGAGAAAAAAGGCGTGATGGTGACAAAGGAGCTTGGATATGTGCTTGGCCATCTGCATTGGCGGGCCGCTTGCGGGAGCGGATGGCTGGGAGAAAGGACTGATGGGAAGCGACGAGTTCGTTTGGTGGTGAACAGCTTGACGAACATGCTGCTAGCGGAAAAACAATGAGCAGGTCCTCGGCTGGGTTGTGCCATCTCCGTCGGTGTTTGGCCATGGCAAACCGTTTTGGTGGTTTGTTGGCTTGGCAGGATGAAGGCTTGGCTGATGGAGGGAAGGCAAAGAGAGAATTGCAGCAAAACCGACTGAAAGACAAGCAAAGGATTAGAGAAAGATGGGACTGTACCAAAACGAGTTCTTGAATTGAGGAGAATAGCAAGGAGGGATATCTCTTGAAAATCAACATGCAGTTACCAAATCGTCATCTTTCCACATCAAAAAAAGGCTCCAACTGACACCCCACCATCTCGAATCCGAAAAAAACGCCATGCCGCTAATTAAATATTTCTACTTTGAACTCTCCTCGGTTTCCTGCCGTGTTTCTCTCTCCCCAGCTTCTTGCTGTCTTTCTCCTGCTCCAGTTTCCTGCTCTCTTTCTCTCTCCTCAGTGGCCTGCTGTCTTTCTCTCTCCCGCATCACGGCCACCCTCGACTCGTGCGGTGCTTCGAGCTCCGCATGCGGCGTCTGCGCCCTCGGCGTAGCGCCCTGATTAGGCGTCTCGAGCTCGGGCAGCAAGACGTCCTCGTTCGCCGCCATCTCATAGACCGGGGTAGCCTGGGCCTCCATCTCGGCGAGCTTGCGGGCCTCGAGGCCGTACAGTTCGGCCACCTTGGTCGTGTCGGATCCCTGCATCTCGTGCCTGGCGCCCTCGCCCTCCAGCTCCGTCTTGTTGCCGACGCCCGTGCCGCCGGGTACGTGGCCGTCGGCGCCCGCGTCCATTTCGTTCTCTGGCCTCTCTTCCTTGGGCGCGGGCGGCGCTTCGGCGGCCGCAGCAGCAGCGGCGGCGGCAGCGGCGTCGGAGGCGGCCTTTTCTTGCTTCTGCTTCTTGCGGCGGTAGGCAAGCCAGAAGATTAGAGCCAGGATGGCGACGACGGCGGCGCATCCGACTGCGATTCCGGCGATGGCACCGGCGCTGAGTGAGGAATCGACATCTTTTTTGCTGTTCACACCCTCGATTGGGACAATGTTTTGCGCGCTGGAGTCCGGGAACAGGGCCTGGTGGACGGAGAAAGTCTGAGTTTCGTAGTTTGTGATGACGTAGGCATTCTGCAGAAATGCGCGGCCAAGCGTGTAACTCGTGTCGTTTGCGGCGCGCTTCAGAGGGAAGTAGCGAGTGGCGTTCGGATAGACGGGCCATGAGGCATTCAGAGCCATGCTTTCATACGGCAGGACGATGTCGACGGTGTCGGTCGTCGATGTGTTGGCTCCAATGGTGATTGTTATGGCGGCCTTCTGTTCCAAGAGGGTCTCATGCTGGGTGTCGTTGATGAGATAGATGGAATAATCATCGTCCCATGTAATTCCAAATGCTTCTTCAAAAGCAGTGCACGCATCCTCGGGAAACCACATTGACGCAACAAGCGAGTCGATGTACCAGTAGTTGGGGGTCGACAGCAGCGGCGATGAGCTAACATTGGTCGTCACTGATTGGACAGCGCAGAGCAAGTCCCGGGAGATGTCAGAACCGAACGGGATACTAATGTCGTTGTCCTCGTAGCGGTTAGTGTCCTTCCCGCCGAGGGTTAGGCTACCGTAAATCTTGGGGACCCTGTTGTAAGAGCCGGCAGTGTAAGACCAGGAAGAGCTCGGAATCATCGACTTGTTGACCAAAGTCTGCAAGACGGTGGCATGGGGGTTGTTGAGGTCCGTAAAGTTGACCGGGCGGGCACTCAAGGGAAAGACTCCTTCGTAGATGGTCTTGTCGGCGATTCCTCCCACGACCTGGTTGTCCAACGACGGCATTCCAAACGACGGCCACCCCAATCCAACGGTATCGAAGCCATAGTGACCGCGCGCATCCTCTCCCACACCCAGCTGTTGCTCGACCCACAGCGTTGACAACGAATATATTCCCTCTTCGACCCAGGTGGAGGATTGGTTGATGAGAAATACCCCACCGCGATCATCCTGGCAGACGTTGGTAGCGCGGTCGTCGTTCAAGCAGCCTTCGGGAAGGATTGGCCATAGTGCGGACTGGCCGGTGGCTGGCAAGAGATGCAGGCTCTGGGCGGGGGTGCCAATGGTAAAAGCGAAGGTCGACCAAGGCCCGTCGTTTCCGTCCCTGAAGCACGGCCGTGGTCAGAGACAGTGCGCACAAGTGGTGTCTGAAACATACCAGTACTGCGTAGGCTGTAATGAAATGGGCTCGGGCGAGTCGGCGGCGTCTGCGGCGCACAGCAGCGCTGTTACGAGCAGCAGCCGGGCAAGGAGACGATTCATGGTGTACGGAGGCTGGAGGAGGTCGCGCACGGAAGCGAATGTTAGGCTTGAGGATCAGCAAACACGAGATGCGCGGGGGGAAACGAGCGATGGCGACATGGGTGCGATCCGAGGGAGAGGAGAGGGCGAGCAGGCCCCAAAAGTGGCTCTGCGCGCATACTTCACGGCCGTCGAGCAGGCATCGCGGTGCTAGCGGTGCAACGGTACTGGCGGTGCGAGAGGCCCGCACCGGGAGGATAGTGCTGAGCTTGGCCCCGGCAGGGCGCCTGGGCGGGGCCGTGCCATTGGTCGGCGCGGTGAGCTCACTTATTTTGGGCGCTTCCGTTCCTCGTTCCTGCCGAAAAGCTGTTACACCACACCGCCAACACTTCTCAGTGTGACCAACGCCACTTTGGCTGCGAGGCTGCAGCTCTGAAAATACCACCGCTCAAAGCGTCGCCGAACGCATCTCGCGCGGCGCAGCAACCACCAGCCTCGCCAAGCCTCCAGGCGTCCGGAGATGATCCTCTCAAACCGCCCCCATATTCCTCCGCAGCGCCTCTTGATCTAAATCCCTGTTCATTGGCGTCGCGCAAATCCACTCCCGTTGAGGTGTAATCCCGGAAGGATTCGATTGCATGATAGAATTTTTGCTGTCCAGACTCTCTGACCTGCCGCTTCATGCCACGCAGGTGACTATCTCGCCTCCAGCTTGCAGCTGAAAATGGCCGAAACATCAGCACACCGGCACTCGCCTAGCCACTGACACTGTCCAGTCGGCCCATGTCCCGGCTGTGTGTGTCGCCATGTGGCTGCTGACGCCCAGGCACATATCCGCCTGCACTAGCGACGGTTAAGCATAGTTCGCGCTGTCCATTCTCTTGTAGTTCGCCCGCTCTCCACCTTTGAATCGAGCGCTTCTCTCGTTTTCTTTTTTGTGCTTTGCCAATTTTTGCCCCACACGTCGATCGTTCACCATGCGCTTGGCCATACAAGCGTTGGCCGTCCTGGCCGTCGCCTGTACCTGCGTGGGGGCTTTTCCTCAGCAGAGTAAGACATTCCGACACTGACTCTTGACAATGGCTTATTCTCGCAGCTGTACCGCCGAACGGCACTTCGCCCGCTACCACGCCCGCAACAACTCCAGCCCCCAGTTGCGAAGCCGATTGCAGAGTCAGACCTCCATGGTTCTGGACCGTGTCATGGTACACCAACGAAGTAACTCAGAACATCACATATGCCACCGTCATTACCATCATCAACACGGTCCGAAACACAACCAGATATGTTACCAGTACCGTTGACTTGCCCGATGGCTACACTCTGCCTCCAACCAATGAGGCCGGCACCCGCCTCTGCCCCGTGAATTATCATGGTACCACGACCATGCTACCCTTTCCGAGCGTCGTTGCCGACTATGGATCAACCTATAGCTGGAGTGGCCGCTTGCCAACTACCGCAGCAAATGCAACCGGCACGATATGTTCCGATTCAGGAGGTGAAGCAGTAACTTTCAGATCGCATCCTGATTTTAACGCCTTCTGGTCATCTTATACAACGCTGCCCCCAATGCCCCCCAAGGCGACTGGTCCGGTATACGGTGACCCGCGAGGCCTGAACTGGGATTGCATCCGGCAAGATGCTGGTGGTCCGCGTGATGATTTCATTTCCTCTCACTTTACCGACGAAGCCGCCTTTTCCTTGTGCCTACCTGAGGACTGGGCTCCAGTTCTGACTGGCCAGACAGCGGCTTACCTCACTACTACATCGGTTTCGTATGAAGGAGACGGAGAGTCAACAACCGCTGAGACCGCACACATCGAGACCTCCGTACCTGTCCAAGTACCAACTCCAACTGACGTTACTTCAACTGCCCATACAGAGGAGTCCGCGGAAGTAACACCGCCAACTGACGCTACTTCAACCGCTCATACAGAAGAATCTGCAGAAGTAACTCCTCCAGATGAGACATCCGCCCCGGGATTCGCACACACTGAACTCCCTGCACCCGTGCAGCCACCTTCCTTGTCCATTACAACTGTTCTTCCTACAGCACATACCGAGTTGCCACAGACTCTTGACGAGCCCGAGCCTACTACCGTCCCTCCCACTGAAGTTGGGACCGTCATAAAGCCTCCTGGCACGACCACTGCTGGGGACGGCGGAATAGGTGGAGTCATCGGCTCTCTCATTGGAAGTTACCTTTCGAACGGAGGAGCACCACCAACAAATATACCCGCGCAACCTGCTCAGAGCGTCGTGGATAACCCACCTGCGGGCACCCCGGCACCTCCAAGTACGAATATTCCAGTAGGAACCACTTCTGTGGCTGTTGTCCCCACTGCCATCCCGACCGTTATTTCCGGAACAAGCACCACTATCCCTGCTGTAGTTGTAGGTTCAACGACTCTCACGGCAGGACAGACGGCCGTGATTGATAATACTCCAATCTCTGTGCCCACCGCCGTCGCTCCTGCGCCTCAGGATGGTCAGCAAAACAATCAACTTCCTCAACCCCCTGCAGTGGTCATCGGAGGCAGCAGCACAGTCATTCTCCCCACCGCCCCTGCTTCAGCCGCACAATCTCCTTCGCCACCCACCCTCACCATCGGCGACCAAACAATCCAGCCCTCCGGTACCGCATACATCATCTCCGGCCAAACCGTCTCCCCAGGCTCTCCCATCACCCTCGGCACCGGGCCCTCCGCCACCATCATCGCCCTAACAACCAACGCCGCCGGCTCCCCCATCGTCATCGTCGGCAGCTCCACCATCCCCTACTACAACACTCCAGCCATCACCGGCGCCCCTCCCATCGTCCCGCTCTCCCCCCTCACCCTCGCCGACGGCCAGACCATCGTCGCCGCCTCCGGCTCTGCCGCCTACGTCATCGCCGGCCAAACCCTCCTCCCCGGCGGCGCACCCATCACCGTCGCCGGCACCACCTACGCCCTGACCACTGACGCTGCTGGCCAGACGGTTGCCGTCATCAACGGCGCCGTCATCCAGACCGTGGCGCCGGCTGCAACCGCGGCTGTGGCCGCTGCACAAACGACGCCAGCTCCCCCGCTCGTCATATACGGCACCACCATCCAGCCCGTCGACGGCACCGCCTACGTCTACGACGGCCAGACGCTGACGCTGGGCGGCACCGTGACGGTTGGTGGAAGCAGCAAGACGACCCTGGTGTTGACGACGAATGCGGCGGGCCAGACGGTCGTCGTGCAAACGGTGGGAGGGACGAAGACGACGGCGACGGCGAGCACGGGGCGCGGGGGTTCTTCGACGAGCAGTGGTTTGGGCGGCTTGATTAATTCGGGGTTGGGTGGTGGGAGCGGTGGTGGTGCGACGGCAGCGGCGTCGTCGACGGGGGCGGCTGCTGTGGTGGGTGTTGATGGGGGGTTAGTGGGTGCGGTGCTGGGGTTGTTGGTGGCGGTTGTGTGAGGGGGAGTGTGCTGCGGAGAGTTTTTTTTTTTTTTCATTCTTTAATGTGTTAATGTGTTTTACTGCTCTGATGATATGATTACGAGAATCTTAATGTTTAACGGCTGGTTTATGGATGTTCATTCTACTTGTGCGTCTTAGTTCGCGTGGTGCTGTGGTGATGGTGGCACTTGGCGGTGGTGGGGATCTGAGGGAACACACATTATTTTTTTATGGCGGATAAAATGTCAGAACTGACGTTTCGGAAGAAGGACATAAAACTCTTTATAGCTCTTTCCGATTATCAAGAATTTGAATTGGCAGAGTACTTCGATGTTCTGGCCCGGTTGCCTGGTTGTTTGATGAATTACTTCTTGGCCGCTTACGAGGAATAGATATATTCTACATATCAGTCTGTACGTCCCCTATCATTTAAGTGACTCTACATATATACTCTATCAGAAAGAGAAGCCTCCACAGAATAATTTAAGCGTACTTTTGAGGGCGGGAAATGGTTGTGGTGCGTGGAGAAGAATTCTTTTAGTTTTGATTGTAATTTCTTCAATTGTCAATTGAAAAACCATTGACTTTATGTCGTCAAAACTTGAAACCTTGAAAATTGCTTTGAAACTTCAATCCGCCCCAGGAACTTGCTCAAATATGCCACTGACGTATACCTTGGACCTTCACTAGGCCATATCATCATCTAAAACCTTTAGAAACGTCTTTCTGCTGCTGTTACTGTCGCCGAAAGAGCCTCTGCTGAGCAATTGGTCGCTATGACGTTTCCCCCTGACCGTAACCAATGGAATCTCTTCACCCCCTATACACATGTTCCCACAAGCTACAGTTTGTAATACTTGATATTCCGCCTGTCCCGCAGTCTAAAAAGAACTTGGTTTATACTGCTTGATCCCTGGGTAGCGTGTTTTGGGGATATAATATTTCTTGACAACCAACTTTTCAACGTCCCAGGAAGCAACAAATCAACGGTCTTGTGGTCTAGTGGTATGATTCTCGCTTAGGGCGAACCCTGAGTAGCTTGCGAGAGGCCCCGCGTTCGATCCGCGGCAAGACCCGTTCTTTTGCTTTTTGGTTGGGCGTTTGGTGGTGGTTGGGGGGCTGTGCGTTGAGGGCTGACACGGGCGCAAAATTTTTCGGATCCGCGGCACGGCCCGGTAAAGAGCCGGTGGTACGAACTCAGTGGGCTCACGAGTACCACAGAAATTGGCTGTTGGACCTTGGGCTTTGTAGCGTTTTGCAAAAATAGGGAGGGGTGAAGGGTAAGGCCCACAGGTGAGTATCAAGGCCGAATCGCATCAGTCTCTGGGTGGAAGGCGTTAGAGGCGTGAGGCGTATCATGCGTAGTGAGGTCTCACAGCCCAATGAAGCTGGGGCAGTCGAAGCTACTGCTTGGATACCTTACACGTTGTTTATTTATAACCTGATGGTGGATGCTTTAACTGCTCGTTTTTTACCGTGAACCAAGTGGACCGGTCTCGCAACGCGTGTTTCTCCGTTTCTTTCTCCCATTACTACGCTACGGTGGACACTAAGCATGTGGCCATCTTTACTAAGTTAGGGATGCTTCTTCCGACAAGCCGCAGTATATAACATTTTCAAGGCACGCAATTCCCATGAACTTCATTCTATCCGCTGTGGATAGACAAAAAGCTGATAACATTTGAGCATTATGGGTTCGCTTGTGTCCGAATCTGGCTATTGCTCGAGATAGTAGAACTGCCACTGCAAGTCTTCAAATAGTGATATCCGGCCTTTATACGCTTTTCCCTCGACCATTCGAATGCTTTCATTATCTCTATCAGAGGCACTTATAATATCTCCTCCTTCTTTTCCCCCCGTGCCTGCATCACAACATGGATAAGTGGCTGAATTCGGCGCGCGCTGGTTCTGCTCAGCAAAAGAGCTCATCCAGCCAATCTCGTATGCCAGCACAATCATCTCAGAAGCGGAAGCCAGATGACGGATCGGACAACGAGAACGATGTACATCCAAGATCCAGAAGAATGCGCGTAGTACCAATCCCACTCGTCAAAGTGACACCACTCCAACCTCACCTGAGGAACTGAAAGCCTTGGCATCTCTCGCCATACATTACATCGTGAAGACTTCATCTAGGCAAGTCTCTGAACAGCAGATACGTGACGAATTCAACTCGCAATCGAGCGATTCCAAGATCGAAGCCTTCGGCAAACTCGAAGGCAAGGGTGCCGTCTTCGACTATGCATCAATATCGAAGGCGTTGTTCTACCAGCCTGAGCTGTTCTGCCGCCGGGTCGACACCACGACTCATGTAGGAAAAGCATGGTCGGCAGAAGAAGAAGCGATCCTGATCGGATACTTCGAAGAAGCTCCGAACCCTGAGAAGCTAACCATCGGCAACGCTCTGTGCAAGAGGATCGCCAAGGAGCATGGCCCACAGGGCACAAAGTCTAGAACACTCGTACACCAGTCGGAGAATAGCATCAAGCACCGTATGCTAGATCTCAACCACACAAAGTACAAGAGCAAGCAGAGCCGCCTGAACCACAAGTTTCAGGAGTGGCCTTCAGCAAAGGACGAGGAGTACGCCGCCTTCAAGAAGCAGGCTATTCCCTCGCTCCTTAAGGACCTCAAATCAGGAAAGACGGCATCTGGGCAGCCTCCAATGCCCGGAAACTTTGATGTGCTCACCACAGTGTATAGCGTAAGCGTGGGAATGCCAGCAAAAGGCCACGAAGGCCTCGTGAAAAACGCATCGATCTGCCGTGACGTCTTCTGCGACGATATGAACATTGACATCGGAAAACTGCAGAGCAATGAGATCATCGGACTTGCCCCAAGGGTCAAGAGTGCATTTTCCTGGAGCGAAATTCTCGATCAAAGCCGCTCGCTCAATGCTGCAGCTCAGCGGATTCAAGATTTCATGACCCATCTGCAGAAGATCCACGATACAGTACCAGAGGATGAGCGCTGTTCTGTTGCGACACTCGTAATCGGTATCGATGGACTAACTACCAATTATGCGAACGCGGCATACCTTTAGCAAAAGTTCCTGAAGCTTACCATGACGCTCATTCTTATGGCGGGCTGGAGACAGATTTCTGATCCCGGAACAAAGCTATTGCAGCATTGGTGGTTCCCATCGACCTCAAGATTTGCGTATGGATTCTACTCCCTTGTAGACTTAGCACAGACTACTCTACAGAACGAAGTCCACGGCCCATCAGCGGAATTTCTCACCGTCTGGGGCCTTATCTCATCAAGAAAGAAGTCAGAATCGAGCGTCGACTTCCATGCCTCTCTGGGGATCACCCCTCAGAATCGCAATGACATCGGAGAAGACTGGTTGAAATGGACGCTTCGCAAATACCAGTGCGGACTCTGTCTGTTCACGGGCGAGTCGCCCAAGGATATCAAGGGCCACTGGAACACGAACCACAAGGGCTTCTCATGCGCCTTTTACGGTCTTGATGCCGAAAACCACTCCATAAAGACGTTCTTTACACTTTTTGTTTTATTTTTCTCATGTCATGGGTACTTGAAGTTATCGTCCGGACGAGAATGTCGAATTAAAAATTCTACATACCCGTCCGGACGATAGCTTCAAGTACCCACGTATGTTTATTTTTCTTCAGAAATGACCGAGGCATAGTTGCGCTTCGGACTTCAGTATCCTTCACGCCATCCTCAACTACAATACCTATCCATAGAGTAGACAGGACGAACGTAGCAACCTAAAACGGTGGACAAGATGCGCTGCAAAGCTGAATAAAGCACGTCGTGCCCACTTGCCACCAGGACAATTAACGGAATATGGGGCAAGTGCTTGTGACTTCTACACAAACCGTTTATATATCCATGTAGCACCATGAAGGAAGAAAGTAGCAAACTGTAAACCGCAACTTTGCATCCCCTCCTCAGCGGGCAGCATTTCAAACTCGACAAACAGACGCATTACTCTAATCAGATCATGGCTCTCGTCAGTCTCTCACTGTAGTCTTGTGGCGCTTATAGTTCGACGATCACTACGGAAAACTCTTTCTACTTTCTTTTCTTTCCTTTCTGGCGGGAGGTTGGTACAGAACGGCATGTTTTATGATCCTTAAAATGACTATCATATTCACATCAGACGCTCCTTTTTTGGGTACTCAATAATTTACTTCGAATTGATAAGTAGCCGCTTGGAATATTTAGGCTACGAGGTTTTGGCTTATTATGCGAGGTAAATATCACATGTCCGAAGAAATCTGCCTAGTGTTTTCCATCATATCTTTCTGTAATGGCCATGAATGACGCGGAATTAGCCAAATGCCACATTTTCTAATCCTTTCGCCGCTCTTGGATTGTAGCATATATTTTGTAAGAGTGATAGCACGTAGAGAACAATGGCCACTACCCACATATGACACTGTTGCATTGATTATCTAATTACCCTCGCTTTCTATTGAAGTGCCAGTACATCCGCAGTAATTCCACCTTTTGAATCACCACCAAAACGCATCCCCGAATTGTTCAGTTGTTCTGACTCGACTCAGCAACATTCTCGCCGGGCGCCGATACCTGCGCTTCCCGCATCGCCCTCCTCGGTCCCAGTTGTGTCCTCCTCATTCCCGACAGTGCCAGCTCCACGGCCTCTTTCTCCGCGTCCAACTCACCGATCTCCCTCCTCAAATCCTCTTGCTCGTCATCACACAACCAGCCCCCCGTCTCCCCGAAAACCACCCCAGCCAGCTCAACCAGCGCCTCCGCCGGTGCGACGCACCCGTCCGAGCTCGCCTTCAGCACGCGGCGCCGCAGCGTCTTCGCCACCGTGCCACCCTCCTGCCATTCCCACCACCTCTCCACGAGCAATGCCCTGTACCCCACCGCCAGCTGCCGCGGGTTGCCTGCTTGTCTTGTGTTTGTTGCGTCTGCGGAGGAAGAAGCGATGACGACGAAGAAGTCTCTGCCGGGGGCGCCGCTGCCGTCGTTGCTGCTGTAGATGATTTTGGCATTCGCGACGATCTGCTCGCGTAGGAATGTTTCGAGTGGGCCGTCGCGCTCGGAGGGGAAGGGTTCGATGAAGTTGTAGGTCGGTCGTTGGCTCTCCATTGTTTGTCTCCTTTCTCCTTCTTTTTACGTTTCCTAGATTTGCTGGTTGGTCGTGAGTGATGGACGTGAGAAGCTCTGGTTAGCGTTTTTGTAGAAGACCTCAGCGCGTGGTGATGGTGGCGGTAGAGAGAGGTTTGGAATGATGTGGTCCTAAGCGCTATTTGTACGGGAGTCCCGGTGTCTGTTGAGTTTGAATTGTTGCCTGGGGACGAAGGGATATGAAGTTGTGGTTTGGCTTGCCACTTTCTTCCTCCATGTTGTTATTCATGGAAGCCACAAACACTTGCTACGTATTCCAAAAATTCTGTTTGTCAAGTCTTTGCTTCATGCTGAATCAAATGCCACGGGAGGGTTGTTTTTCAACTGCGGACCAGGGGCCTTGCTCAGTCCAGCCATGAGGCTGGTTGTGAATGGTTCATTGGCCTAGTTAGAGATCGGCATATGCAACCTATCCGTAGCGCGCAAAAGCGGGGTAAAACGGAAGTGCGAGAATCTGGACGAAGTGATCTGCATGTATGTTGAACTTGGAGACGATTTTTCATGAATTGCACCTTCGTTTCATGGCAAATGGAATAGTTAACGTCAAAGAGAAGTGTATGGCTGCGGGTAGGGTCGCCTTGCCGCAATCGGGGAAATCCTGCCTCCTGACGGAGATGGCGATCAGTGACTCGGATAGTCAGGACAAGCGCATTAGAGTAAGATTAAGAGAGATAGCTGAATCGTGGGTTGAAACAGGTAGCCCAGACGGCATTTGTTTGGCAAGTACGGCCGAACGATGGCCTGGGAGGGGGCTAGTGCTGATGAAAAAGGAAAAGGACCAGGGCGCGGCGATGAAAACGAGACTATTTTGGACTCCGTGTAGGTGTTACGCCATCGGGCCTTTTGAAGTTATTAGAAGCTTTCGATAGCGGCCGTTAGTGCCGGAGGCCGGTAGTGGTGAAGACGTTAGCCCTGCGAAACATGCAGGATGCGAGACGTTTTCTGGGGAGTGGTGCGGAAACAGGTGGGGCGGCAGATGGGACGGACGGGTTCCAAAATGCGGCACGCGGACAGGGCAGACACGTGCGTGTTGGCATGCGTGCGGTAATTCTCACGAGCTAAGCGGACCGAACGGGGTGGAGCTTAAAGTTTGGCGGCAGTCATGGTCGGAGTGGACTATTTTGGAGCATGGCGGCAGTGACGGGGCGCTGGTTCTGTGTCGCGTTGAGGCGTGGTGATCGCAGCACAAACCAGAGCTACGGATTATTGGGAGGTCAGCGGGTGGAGGTTTTTGGGGTTGCACAGCGCCTGCCTCCCCCTGTCGCCTTCCCGCCATCCCGGCCGCGCATCAACACCTCTCCCAATCGACGCCTTCGTTTCGCGCCATCATGTACGCTGGCTCCACTTTCCACGTCGTACACATACCGCGGACAATGAGGGCGTTATTGTCCGTCGCCCGTTCTCCAGCGCCCCGCACATCATTGCTATCGTCCACCCGCCAACCAGACTAAGTAACCGGGCTAGTGCGCGGCTCCGGCGCCAGCGCTACGTTTGTCAGGGCTGTCAGCAACGGCATATAGCCTGTGGCGCACCTGTAAGTCCTTGCATTGCGCTGTGTGCCCCGGCTGTACTCCCCAGCCAGCCTCTACCGTCGCACCATCGCGTGGTAGCCTGGCCCATGCCCTCAACCAAGCCTCTCTTTTCTTCGTCACACCCCCCTCGATGCCGACTCGCTCAGCCTCGCTTTTTCCGCTCTTAATGATACCCGTCCACTTCCTATTCCGTTAGCCAGCATGCCAAAATGGTCCGCGAGATCCCATTATCCGTCCTATTCACCTGGCCCCAGCCCAACTACGTCGACCCTGTAACCCGAGGACCCGCCCTCATCATTATTAATATCATATTCGTATCATTGTGTACTATTTTACTCTTTCTCCGCCTTTACACGCGCATTTTTGTCAAGAGATGGTTCGGTTCGGACGATGTTTTCATAATTTTAGCATACGTAAGTGTTGCCCTTACTCACAACGCGCCTCAGAGCTGACTTCAACCAGATGTCAACAGTGGGGTTGACTGTCAATGTAATCATTGCAAATAAACACTATTACTGGGACCGCCACGTCTGGGACGTTCCCCTCACCGCTTTTACCGGTGCGTGATCTCCTGACTTTCCACTTGACACTCAGCTGATTTCATCCAGGCGTGCTCAAGGTCGCCTTCTCTGCAAAGCTTATCTTCGTCTACGCTTCCACCTTCACTCGCCAATCACTACTGTGCTTTTACTACCGCCTCGTCGCCGATTCAGGCATCAAATGGTTCGGCTGGGCCTTGCACGCAACCGTATTTCTCAATGTAGCAGCCGCCATCACTTTCACCTGTCTCGGTATTTGGCAGTGCAAGTGAGTCTTCCCATCCCTACATCAGTACCACCCGTTGACCTTCTGGACCCTCAGCCCCATCAGTGCCTACTGGACCTTGTCTCCGCCGGCCGGAGCTTACTGCCTTGACGAGGGCAAAACAGTGCTCGGTATCGGCATAGTCAACTGCTTCATCGACCTCCTCGTCACCGTGCTCCCCATCCCGCTCGTCCGCAAACTGCAAATGCCGCTCCAGCAGCGCATCGGCGTCATGATTCTCCTGAGCATGGGACTACTCGTCGTCGTCGCGGGTATCGTCCGCACCTACTACATCTGGAAAGGCCTGATTGCAAGCTACGACGAGACGTGGTACACGTTCCCCTTGTGGATCGCCGCGGCGGTTGAGATCAACTTGGGCGTGGTACGTACATCTCCTTTGACAGCATGTCTGTTTCCATCGTAACTGCACAACTGACTGCATCTCACTACCAGATCTGCGCATGCATGCCCGCCCTCCGACCCTTCATCAAGCGCTGCGTCGCCCCGGCCTTCTCCAGCGTCAGCAGCCGCATCTCGAGCCTCATCTCCGGCAGCAGCACCACCCCTGACAACAGCACGGTGCAGAACTCCCGCCACAGCCGCGGACACGGCTCCTACCAAAAGTTCCGAAACAATAGGAAGACCAACAACGCCAACGCCATCGACCCCACATCGAACTCCTCCGCCGACAGCAGCACGCTCAAGGAAATCGGCAAGACAAAACACCATCCGCACATCGCCCATCACCACACAACCAGCATCGACGCCGACGCTGACGACGACCACCATCACCACGACCACGACAACCATGATGACCACGACAACGACGAACTCTCTTTCCTCCCCCACCAGCACGCCCGCGACATCGCATACAACGTCACCCCGCGCCTACCCCCGCCGCCCCCGCGTTCACCGCTGCAAATTACCTACCGCCAGTCCTTCGAGCTCGTCTCGCTGGACCGCCGCCAAGAAAGGAGAGACGGTTTCACATCGCCGCGGTCACCGCGACGACAGCGGCAGGGACGGCAGGAACAGGAACAGGAAGAGCAGTTGGAATTGGATCCGAGGGGGAGACTGGAGGGTAGTGCGGCGTTTGGGTGTCAGACGAGGGTGTCGTCGCGGCATGGGGTGAGTGGGGATGAGGGGGAGGGGGAGGGGGAGGAGAGGTACGATGACGACGATGTGGAGGGTGGGAGGAGGAGGCGGAGGCGGAGTGGGTTTTTGGGGCTGCCGGGGCTGGGGGTGGGGAGGGGGTGGGGACGGCGGCATTGAATGAATGAAAAAGAGAAAGGAGGAAGGAGGGAGGGATTGCAATGAGTAATGAATGGAACACACGATACCCCGGGGTTTTTGATTGTTTGGCTGCCTTGATTCGTGTTGTAGACCAGCGGGCTGGTGGGGTGGAGGCAGATATTTTTTTTTCCCGCAGCATATAGGGAGTTGGCAACCGGTACGAAGAATAATGTTTTGCATGAGCAACACCATGAGCGATGATAAGAATAATGAAAGGGCTTTTATCAGAGTTTATTTTCCAGTGACTTTCACTGCATCACGGCTCTTATTCTGCTTTCCTTCATTTCTTGTCCCTAAAATTGAAAAGAGCTATCCGGTCCCTAACAGATACTTCACACACACAAGCATATTACATATTATTTCCGTGCCATCGAAACTGAGGCTAATGTGAACCACGGGCCGCCTTGTGGGGAAAGAGAGGGGTTGGAGGGCGGGTTCCGTCGGTTCGTCCCTTCGGCTCCAGAGTTGGTAGCAGCAAAAAATTAAACAGTCAATAAAACAAAAAGAAAGCTGAGCCGATCAGGAGTCGAACCTGAATCTAATGCTAACGAGTGTCTACTAGCTTACAATGAATGTTTAGCAAAGTGATCGTATAAGCATTAATGCTAGCCATTACACCACCGGCTCTTATTGATGTATAGTGAAGTGACGATTTAGTATTATATCACCCAACATCAGACACACAAGGCTGAGGGTGGTGAGCAGCAGCCTTCGCACACATACAATAGCTAATCCGCGCACGCGGTGGACAAAATAGCCATGGGGCCGAGGATCGTTTTAAGCAGCCCTTAGCGGCACAAAGAAACCATAAAATGCATTCAATTATTTGTTAGTAACTGCTCCATCCGCTTGGATGACTCTCTACATTGCTGCGGTATGCCAAAGCAGTGTTTGGATCCGGGCAAGAGCTGGCACGCTGAGCTAAAATTACCTATGGCTTGGTTCTTATCGGCTTGTGTAACATCCTGCCTTGCTTTAGGCAGCCGCAATCCGCGTTTCGGGTGGTCGAAAACTGACTTCTGACTTTCAGCCCTTCAACAACACCATCGCACGTACGCAACCATCAAACCGGTCCGCGCACAACCAACTGCCCAAAAACCAAGTCCCGAGAAAATTTCGTTCTTTCTGTCACCTTATCATGTCTCTGCTTCCCGCCTCAGCAGACCTCAAAGCCCGTGTTGCAAGGCTTGAGCCTTGCGACTGCAAACTACACAACTGGACCGATCCACACCTTACCATCGAGTTGGACCATATTCCTCTCCAGCACGGAGAAGCGACCGCCATTTCATACGTTTGGGGTGAATTCGATCGCCGTGATGTGCCCGTCGGACACCCTCCCGAGAAGAGCGAAGATGTCATTCGCATGAATCTGGGCATCGAATGGGTCACCCAAGACGTTATTCATCGCCTTGCGGAGATCGCTGCAGACAAGCCCATCTGGATGGATCAGCTGTGCATCCCGCAGAACGATGAAGAGATCCGGAAGATACTTGCCAGCATTGCTACCATCTACAAGACGTTCGACGTTGCCGTTCTGTTGCCTGGACATCCTTGCGCTTGCCTGCCACTGATCGTGAAAGAACTGGAGGCTAGAGAATCCCAAGAGGGAAAAGATCGTACTCCCAATGGGGACGACGATACTCAGCCCGCCATATCTAATTTTTGTCTGAACGTTTGTCCGCTGTCGTCTTGGACGAGCAGACTGTGGACTTTTCAAGAATTCGGTTTCTCCCAGAGCGTCCGTTGCGTATGGGTTTCCAAGGACGTGGCCAAATGCATCTTTCCCCACAGCATAAAAACCGGACTTTCTGAGCCCGAATATGTGCGCCTTGCTAAATCCATTGCTGAAACCAACCTCCAACCTTATCCGGCGATAAAGTTTCAGCGCTTGGTTTCTGCTTATCTTGGACACGGAATGGAAGAATATAGCGCCGTGAAATCTGCTTGGTGGAATTTGTGCTGGTTCAGCTCTGAATACCTCCGACAGATCCGTCATGAATTTGTCCGGACCTTCGATAAACCGGGCACGATCGGCCATTGGATAGCCAGCATAAGGGCGTATGGACATCTAAAAGTCTACCGGTTTCTCTCTGGGGAAGTTATCCAAAGGGACGAGAGTTTTTCCGTGAAATCACATCCCGATTTCAGGCTATTGACTCGTATTCTGTTGCTACGAGAGAATGCGGATATGCCCCGCAAGGCAACGCATGCCAGAGACTACGTCATTGCTATATTTACCGAACTACATGGCTACTGTCCTCCTCCAAATTACAAGAATGAGAAGTTGGCAGTGCTATTACAACATGCATTGGACTGGTACCGTCTGGAGAAAAACAACATTGTGATATTAAGCACTGCTCCCCAAGGGCTCTTTATGCCGGGTGCTGCTGAATCTTTTCTCTGGCGGCCTACATACTACCTTTCTTTCGATCGCATCAAGAGTACCAACGATGTCTACCGAACACTCACTCATTCCTTGGTACGGCTAACACAGGTCGGCACGTGCGAGGTCGTTCTACTCAGGTACTACTTCGCCGGTTGCATCCCTCTCTCGGCTGTAGCGAAAAGCTGGGAGTCTTTCTATGGAGATTTCGCTGGTTCAGATTCCGTCCTGGACGTTGTAGTCCAACTGAGAAATACTATACAAGGCTGGGAAATCTTCCGCATGCTCCACATTGCGACGACCCTCAATGGAGTGCATAAAAATTGGCTTTTTGGCGAAAAAGTCCCGAACAATACCTTGCAGCTGCTGCGCCTCTGCATCCTGCTATTAAGACGGGGAAATATCTCAAAAGCAGACGTCAGCAAATCTGTCAGCGTGGCCCAGCTCCACCTTGCATTCTACGAGTTGGTCTGTCGAGCTTTGTATCTGGATGCGGCATTTTGCCGGGAGAAAGGCGTGAAGCTGATGTTCTCCCCGCCGACGGAGTACCGGCAGCACACGCGGGTGGGATTATGTCGTGGAGACGTCAAGCTCGGCGGGGAACAGGCGCATGACTCTGATCACATCATGGCTAATCAGTGTCTCACTGTAGGCTTCGAAGGTCTAAAGTTCGACGATGTACAGTTCGAAGCTGAGAGGATCGACGATCACGAAGGGAAGCCCGCCTACCGCGTGTTTGGAGTCTGGGTTCGAATGGAGGACAAGTTCGAAAATGATATTGGAGCCGTCCACGATCCTGAAAAACCATCGATGGACGCCCTGTTGCTTTAACTTAAAATTTCCTACTGGCGTAACTAGGCTTTTTCTATGATGAATATCATAGCCTCAATCCATCGCACCACGGATGAAGTCCGCATTATTCAGCGCCCTTCTTCCACGACCTCTGCCTCTACCTCTGCCGCCCCTCGCATTACTTGCTGCACCCTTTCGTACCCTCTTCTTCTTCGGCTCCTCTTCGTACGCCGCATCGCCATCCACTTCTTCCTCAAAATCACCATCATCTCCATCCTCCTCGTCTTCATCATCCTCAACCACAGTCTTCTTCCTCTTCGCCCCCTTCACTTTCCGCGCTGTCCGCTGCGTGGGCTCTTGATCTTGCTCTTCCTGCTCGCCAGGAACAACTTCAACTTCACCATCACCATCACCGTTACCATCAGTAACACCCCCTTCCTCCCTCCTCGCCCGAGCCCCAATCCCCTTCAACGCATTAACCAACCTCCCACCCCCCCTCGCCCTCCCCCCTCTACCACTAGCCCCATCATCCCTCCTCCTCGGTGCCCACGCCCCGGCACCGACGGTACTCCCCTTGTCCAAAAACGCCGTGATGTTGCTCTGCGTGCCCTCGCGCTCGCGCGTGTTCATGTCGCGGATGACGGGCACGAGCACCTCGTCTGTACGCTCGCTGGACCAGCCGATGGTGCTCATGAGGAAGCGGCGCAGGGCGTCGAGGTCGGGCACGCCCCACGCGAAGCCGGTCGCGTCGTCGTCGACCTCGGGCTTCAGGTACGCCTCCTCGACGCGCGGGTCGGGGAAACTCGCGGGGAGGAACAGCTTCGTGGCGTTGGCCTTGCGGAAGCGGCGGCGGAAGGGCACGTGGGCGTCGGCCTCGCGCGGGCGGGTGCCGGACTGGACCTCCTTCCACCAGTCGCGGAACGCCTCGAGGGAGCCGAATTCGGAGAGGATCTCGAGCGCGGTGACGGGCCCCACGCCGGTGATGCCCTCGGTGTAGTCGGAGCCGAGCAGCTGGGCGACGGCGATGAGGCGCTCGCGCGTGAGGCCGAACTCGGCCTGCAGGTCCTGGGCCAGGTAGCACTCGACGAACTTGGCCTGGTTGAACATGTTCTTGTAGACGCGCGTGCCGCCGAACAGGAACGTGTCGCTGTCGTCCGTCACGATGCCGTCGACCAGGCCCAGCCGCACCAGCTCCGCGCACTGCGCCTCGGCCTCCATCGGTGCCGTGATGTAAGGGAGCCCGAACAGCGACAGCAGCTGCTGGCACTCGGCGATCATCGTCTGCGTCACCTCGTCCGCGTCGCGCCGGTCCTTCTTCTGCTGCGTGCGTAGCGCCTTGAGCTCGCGCTCGTAGTCCAGCGCGTTGGCTTCTTGCGACTTGTTGTTGAGCGTCGACGCGAAGCGTGCGTGCTCTTCGGCCTCGACGGCCAGCTGTCGGAAGAGCTCCTCATCTTCCGGGTCCGAGTAGATGGACTCGTCGTCCGGTTGGTCGTCCGGCATCTCCTGGTCTGCAAAACCGGACGTGGGAACAGGACCTTCTGGGACATCGGCAAGCGGTGGTGATGGCCTGACAGTCTGATCGGGACCCGTCTCCGTGTCAATGACCGTCTCGAATTCTGGCGAGGATGACCGTGACTTTGGAGGCTCCGCCTCACCGCCAACAGGTTGTGCACTGGCTTCATGCTCTCCTCTTCCTTTTAGGCGCTCGTTTTTGGGTTGCTCGGTCTCGCTCTCCGACCATTCTATAGGCTCTCCTTCAGATTCACCTGCCTTTTCCTGGTCTTGTGACGGAGCCATAGTCTCAATGGCCATGGGTGGCTCTTCTTGCGTTGGCTGTGCTGGAGCTTCTGGTGCGGATGGCGGTTCCTGCGGCGGTTCAGCTCTCACTTTGTCCGCAAGATCTCCCACCCTAAGCTCATGATCGACAGGCATCACATCCTCCATCTCCAAGTCCTCCTCATCCTCCGAAGACTGGATGTCGATGACCTCTTTCTCCTTGGATGGTTCCGCCTCAAGGTCAATGACCTCATTCGTCTCGTGTTTCCTCAGCCTGGGCGTTTCTTCAAACACAAACTCCTTCTCCATTTCTTTCCGATCCTGCTCTCTTTGCTCTGCCTCCAGCCTCTTCTGCTCGGCGAAATCATCTCTCACGTCCCGGTTTTCAGCAAACCATGGAGGAAGTGGCTTCGCTTTCTTTTTCTCCTCGTCATCAGGCCGCTCAAACCCGCCTGCCTGTTCTTCCTGCAGCTTCTGCATCTTCTTCTTTCCCAGCAGTGAGCTACCCAGATCAAGCTTCTCGAACGGCAGAGGGCCGCTGAAACCAGACGCGTTCGATGATGACTTGGCAGCAGGCTGTGTTGACGTTGTAGGCTTCACTGGTGCAGCTACCTTGCGAGGCCGTTCGGGGCGAGCCGACTTGTGCTTCGACTCTCGTGACTCAGCGAGCGCTGCTTGGAGATTCATCTCGTCCTCGCTATCACTTTCAGCCACCGGCTTGGCTATCCTGGCGCTCCGGTTGTTCGCCATGCGCGCAATGGCAAGACCACTGCCTTTGGTGAAGGGCCTGGATTCCTCTGCTCTTTGCTGCCCGAAGACTTCAAGAAATTCATCCTCGTCATCCTCTTCCGCTTGTTCTTGCGTCTTTGAAGACTCATCATTATCTTGCTGCAAAGACATGGCGATAGCTCGCTGGAGCTCCTCGTCTTCCTCGTCTGCATCTTCATTTTGTTGCTCATGACCCACATCAACGTTCTCCCACTCCTCATCTTCAGCTTCGACGAAAAGTGAGTCTGGATCAGCGTTCCGCGGTTTGCGCCGCCTCGTAGTGCCGGCTTGTTGAGACTTGTAGAATTCCTGGCGTCGTTTTGTCAGATCCGTTGTCCGACTGTCGTTGGCAGCAGGCTGTTGCTTGGGTAGCCGATTAAGGCCTTCAATGGGCACATCTTCAAAGTCGTCTTCATCCTCCCATTCTTGATCCTCCTCTTCTTCCTTGGGAGGACTACTTCTGTCAACATCGATAGGCTTGTCGAACCTGCCTTCATCCTTGTCCACGACGCCCAGCGCCCATCCGCCTTCAACGCCTTCATTCTTGACTAAAACGTATTCTCTGTTCTTCTCACCAGCCACTCGGCCGCCAGCATCCATCCCGTACAGCGTATCGCCATTATTGATGTTCATCAGCCGCTGCGTCAGCTCGTTCCGCTCCCTCACGCGCTCGATCTGGAACTTTGAGAAAGCCATGCGGTCCTGAAACATGCTGTCCAGCTGATCCTTCGAATAGCCCATCCTCAGCCGGCTGCGCAGCCTGGCGGCGTTCAAGATGTTGTACCGGTCGGTGGCGGGCAGGCTCAAGAAGAAGGGGCTGTCGAAGTCGATCTTGGAGAAGTCGTAGACGTTGATGTCCTCGCCCTGCTCGAACTGGCGCGCGTACGCCTCGAGCTCCTCGAGCGACATGATGCGCGGGTCGTTGGGCGCGCCCATCTGCGACAGCGACACGTCCAGCTCCGGCAGGTGGTACGCGTCCTTCTTCTTGAACCCGCCGCGCGCCGCGCGCCTCTCGCCCTCCGTCATCGCCACCTCCTCCGCATACACCACGTCCTCCGGGATCCTTTCCTCCTCCGGCTCGTCATCCCGTCTTGCCGCCGCATCCTTCCGCCTCTGCTCCTCCTCCTCGGCGCGGCGCTGCATCTGCACCGCGAGCAGCTTGCCGGCGGTGCGCACGGCATCCTCGCGACGGCCCTCGCGGCGCTGCCTGCGCGCGCTGATGGTCTGGCGCTTGAGCGCGGGGGCGCCGCCGTCGAAGACGAAGACGGGCCGCACGCCGACGAACAGCAGCTTGCAGATGCGGCGGAAGAAGCCGACGACGTGGCTGTTGCGCAGCGCGTTGCCCTCCTTGTCGCGCACCGCCTTGAGGAACTGGTAGATCCAGATGGACGCGTCCACCGCCAGCCGCTTCTTGTTCAGCGTCTCGAGCTTGATCGGCCGCGCGCACGGCTGCACGACTGTCCAGAGGCCGGTGACGCCCATGCTGCTGGTTGCTGCTGGCTTTCTGGGGTGGTGGTAATGGTCAGGGAGGAGGACCGGTCCATTGGGAGGTCTCCGCCGTTTCTCTCTCTCTCCTCAGGCAGAGATGGGGTTGGCGGGGAAGGCGGACGTTGACGGAAGAGAGAAGCGCGTCTGCCTGCGCGCCACGCGATGATGTAATCGATAAAGGAACGCGATCATGTGATCTTGAGTGCTCCGACAGTGGCCAATCGCGGGCAGATGACATGAGTCATGTTCATTCAAGACGTTATTACTGTGTTCACTTTTTTGGCTTCCTTGGAGAGGTAATAAACGTGCGATAAGAGCCAATTCCTAGGTTTGTGTAATTGGGCAATTGTCTTACAAAATGGATTGCGCAGCAGTTGCCAGCTGATGTATTGCTCAAAGATGGGAATCGGCAGTCACGCCGCCAATGGAACAAAGAAGTCACAGTCTCCCATTACTTTGATAACCCACCTCGAAACCAGATTCTGAAGTTATGCTGGATTGAGGATACGGTAAGCCGTCTGGATCTTCCATCGCCGGGATACTTATTCTATTAAGCATTTTAAAAGTAAAAAGCTACCACTTAGATCTTAGCTACTTCAACGCAACGCAGCACTGCGGCGCCGAGCCTGCTGGCACGCAAAGGTGTGAAGGCGGTCGCGGTACTAGCCGCATGTTAAGGCTCAGAGCTGAAATAATGTCTTGCCCATGTGTCACCTTGTCGCTCTTGTGATTGGCTTTGGAGGCTGCGAAATGGTGGGGCGGCCTCCGCAAACCCCGCTCATCTTTATCTTCAGTCTTCCCTCCTGTGGATTCGGAACACGACCTTGCAACCTCATAGGTGCAAGATGACACCAAAAGGCCACCTGACTTACAGGCTACAAGGAATCCCCATATCATACACCCGTGGAGATATCCACAGTCGCCTTTGTCACTTTCTCCGTTTACACGGACAAGAAATTCAAATTTTCTCCCTTGCCCAAGACCCTTTCTCAGGAAGTCGGCAAGTCGCCACTTTGGCTCTCCCGAGTCTTCCCGATAGATTTCGTACACTAAGCAAACCCGACACATGGCTTTTGCGAAATTTTTGGCGTAATGATCAAAATGCAAATGAATCTGCTTCACCAGATGCCACGATCGATATAGACTTCTATGGGCTTACGCCTTTGCATACTTCACCGGACCAGAACTGCGATACGGAGTACGCTTGCCTATATTTTACACACACGTATTTACGCTGATCCTCCTCAGTCTAGTCGCAATCTCCGGTCTCAATGGACATGCTTTCGGTTCGTTCAAGGAGAGAGGCAGTGACTACATGTGGCTTCGTGACGCATTACCCAAGACACTCCCAACGGTGAGGGTGTATATCTATGGCTATGACACTCGCCTGATCGGGAGCACTTCTATGCAAACTATCTTCGATCTTGGGGGGAAATTCGGGGAGGTGCTCAAGCAATTGGTGAGACGTACCAAAGCTGACCAGGGCCATGTGCTAACTGTTGGAAACTTAGGGTTCACTGTCTTCTCGGAAACTTTTGCTCCTTGGTCACAGCTTAGGCGGCCTTGTAGTTGAGATGGTCAGTGAACCTCCTGCTGATTACACTAAACCAAACCAAATCCCCCTTCTTACGAACGGTCAGACCATGCTAGACCTATTTGGGTGTTCGAATCACCTTCTGCAGTCAATTCGCGGAGCCGTTTTCTTTGGTGTCCCACAGTTGGGTTTGTCTTCAATCGAGGCGCTTCGTGAGATGGTCCAAGGTCAACCCAATGAGGAACTTATCAGAGACCTCAATTTCGACTCCAGATTTCTTCAAGGACATAGGAAGGAATTCCATTCCATGAGAAAACGGATGAAAAACCTCAATATCCTCTCATTATACGAGACGGAAATGACTAGAGATCCACGAAAAGTATATCTGATTTCAAGTGTCATCGCCCCTCAACCGCTGACTTTGTCCAGGATGGCGGCGATTGGAAAATGAGTGGAAATTTTCGTCTACTCGTCCCACGGACCTGCGCAACATTCGAATGTGACACGTGCGTTGCGATCAATCGGAACCACTCTGAAATCGTGAAATTCCCACCTGGTGATCAAGACTGCCACTTCATCCTCAGTCACATGCAGAGCCAATTTCTTGGAGCAGGTGAGAACTGATTTAGGCTGGCTGCATCTCAAAAGTCTAATGCATCTGTCAACAGGACCAGTCGCTCAACTGTCGGACGACCAGAGGAATGCGCTCCAATCACTGGCGTTCAGAGATCAGTATTCGCGGCCCGAAAGCGTCGAAGTGGAAGATGATACCTGCCAATGGCTCACGGAGCACAAAAACTTTCAGCACTGGTTGAAGAAGCCCAGCATTGATGGGGAGCGACTACTTTGGGTACGTGGGAAACCAGGAGCTGGAAAATCTACGATCATGAAATATGCACTTCAGTATCTTGAAACCGAAGTCGACCACATGATCATTTCATCGTTCTTCTTTCACGCCCGAGGAGACAGCCTTCAGAAGACAAAGCTTGGTTTTTTGCGCTCAATTCTCAATCAACTACTAGCACGCCTCCCGGAACAATTGAAAGACTTTACCAAGAAATATGAGCAACGAATTCAGACCCAAGGACCGGAAAACTTCAGCTGGAACGAAGGGTATCTTCAACAACTGTTGACAAAGTACCTCCGAGAAGCTTCCAAAACAAAGCAAATTATTCTCGTCGTTGACGCACTTGATGAAAGCGGCGAATCCACAGCAAGGGAATTGGTCAGCTTGTTCCGAACTTATGTCACATCCAATCCTGACGCAGGCTCTTCAGTGCGCATTCTATACTCGTGTCGTCACTACCCAATCCTCAATGCCGCCGGTGACCTCATAATAGAGATGGAGCGTGAGAATGTAAAAGATATCAACACGCTTGTCAAGCGCAACCTCCGCCTGAACATTGGCGATGAACAGCACGTCAAAGAACTGGAACAATATATCACCAGCAGAGCTGACGGCATGTTCCAGTGGGCTATTTTGGTCACCCGAATAGCTGCTTCAACATACTTGCGGGGCTCTTCCATGGCCGAAGTCCTTGACGAGATCAAAAAGTTGCCAAAGGACCTGAACGAGCTGTATCATTCTTTACTTTGCAAGAAACCTCCTTGTTCTCGAACCAAAAGGCTTTTCCAGTGGATGATATTTTCATTCAGGCCTCTGGAGCTTGATGAACTGCGCTTTGCTATTTGTCTCGATCGGAGCATGACCGAAAGGACTATCGAAGACATCAAACGTGGCAAGCTCTTCCTTCGCAATGCGCAGACCGGTATCAAAGACTTATCTAGGGGCCTGCTCGAAGTTAGCAATAATGGTGGTCGAAAAATTGTCCAATTCATCCACCAGTCAGTCTTGGATTACCTACTGCAGGAAGGCGGTCTTGTAAGGCTCTTCACACCCACTCCTGTTAATGAGATTGTTGGGGAAGCTCACTTTCAAATATCTCGTTCATGCATTCGATATGTACTATTGCAGAATTTCCACGAAGGGAATAGCCTCGACCGGCTTTCAGACAAGACACCCCTTTTTAACTACGCACAACAATTCTGGTCGTTACATGTCATGCATGCAGAGCACCGAAAAGTGTCACAAATCGATCTCCTGGATTTCTTGGATACGCCGTTGCCACGGATGACGTTCGAACATCCGACGCTTCAGGCATACTGGGACAATCAAAAGAGATTTGATTCCTCCTGGCTCTTAAATGACGGAGAGCAAGTATCTAATCTTCGCATTGATCACCCTTTGTTTGATTTGCTTGTAGTGGGCGACACCTGTTGCAGGAGATCAAGGTTCAAAAGAGCTATCGAGGAAGCTTGGGAATATGCGAAAGAACATTCGAGGCTTGCGGATATCCTTGCTCTGATTGGTATTTGGAGCGCGCTACGGTATTTGGTCCATCAGAGGTACGGTGGCCTGGCTTTGCACCGGCCTCGGCTTGATCTCGCAATTATCGGCAACCTGCAATTAGATCTGGAAACCTGCTGGCCACGTCTCAGTGCAGATGACGTCAACACGAATTTTGGGACACCCTATTCACCTCTTTGGTTGGCTGTCTGTGCTGGACGAGAAGACCTGCTATTACAACTCATCAACGCAGGCGCAGACCTGGAACATGAGAACGGATATTCCGATGAATATAAGACGACTGCATTGACCTTCGCGGTCTTACTTGGCAAAGTAAGCCTTGTTCGGCATCTGCTGGATGCAGGGTGTCTTGTCAACTACATGGCTTTCGACCATTCGTATCATTTAACACCAGGTGAATCAAATGAGGCTTGCAGGGAGCTGATGTATGAGGCAGCCGCCAGGAGAGTGGTTGCGGATGACACCTGTTCCGACAGGACAGCGCTATTTACAGCAATATTTTACAATGATACATCGGCGGTGAAGCTTCTTGTGGAGGCTGGTGTCCCTGTCGACATCCTCGACGATGGAGAGACGGCTCTTTTCAGACTTGCAAGATACGGACAAAATAGAGACATGATCAGGTTATTGACAAGTCTTGGGGCAAATCCAAACTATTGGTGTGGGAAGGAAACGCCTTTCACGGTTGCGCTGCGGAGCTCCTCCGTCGAACCAGCCAGGATTTTGCTCGACTGCGCGATCTTGGACGTCGATCAGGTCGACGACTACGGTTTCACTCCGCTGATGCGTTTGCTTCGCAAATCCCGAAGGCCGACCTGCCGAAAGATGCTTGCTCTGTGTATTGAATCACAGAGATTTGATCTCGAAATTCAGAGTCCGAATGGTGAGACCATCCTCTGGATAGCAGTTTCGAGGAACCAATCGGATCTGGTCGATATCCTACTCACAACGGGAGACGTCGATCCAAACGTACCGGACATTCATGGCATGACGCCTTTGATGGAATCTGCCGCGCGCGGCTTTGAAACAGTCACAAAGCTTCTTCTAGCTTGTCAAAACATTGACCTTAGCATAAAGGACGATGAAGGGTGGGATGCTCACGTTCACGCTATCGAGGCCGGGCATTCATCCCTGGCGAATCTGATTGTTGAATCCATAATGGATTGACCCTCCAATGGGCTTGCGACCAGTAGAGACTATGCACAACCGTAGGCGGAACTAAGCCCAAACAGGCTTTCTATTCCAGGTAAATCCTACGTGCGGCTCTTTGTACTTTAACACTAATAGCTCCGTCTTCGGCGACAACCCCCACGTAAGGGCCAACTAGAGTATACATCATGAATATATTGTATAATAGATAGTTATCAGTTCATCTATCATTTAAAATATCAATCTTCGCTGGAAGGAAAAAAAAAAAAAGAAAGATCAGCGACGAAAATGGCAAAACTGGAAGCGGTGGGATCTAATGGGGAGTGCCCCCTTCCCGTGCCTCGACAGAAAGACTCCTTAGGAACCGTCTTTTTTGCCTTCCCTAGCCCGTATTCGAACTTGCGTCCTCTTTCCTACAAGAGGGCGGATGGAAGCTCAGATGCCTTACGTAAACCTTCAGGCTCTCACCTAACCGAGGCAATCCATCTTATTCGATCGTAGCTAGCATACTGGGATGGCTTAACTTACCAGCTTATATACTGTAATATAGTACTGCTAGTCTCCTACACTCCACGCTCAAACTTAAACCTCCCGCACGCGGTGGTAGACCGCCATCACCACAGATGACGTCACGCGACTCATCACTGCAGATAGTCGGTTCGCACAGGTTCGCGAACAACAAACCGTACACCCTCTTAATAGAAATACACCTTCTTCCTCTATGCCCCACAAAGTATGCTGCAATATTCCTCCGTGAAATTTGAAAGCTATATCTAGACATGCAATGAATGTGTCAATGAGCAAGTTGTTTCATTTAGAATATCGACTATCAAGTCCTATCAAACTGATTTTTACGGCTCGTTTCCGAGCAATATCTATCCAGCTAGCTATTCAGGAATCCTCATCTACCAGGCCGCCCTTTACCTTCTTGATTATTCGCCTTGTGTGCAAGTCTGCGAGCCAAAAAATGACCCGCCTCCGGAATTAAACCTTCTACACCTTCGCCTTCTTGCTCTTCTTCTTCGGCCTGTCGTTTTCGCTGTCGCTGTCCTGGTCCGACTCTCCGAAGTTGTCAAGGTCCTCCAAAACTTCCTCCAGCTCCTCCCACGCCTTCTGCTTCTCCGAAGCCGACCGCCTCGGCCGCTTCCCCGTCGTCGCCCACGCGTAGCGGTTGATGGTGCTCGAGCCCCTCAGCGGCGTCTCTCCGATGCGCGACCGACTGCTCTCCTCCGCCTTCAGCTTCGGCGCCGACTTCTTGGCCTTCAGCCCCTTCTGCATCGCCAGGGCTTCGCTGACCGACGGCGGCGCGCCGGAGCGCCTGGACGCCAGTGCCTCGCTGTCCGACGACAAGTTTGCGGCCTTGCCCTTCTGCTTGCCGTTGCCCTTCTTGGTCTTGACGGCGAAGGCGGTGCCGGCCGATTGCGCCTGGCCCTTCTCCCAGAAATGCTTCGTGACCTCCTCGGGGTAGTTGTAGTTGAAGAACATCTCCTCCCCCGGCGCCATGTCCTTGTTCGCGAACAGGCCGATGCGGACGACCGTGTTGCAGAGCATCACTCGAGGCTCGCAGTTGGGCGCCTTCGCCGAGTTGTTGATGAAGCGGAGCTTGTTGCCCGCTCTCGTACTGTCGACCTCTTGGGCTGAAGCAACGAATTAGTAAAAGTCCCGGAAGAAGGGCAGGATGGGTACTTGCCTTTGTTCAGGTCAAACAGATAGTTGGTCTTGAGGTGCTGGTAAACTGCGCCTCGTCTCGAACCTTCTTCCTTTGTGACAATCTCGCCTTTGTATTCTCCAATGTACTCGCCCGCCTTGAGTCTTTCTCCGGCGTACAATCCGAAACCTTGAACCTCCGATTGGCCCAGGAGGGTGCGCTTGGGCACGTTGCGCTGGATGTTTACATTGCCACACTTCTGACGATAGAGAGCATCGTTGTACCTATTGATTGGATCAAGAACCTCGGCAGCTCCACAGCTCGCGCAGAGATCAGGATCGCACTCCCTGTTCAGCGCCCAGCATTCACACTTGTTGTTTTTGAAGCACGCAAGTCCATACTGAGCACAGGTGCAGCCCCGATACCTTCGTTTGCAGGATGCTGCGCATGCGCAAGTCTTCTCACACACGATGTTGGCCCTAAAGCAACTGCATTTTGCCTCCGAACACGTGCCTTTGTGACTGCAGGGAAAGAATGGCGGTCTTTTCTCCATAATGTGCGTCCTCGTCTTGAGCCATTGAGACGTATTTCGCCGTACGATTATTCCATCATCAGCAGGATGTTCTCGAGGCTGAGCCTTGACATGCTTCTTAAAGTTGACGAGGGAAGCCTCGGACGAAATAGACAATCTTCGAAGACTGTTCGGCCTGGAATCACTGGGTGATCTTTCGTCATCGTCAGAGCTGTCATGAGCAGTATCCGAGTCCTCGCTCTCAGAATGGTCGCTCGGTTCAGGTTGTTCTAAGATCGCACCGTGAAAGGGACAGTTGTGCAGGTGGCAGACGCGGCATGCGAGTGTTCTGTAGGCAAAATCGGAAGAACCATTGGTGCCGCCAAGTTGAGGGCGGTTTCCAGGTGGCGGTGGCTGAGCCAAAGAGGACCTTCTTGCAATGTGCCAGAAGCTGAATTTGAGAGTCTCGAGCCATATGGGGCAGAGGATAGCAGCGATAGCGAGTCCACGTACTGTTGTAGGTGGGAGATTCTCGTACACCGCCCTCCATTTTTTCTTCTCCCGGTTAAATTCCTCCATGCAAGAAGGTGGCCGTTTCTGTTCTAAGCAGTGGGCATGCTCGAGTGACATCTCAATTTGCAAGTTCCGTATCAACGCTTCCGACGGTAGCAGGAAGTACGCCAAGATATCTTGCATTTCCATGGGTAATTCTTCAATGATCTTTTCAGCGTAAGAGCGAAGTTGCCAGGCCTGTTCAGCTTGAAGTATCCTGCGTCGCCTGAGTTCATCCGCAACAATATTATAGCGACTCTGCAACTCGTCCCACAGCGACTTCTTGGCGAGATCTTCGTCTTGGTCGTCGTCGAAGTAAGGGTATACCATGAGTGTTCTATGGTTCTCAGCGAGAACGTTTTGTTTCAGGCTGACATAATTGGTGTATGGCGGGACGGGGACCGTATTGACCGCGTAGAAATCGACGGGGTTGCTGATAATCGACCTAATTCCTTTGTTGTTGCCATGTGAGAAAACCTCTTGGGTTTTCTGGTTCCTCGGTTTGCTCTCTCCGGTCTTGACTGCTCCACGAGTCTGAATAGCCGTCGCGTTTGGCCAAGGAAATTCCTGTTGCGCGAACTTAGCTGGCACGATGCTCGGCCCTGAAATAAAGTCGTTGGATGATTCCGCAGTCGTGTCGGGTTCCGGGAAATCGTGGATTCTGCGAGCTCGACCCAACCGGAACTGCATCGTGTTAGAAATAGAGAAGCAGTGGGGCAGATTTGCTCTTACTTTAGTGAAGTATTCGCGGTTTTCGTCAATTTCCTTCATGTGCTTAATCAACAAAACCCTTATGCTTCCCATCGTCCATCCGTCTTTGTCTTCAAGGTCCTGAAATGACTCCGACGTAGGAATGTCACGCGGAGGAGCCTTGCAGGAGTTGGATTTTGGCGACTCCGTACTGCCCATGTCTAGAAGTGTTACCGGAACTGGCACGCAATGCGTTAGCACCTGTAATCGATGCACCAGGATCCACGCCACGGTTGAGTGCGCTGCATGGATACTTACGCGCGGGTTGAGTGATGTTGGCGTTTTCTGTAGGCTTGGCCTCAGTAGACATAATCGGGAGCGGATCTTTTGGGGTGCTGTCAAGTGCTTCCAAAGGATTATCGTCTTGAGGTTCGAGATGCAGCTCTTCTGGTTGGATAGGGTTAGAGAGGGTCTCGTTGCCACGATCCCGCGCCCCGTCCGTCTCTGGGTGAGCAATAGTTTCAGGTGATGATCGACGTTGTTCCTCCTCTGAAGGCTTAGGGTTATCAGAAAAAAGAGGTCGCAGATCGCGTGGAAGAGAGTCGAGCGGGTCGGTATGCACTTTTCGTCGCTGTGTAAAGAGTTTAGGAGTGGTCTCGATATTGCCACGATTTCCGGCTTCGGTTGACTCTCGCTGAGCAGGGTTTCCAAGGGCTGGCTGGCGTGGTTCCACGATCACAAGGGGTGCAGGTCGTCTTTGATTAGGGACAGGTAGTGACTTCCTAGATTCGCTGCTGGTGGGGTCTTCTGCGGGATGAGTTACGTGATTGAGCCGCGAAGGTATCGATGGCACGTGGGGACGTGGCTGAGGATGTGGTGACAGCAATGAGGAGATGGTATTCTGCTACGATGTCAGAATCATCCACAACATGTGTCCCGAGCTCACTCACGCTTGATTGGTGGCTTTGAGGGCGGGATCTCTGCCCAGTAGAGTAGAACTATCAAATTGACTTAGCCTTGGGTTTTCTCTGAAAACACGCCACCTTACCTCTTTAAGATTGTTGAATATTTTCCTGGCCTCCTTGATATCGTCCGTTATGATGTATCCTGGACCACCATCCAACTTTGCAGACCTTTTTCTGACCTGATCTTCGACCAGCTGCTTTGCTTTTTCCAGCGAGCAACCGACGAGAGCAAGGTCACAGAAGTCGCACACAAGGGTGGCGTCGAATTTAGGCGGGTTCAAGGCTCTCACTATGTCCCATGGATACACTCCCCAATCTCGCTTGACTCTCTCGGCGACCTCGGCGGCTATAGGCGAGAGGTGCTTGATCGGGCTAGTTTCACGTTCCGACGGTGGTGTCGGCGGTGTCGTCGGCCTCACGTGTTCTGTTGAGCGTCCAGATGAAAGCGTGTCCCTGCTGGCGGTCGCTGGTGTCGATTTTTCCTCGTCTATTAGCAGGTCGTCATCATCGTCGTTGTCGCCATCTTCATCATCGCTAATTACGTGCGCCTGCGCAGGTGTTGAGCCATCATTGAGCGGTGGTGGGCGGGTGCTGGAAGCGGAGGCACCCGAATGTCGCTCTCCGGACGGGTTTCCTGGGAGATGTGCGAATCTTCCTGGAACCATGGGCGGACTCTCCGAGTTTAGCGCTGCTGGCGGAGTTTTAGCCGATACGCGAGTAAGCTTGGGCGCAACGCCAGTGTCACCTGAGACTGAAGCACGGGGCTTGCTGCTTCCTTCAGCCGTCGTTCTTGGAGTTCGCGGGCTGGTGTTTTGATTCCGCGGTCGCGAGTCAGGCCGCGCTTCATTGGCCGGCGCCAAATCGCCCTCACCTGCCGAACCGGGCCGTTCAGCCACACCTGCATCTGCATCGTCTTCGAGCGTCAGGTCAATTGTTGCGATAGCTACCGCGCTGGACAATCCGGAACGGCGCCGAGGTTGCGGAATGTCGTGCCTGATCACTCTGTTCAGCACTGTGTGCTGCGCTTGCGCGTCATCGCGTGTTTGGACCAGATCAACAGCGCTGTCATCGTCATCGGATAGCAAGTCGATGACCGCCGACGTAGCCATGATGGACGACAGGTTCACTGTAGTGTTAGGTGATTGAGGTCAAAGCTGCCGCCAAGCCCAACACTGCTGGGAGTGAGGGTTCTGGCAGCGTGGGCGTCACGAATGGGCAGGACTTGAGCGGCGTAGTTAGATCATTGAGGTAGTTGTTTGTAGGTAGAGCTGGTTGTTTGCGTTTGACACGGAAGAGGTTCAAATGAACGCGCGATAGTGAATGCCCAGGATTCGGCAACAGCTCTTGGCCCTGCGACTTCCTTTCCCGTGCCACAATCGCCTCGTGCAAACGGTGGATCCTGGAACCCTCCCCAACCACAAAAGTAACGTGACAATCTAGCACACAACAGGAAAGCACTTGGTGCTCATGAGCGGTTACACGACCAGTGCACTCGTCAATTCGTTCGTGATTCGCGGTTCGCCGCGCTTCCTTTTTTATACCGATTCAATTTGATTCGGAGGATATCTAAGCCGATTCCCTCATCGCACCAAAGCCTGCGTCAGTACCCGGGATATTCCACCATTGCCATGCGCAAATGAGTTCGGATAGTGACACCGTGTCGTCGTGCAAGAGTTTTTGATCTACCCAGCTTAGGCTACATGCCCCTTAACGTAGCTCAAAGCCTTTTTGTCCCATGAAGAAATGCAACCCGATGTAACCGCTTAGAACTTGTTGAACTTCTTGACGGCCTTGCCGGTGCGGGGAAGCACGCGGAGGACGTTGAAGCGGACCTGCGACCGCTGTTAGTATTGTAGAATTTGCGTGCTCGCGCGCGTGGAGCTTCAAGTGTCGGGTATCGCGGCGGAAGGACGTACAGTCTTGCTGAGAGGCCTGCACTGGCCAACGGTGACCTGGTCACCCTCCTCAACACGGAAAGCGGGAGAGACGTGGGCAGCCAGGTTCTTGTGCCTCTTCTCGTAACGAGAGTACTTGGGGATGAAGTGGAGGTACTCGCGGCGGATGATCAGGGTACGGTGCATCTTGGTGGAGACGACGGTGCCGGTGAGGATACGGCCACGGATGGAGACGAGACCAGTGAAGGGGCACTTCTTGTCTGTAGGCTTTCAGTTAGCACTGCCGCTCCCGAATGCAGCACGGCGTGTGGTTTTGCGAGCGCATATTCGACGTGTCCGCGTGCCGAAGTGCATCGCCGCTGCAAATCCGTCTCTTCGAAATCTGCTCCATCGCACACGGCCGCGCCCGGCTGGAAATCCTACATACCGATGTAGGAGCCCTCAATGGCGGTCTTGGGCGTCCTGAAGCCCAGGCCGACGTCCTTGTACCATCTCCTGCCACCCTTGCCGACGCGGTTGTTCCTCGACTTGGAGACGAGGTTGATGTGAGGCTGCTTCTGGAAAGCGCGCTCGCTCTGGACGGTAAGCTCGGTCGCCATGGCTGCTGCGGCGGGTTGTCTCGTCGGGGTGGATGGGTGGTGAACGAGGTCGTCGGTGTCGAAAAAAAGGTCGTCGGCTTCCGCGTACGATGCTATTCGAATTCTCGCCGATGTGGGTGGCGCGCACGGGCCTTCGCTTAGGCCAGTGACTAAGCGGGCCGGGACCTGGCCCGATGGGGAAGCAGCAAAACACGCGGGAACAACAAACCGACGTCAAGCTACGACGCACCGCAACACCACCGCCCCGCTAACCGATCCACGACCACAACATCGCCTGCTCTGCGGACCATTGCCGCGCCGAGCTGCAGCAATGTCCGCCGCGCACGATAAGGAAAACATTGCGGAGGGGCTTTCCGTAGCCTCGCCCGCCAAGTCTACCACGCTGTCGCCGAAGAAGTCCGGCGGCCGCAAGACGCGTAGCAAGAGCATCGGCCCTGGCGGCCTCGATGTGCCATTGAAGGAATCGGGTGGCAACCGCAGAAAGGTATCATAGCGTGCATCTTCTGGCTGCACGAAAAACGCGTGCTGACGATTGCAGTCTGCCATGCCTGCTATGCCCGTGAAGTCCATTCTTTCCCGAGAAGATGAGGTCAAGCGACGTGAAGAGCGTCGCAAATCCCTGGGTATGTGACAAGTGTTGTGCCGCCGCTGAGAGCTCTGCTTATTGTTGCCCAGCCAAGCGACGCGTCTCGTTTGCTCCTGAAGCTACTCTGCACACCTGGGATGTCATTGAATACATGCGCGATGCGACCACATCTTCCGCCTCCTCGAACTCCACGCGTCGCGCGTCAAACGCCACCCAGGAACCCTCCTCGCCCGAGCGTGGCATTCGCTTCTCTGAACTAGACTCGGATCCTGCTGAACCGCCTTCGACACCTCCGGAGCAGCTCGAAGATGATCTCCCTTCATCGTCCCCCGAGAAGCAACGCGACTTACACCAGAAGAAACGGCGCCGCAGCTCGGGTGTTCCCCCCATGAACTTCAACAACCCGGACGATGAGCTTTCGTCAAGCCCCTATAGTGGAAGTTCAGCTCCTGGAAGCGACGATATCGAGATTGTGTCGGATGATAATGACGACGATGATGATGGGAGCACAATGATGAGCTTGGATACTGGGGACGAGCCCACGATGGCCTCGGTCGCCTCGAACGACTCTACGGGCTCCAGCGCGCGGCTGGACGCAGCTCTCAGGCAAGCTGCGGAACAGGCAGGGACACAGCGCTTCCAATACGAGGATGAAGATGACGGAGAGGCATCCATGGAATTGGCTGGCGATGAAATTACAGCTGCTTTCAAGCCATGGATTCAGAGGACAACATTCTCCGAGGACAAGGAAAACGCCCAGCCGGACCCCTTCGCCTTCAAGCTTCCAGGGCCGGACCAGGACGATGACAGCGAGGGAGAGGAGATGAGCATGGACATAACACGTGCAATTGGAGGGATTGTTGGAGCACCCCAAGAGAAGGAACAAGAGCCGAGCCCAGAGCCGGAAAATGTAACGATGGATTTCACGACGGCCATTGGCAGCATTCAAAGCGAGGAAACGTCCACTCGTGCAGGAACTAAACGGCGGCGCTCTGTCCTCCCATCAACCACAGAGGAACAGGGAAGCCCCGCCAAGCGACAGGCTTCACGTCGTATGAGCATTAGGAAAAGGAGATCGGTGGCGAATGATGAGCCGCTCGAAGATGGCACCATGGACTTTACCACCGCAGTCGGAGGGATCAAGTCCGCCCAGACACAAGACAAAAAGGATCGGCGGGAAAGCATGAGCTCCGCTTTTGATGATGCGACTATGGACTTCACAATGGCCATGGGCGGCATCAAGAACAACAGAAGCAACCAAGAGATCTCAGCGGACGACACGGTGATGAGCAAAGACGACAACGAGGATCTCTCCATGGAATTCACGGCGATCCTAGGAAAGATCCAGAACGCGCAGCAGGATACCCCAGCCACTCCGGAGTCCAAAAAGACTGCTGCGGCGACGCCACCTAGCAAGCGTGGAAGCGCTGCGAGGTTTACGAGCAATCACCCTGAAGTTCCCAGTCCCTCGCCGATGAAGGTCAGCAATGCCGTAATTGCCAAAGCTGAGAGTCCTATCGCTGCCTTGAAGATCCACAAGGACACAACTCCTAGAAAATCCCCGAGGAAGTCGCCACGGAAATCGCCTCAGAAGGCAGCCCAGCAATCGCCACGTCGGTCGCTTCGAAAGAGTGTTGGGCCAGCGCAAACGGATGTCGCAACGACTCCCAAACCTGTGCCAGTTGCGAACACGCCCCAGCAGCAAACTCCTGAGAAGTCAATGGAGGAGTCCATTGCCGAAGCTCAGGCTGCGCTGGAAGAAGAAATGGTGGAGGAGCGCGCTGCTACGCCTGTTGAAGCGGAGACCACTACCCCAACCAAAGAGCCAGCGCCAAGAGCGGCATCGGTTCCGTCGCTGATGGACTCTATCAAGCTTCTTTCGACTCCTCGAAAACAGGTATTCACGTCGCCACTTAAGCGTTCTGTTGCCGCAACGCCCCGTGAGGCAGCATCTCAGAAGACCCCAAGCCCGAAAAAGACCCCTTCACCGAAGAAGTCGTCATCCCCTCCGAAACAGGTCCAATTCGGTGTAGATGAAGTGCAATACCCTACTTTGCCGGCTGAGGAGGAAAAGAACGACGAAGCCGTCGGTGAGGAAGAACCAGTGGAACAGATCCAGCTCCAGGAGTTCCTGGAAATGACTGGTATCCGCTTCATGGAACTAACCACCACTAAGCGCAGACACACGGGCTATCCCGGTGCTCAAAATGCGTTTGGCAGGAGTGCTAGCCTCAATGCTGCCGAGATCGAGGGCAAGGACGACTTGGAGACCTGCGTCGTGGCTGCCGCGTGCACAGAGCCAGAATACCTCATGTACCAACATGCGTGCCACGAGCTCAAGAAATACATCTCCGAGGGCAAGAATCTTGTTCGCCAGATGGAAGAGGAAGTCTACGAGGAGAACCCAGTGCTGTTCCGCGACTACATGTCAGCGCCTGCCGACCAGCGTGCGGTCATGGATAATCAATTCAAGAACATGAAAACGAACGCACGCTTGAGGACCAAGGAAGCTTGGTATGGATGGCGGAGCAACCTGCTCCATGACATCAAGGCGGGTCTGACGAGGACAGCCGAAAGCTTCAACCAGGACGATGCGGCACTCAAGAAGCAGGAGCAGATCATCGACTCCACTTTACCGGCGCTTCAGGATCGTCACGCGCACCTTCAGTCGGAATGCAAACAACTTCAGCGTCGCGCCGAGGAGCTGAACGGTCCTGACCGAGAAGAGCTCGACGCTACCAGGGAACGCATCATCGCCGCCGAAGCCGCCATCGAGGAGAAGAAGCGCAAGGTGCAGGCCCTGCAGCAGCAGCTCGCCGAGAAGGAGGCCCGCATCGAGGCCGCCAAGGAGCGGAAGGTAGAGTGCGTCGAGGAGACTCAGGAGGCCGAGCGCGTGCGCGAAGAGTGCCGCGGCTGGTCCGTCGAGGAAGTCAACGCCGTCAAAGCCCGGGTGACGGCACTGGAGAAGGCGCACGGGTGGACCATCACGTCGGCCAGCGCCTCGCCAGAGAAGACACTCACGATGAGCTACCGCAACGACCTGCAGCTCTTCTTCCACCCGGGCGCCTTCGCGCCGCACGCACTCTCGCCCTCGTCGCCCAACGGGCCCATCAGCCTGACGTACATCGGCGACGCCCCGCTCACAACCACCAAGCGCTTCTTCCTGCAAGTCCTGCGCGCCAACCTGCACTGCCTGCCGCAAGCCACGACGCGCGTGCCGCGCCTGCTCACGCACATCGCCCGCGGCTGGGACGCGTGCCGCCTCGTCGCCGCCAACGCGCGCCGCCTCGCCCTCGCACACGTCACCGACGAGCTCATCCTGTCCGACGAGCGCATGGCCGTCCACGCCGCCGTCCTGCTGCCCTCGGTCCAGTCCAAGGTCCGCATCGCCTTCGAGATCGCCGTCGCCAACCTCGACGACGATCCCTCCAAGGACCTGCACGCCGCCGTCTCCGTCGCCGCAAAGGCCGTCTACGGCGAGGCGTACAAGGAGGCGAAGATGGCGGAGTTCATCCAGCAGTATGTCGGCCGTGACGTCGCCGTGGGCGCTCCTGGCGCTGCGGAGCCGAAGCCTAGCTGGGGCGAGGCGGTGGGCGATTTGAGGGAGAGGCTGATTGCGAGGGGGAAGAAGGGGGGGAGGATTGATTGATTTGTTGTTTTTGGTTAGGCTCCTCTCTTTCTTGCTGTTGCTATTGTTGTGAGCGAGATTGTTATACCACTTAACTTTAACGACGGGATGAGGGGTTCGGCGTTGTGTGTTGTTGTCGTTCGTCTTGTTTAATGGACAGGGACTGGCAGGGTGTCGAGCTCAGGCTTAGGGAGTTTTTTTTCCTGTCCTTTTCAAAGGGCGTCTTGCTTACTTTTTGCTTTTTTGGAACCTGGAGGGACTCTTTGGACTTGAAAAGTCTTCTCTTTCTCTTCTTACTCTGTCTTTTTTTTTTTTTTTGTGGCGGCAGAAATATCATCTTTTACGTGCCCATTTGCTCCGTGCACATCCCGACTAAACTCGCATGCGTGCAACGAGCTATAACTTATTCCGACCCTTCATATCTCGCAAGACGCATTGCACAACTGCAGGGTGGAAAAGAATCGAGTCTTGAATCTGTCACACCAAGAATGTTGCAATCTAATTACGTCAGCAATTACTCGACTTACGTGGGCAGCTAAAGCTATTTCTCCCGTGCATGTATGATTGTTAATTCTATATTTATATTCGGACGATAACTTTAGTTGTCGATGACGAGGATGATATTGCTTGCAGGGGTAGGGGACAAAAGCAATCTTGTGCGTAAGTGCTAAAGTTTATGTTCCAACCTTGCATAATTTCTGAAACAACATTCATAGTACATGTAAATATTGCTTTCACAATGCACGCAAAACTTCTTTTTGAATATAGAGCTTTATGATTTTTTTTTCTAACTCATTGTGTGTCTTTGAATCTGTCAAACCGTGTCCTGAGTCGATAATCGCAGCCTTGCTCTAGCAAAGCTAATCGACGTTGGAGAAACGCTCCACCAGAATGCACAACCCATCGTCTTTCCAACGGCGCCTAAAATCTCTCACCCACGCTAAGCCCAGTACCCTCTTACGCTAATCGCCAAAAAAAACCCTAGTGAAGTACATTGAAAAACTTTAACCCCTCACACAGTCGACGTGATAACCCTGTTCAACCCCTGCCTAAACCATGCAGGATTTCAGGTATACGACAAGCGCCAAGGGTGGACCTCCAGAGGACCGGGGCTCTTCTTGCTGCTCTCTTTCTTCGTACTCTTGCTCTTCATGCTCAATTTGCTAATGCTGCGGCTGAAGCTGCTCCTCTTCTCGCGGTCCTGGTTGCTCTCGTCGCTCGACGGCAGCTTTAGGGTATCGTTGCTTGTGTTGTCGTTGCTGGACGAAGAGTCGGTCTTGGCGGTGCTGGCTGTGATGTCATGGCGGAGAGGGGAGTGGCCGTGAGCATGCTTCGTAGTACCATGGTGGTGCTGGCCGTGAGGCTGGCTGAGCGAGCTGTCGGCGAGGTCGTAGCTTTGGTAGAAGATAGAATCGCTACCGTGGGCACTGCCGGTTTCGCTGAGACGAAGAGCCTCAACGCTAGTCAGATGCTGTGGGCGTGCTCCACCTCTCATGCTGGCTATCGTGTTGTAAGGCGTAGGCGTGGTACTGCGAGGAGTGAGGAACGGGTTGTCGCCAGCGCCACCGCGCATGCCGCCATTACGGACGCCTCTCATGTCGGTGATGTCGGACTCCATCTCTGCGCCTCTGAAACCTCCACGGCGCACTTCCGCTGTGGTCCACACGCGGCCTCGTCCAGCCTGGCCAGGCGGTACTAGAGCAGGAGACCCACGGAACAAGTCCCTCTCGCGTAGGCCGCATTCCGAGTCAACAGGGCTGCGTTCAGTGCTCCGAGACTCCACACTGTAGGTGTTCCTCCTGCGGTCGAGGCGAGAGTACCAGAAGTGAAGGAAGATGAGGGCAACGATAGCAGTGCCGGTCAGAGCAATGCCGAATATGGGTAGCGGCGCGAGAATGGGCGGTGCCATATTGTCAAGAACTCTTGTGAGTCAAGCCCAGTCTTGCGTCGTTTCTTTGGTGAGATGTTGTTCAGATAAAGGTGCAAGTGTTCGATGCAGCGGGATGGGTCGTGGTAATCGTTAAGGACGCGCGCGCGGTGGTCTTACGGCGACCGCAATGGGTAACGACGAAAGTGATTGCCGGAACGTTGTCCGCCGCGATATTCTGGATGCGTCTGGAGTTTCGGCGGAATTTCTGCCGCTTAGATGCAGACAGAAGAGTTTGTCTGTCTACCCTCAATATCCTGTGGAGGAAGGGTAGACGCGCCCACGGCGGCTGTGTGGCTGGTAATAGCTAAATCTTACCGCAGCTTAGGTTTTGTTCGCTGTAGCTGTGCTGTCATGTGCAATAGGCCTGTGGTGTTGAAGGGACGGGAGCAGCGTTGTGCGTGATGGGGTCACGCGCGACGGAGCGCCAAGGACCTGCGAGCTAAGGGTAGTCATTTGGGTGCTTGACCGGTGGGAAGGAATGACTTGCTTTAGGCACAGCGACCGTCGCGTCCAGAATGCGGGGTTGCGTGTGTGGAGTGCAGGAAGCAAGTCGCGTCTGGGGAGAGAGAGGAAGTTATGGTTGCTCGTGATTGCCCGTTTGGGAATTTTGCCCACCTCACCGCTCTGACGCGCTTTCTGCTCCTGCCTCAAATGCTTCTACCGCTTACGTCATTCCTCCGGCCTGTGCCTCTTCACCTATGCTTGCGGCGGCACGTCTTTTTGAATTTCATCTGTTCTCTTCCTGCCCTGTCCCACGCGCGCCTCAGTGCTTTTTTAGAGACCAACCCCAGGTCAGTGTCATGTGGGACATGACTAAATGCTGCTAGATCATGTTATTTGCTACCTTTCGATACGTGTCCCGTGGAAATTACTTAAAACAACGTGGAGAAGTCGAGATCCCTTTTTCTGACCAAAAGCCGTGTACAACGAAAGGAAAATGATGAACAAGGAAACATTCTTTAAGGAAAACTGGCCCAAATGACATGACGAAGTACCTAGGACCAAACCTAAGATATAGTTATTACTAACCAGTACGGGAAGAAAGAACTTTCTCTTCGGCTCCGGACACCAGGCTTTTTTCTTTGCTGTGGGGAAAGAATATGCCGCCGGTACAGATATTTTGTGCTCAAAACAGACAAATGCCGGAAAAATCCAAAAAGTAAGCGTTGACGGGTATGCAGCCTGATACATCAACTGGATGCATGTCCGAGCCGTCAATCCCGTTGCCGCGACAAAAGCAAAACGCGTCGAATACGTATATTGGGCCAGACCACGGCTTGACTATCCCGCCTGCGGGACGGCGGGACGCTCCGTCTGCGGGCAGCTTCATCCGGTAACCGTGGCTGGCTCGTTCAGGAAGGTCATCCGAAAGTACAACTGAGTCCTCGAGCCCACGTCATCGTTGACTGTGTTCTGGGCACCTTCTCACGACCCATTTCTCCCATATCTTCCGTTGTGCGTTGGATACGAAAAGTCCATTATCACCTAGCGCTTCTGGGCTCTCCAAGAACGAATTTCTCCCGCAATTGCACCATGGTACCGATGACGGCGTGTCGGGCGAGATCATCGGAAAATCCATGCCCTCCTCTTCCGGCCCGTTATCGTCGTCCGAGTGGTCGTGATCCGAAGAGGAATCTGACATGTCCTCCATTGACACCTCCGAATCGTCCTGCTCGGCTGTGGCGTGGGGATCCCAGTCACTTTCGTCGTCACTTTCGCTGGCCCCGCCTGGCGGATCGTCCGGGACCTCGGCTCCAGCTACCGCCCATTGCTCGTCAAAGTGCTTCGCGTAGCCTATGCGCCGCAAGCTCACCCAATCTAGCCGAATCATGTCGTCGCGCAAAAACGCTAGCACATCTTTCCACATGCTGCCATCCTTTAGCAAAACATCCCTGAGCCGCAGGCCCTTTAGCCTGTCCCGATGCCGCTGCGCCAGGGCGATGATCTCATCCGCGTCCAGTCGCCACGCCTGGATGCCGAACGCCAGGAGCTTGTCCCAACGGACGTTGTGGAATATTTCTTCCAGCCTTAAGCTGAGAGGCCGGTGCGAGGGGAAGCCGACGTGGACCGCCTGCATGTTTTTGGCGGCGTTGAAGACGAGCTTGAACAGGTCCGAGAGCTCTCTCATCTTGTTGTCCAAGTCGGTGCCGTCATCGAAATGGAGTTCTAAACACGTAAGCCTCTCTGCTAGCGCGGTGAAAGCCTTTGGGGGATGTGATGCCAGAACTATTGCACTCTGAGGGCTGAGCATGGGCGAGGAGAAGCGGGAGCACGGCGAGCGGGACTCGAGCAGTGCGGCGCCGAGGGTTTTGGCGCTATGTGAGCAGGCCGGGGCCCATCTCAGCTCGACGAGCTGATTCAGATGCTCGTGCTGGCGGATATAGGACAGCAGATTCGCCGTTTCTTGGTCCTGTACGCGCAGGATTTGGACATGCTGTAGCGAGGTGAAGGCAGCTAGTGCGTGCTTGAGGGCCTGTTCGTCCTCACCCGAGCTCACAATCTCTTTCTGCTCGTTGATCTTCCGCACAAAGTGGCGCACGTCCGAGACGCCCAGGCTGTCCTGCAGGCCGGGCAGCAGCTGGTGGATGCGCTCGCGTCCTGCTCGAATGGTCAGTGCTGGGCTGGGCGGGGGCGGGTGAGCGTTGTGGAGGACCCTCTACGTAGAAGTACGGCACCATGTAACTGAATTTCTTGACATGTCGGGACAGGTGCGGGCGGGCGGCGATGTTCTCCAGCCGGCGGAAGCCCTTGCGGGAGAAGCGGGTGGTGACACGGGCAAACTGGCACACGGCACCCAACTCGGAAAACCTCTTACACGTGAGGCGGAAGGCACCGATGTCCTGCGCCTGGTTGGGCGCGGGTGGCGGGGGCGGCTTGAAGCTCTCCTGTGACAGGTACGAGCGGCGGTCGACGGTGACCTGCTTCTCCGGGTCGGCCTCGATGTGGTCGAGGATGTCGCGCAGCAGCTCGTTGGAGAGGCTCAGGATGCCGGTGGAGGAGGCCATGTCGCAGGGTCACGCGGGGTAGGCGTGCGCATCGACCGGCGAACCGTCGGCGGAAAGCGGCGCGTCTGGCGCGCAGGCTCTTGGGGGCCGGCGGCGAAGGGCAGGACGGCGGGAGGCAGCGGCGGGCAGGCGGTTGGGGCTGCGATGGGTGGCAGCCGGCGCGGTGATGCGGATGGCGTGTCGCTTGGAGGGGAGGTCTGAGACTACTTGTGGGCGCGGGACCGGTGGCCGTAGCGGTGCATTTTCAAGTTAAGAGGGTTTCTGCCGCTGCACCATGACCGAAGAAAAAGCAGTGCGCGCTGAGTATGCAGGCGTGTCAGGCGCTATCGTCGGTTTTGAGGGACAGTGGATGGGGCATGCGCCGGACAACGAATCCCAGAGCCGTCTCACAGGCCCAGCAGCCAATCGAGCCCGCGGACTCGACCAGGCTTCCCAGAGCCCTTCACGCTTTGAGTTTAGTCTTCTCACGTGCCGGACTCCTCATGCGGGCGATATGTAGGCTGCCCGTAGCTCTTGAGCTGCGCCGGCTGGCATGGGTCCACGGGCAGCTCCTAGGCTGTTTTGCGAACGGGGCCCGGGGTTGGATGCATGAGGGCTGAGGTGACAACACATAGACGCATGTGCAGTTGACCACTCAACGCCCAGTCCAGCGTCCCAAAGCGCCGCCGCATTGGCCGGACCGCGCCCGCACCGCCCGCCGAAAGCACGTCAGCTTGTTTCCATGATCGCAGTCGAGCCTGGAGCTGAGCGATGAGAGGCTGATCGACAACGTGCCCTGACTCTCCGACCCGCAGCGCCGTGCCGGTACGCTTAAAAGCCAACGCCGCCTAAGCCCACCGCCCGCAACACCCCGGCGCCTGCTGACCGTCAACCTCAAGGCGCTGCATCCTGGGACCTGCAGCTGCCCGCGCCGTCAGGACGACGCGGAATCCCTAATGCACGACAGAGCATTCGGCCGCCGCCCGCTTCCGCCGGTCACGTCACGCAAGATGCTGCCGAGCAGACAGATATGATGCCAGACCGCCCGTCGCCAGACCGTCTCCAGTTTCGTCCGACCTTCGCCGGTGGGCTCTGGAAGCTCCAATTGGCCTCGACATGCCTCCCCACCCGCACGTTACACGTCGTCGCTGAGACGTATTCCACCACTAGCCTCTGCAGCGTTAGTGTCGTGCACCGGCAAACGACAACGCAGACTGCAGATTGATTGTATCATGATGCTACATTGCTCATGCCGTGGGCCACGTCGGCGTTCCCTTCTGGTCCCTATACTTCCGCCCGCCTGTACTCCAGAGAAAGCGGAAGGAGACACGTCGTCAGCCCGAGAAATTGCAACAGCTGTGCAACCGTGCAAGCATTCATCTCGTGTCACCCTCGCGCCCGGAAAGCTGTTTGAATTCCCCGTATGGGTGCCCTACTGTGCTGCTAAAGAAAGACATAACTTGCAGCCCGACTCTGCGCTCATGCCTGGCCCGCTGGTCTAGACTTCTCGCTCTGCTGGCGACGAATCTCCGTGCTACTGAGCTTGCTGTGGAAACTCTTCTCGACGCCTTCCTCCTGCTCCTCCTGCGCATCCAGGACGTCCACCTCGAATACTTCCAATTCCGGCCAGCTTTTCTCTTGGCGCTTGGCATTGACCGCCTTCCCACCGGATCTCGTTTCTCCAGACACGATCAGGGCCGAGATGCCCTCGTCTGTGATCGTGGGACCATACGGATCCCAGATCTCGACGCACTTGAGCACCAGCTTGGTGGGTAGCGTGATGTTGACGGCGTGCCCGTTCGGACCGGGGTTGTTCACCTCCTCGACCTTCTGCATGCCTCCCCCCGGCGCGGTGAAATCGATGATGCAGCTCAGAAAATCAAAAGTGCGCCGCTGCCGTGCGTCCCAGCTCTCGAGATACTCGGCGTACTTTTTGTTCTTGAGCAGCTCGTCGCCGGTGATGCCGATGGTGATGCTGCGTTGGGGCCCGTCGACGCTCGTGGCGGGCTCGACTGCAAAGGCCGTCATGGTAAGCAGCAGCTTGTGACCAATGTGCAGATGATCAAACGTTCCACCAACGGCGACGGAGAGATGCCTCCGGGCTTCATCCAGGGTAGGCTCATTCGCATGGCCGTCTGATACCTGCACGATGCCTCCACGCAGCCTCTTGATGTTGTGCATGCGCTTCCCGAGCCCCTGGAAATTCTTAAGCACCTGCTCCCCTGCCTCGCTTTCGACGGCGTAGACCGTTTCCCATGATCTGCCGCTCTGCGCCAACGTGCCAATGTCGATGACCGGCCCTTGTAGATCGCCCTCGGCTCGGCCCTCAGCGGGCAGATGGCTCAGCGCGCCGTTTCTGGGGTAGGCCAGCAGCAGCACGCGTGCATCGACGCCGTCGGCGCTCTCGACGTCGATGCCCTCGCGTGCGGCAATGACGCAGATCAGCTTGTAGAGGCCGGCCACCAGGCTCTGCGTGCGCGCAAAGAGCGCGCCGCGCGGCGCCCGCTCATTGCCGTGCAGATGCGGGCACGGCAGCGCGATCTCTAGCAGTGCAGCGCCGGTGGTGGAGGCCGGGGTGCGCTGGAGCTCGTGCAGGGCAAGGCATAGCGTCGCGCCGTAGGCAGCGTGGAGCGTGACGAACGACGGCGGCGAGGGCGGCGGCGGCAGGAGCAGCAGGTGGCGGGCGCTTTTTTGGCGACCGTTTTGGGCCATCGTCATGGAAGCCCAAGCAGAGCGCGGAGGGCTGGGGCAGCGAACGGCGAGTGTCGTGAGGGGTGGCTGTTGGGCAGAAGTGACAACAGAGCTCCTAGTCATGGCTCCACGGCCGGCAAGGCAGCCCCGCGTGTCGCCAAACATCGACGACCCCTTCGCCGGTCAGTAGGTAATCAGCGGCCTCATCCCGACAGGCCCTTGTTTGTTCCAGAGTCGCAGGTAACTATCCGCTCTCCTCGCCCTCTCGCCCACCCCCTCGCAGCCGGGCACGAGTCCAGGCACCGCCAGCGGCACCATGCCCTTCCATTCGCACCACCATACCAGCAGCTCTGGCCAGGGCGCGGCGCAGGGCATCTTCGCGGCCACGCAGGCCCTAGGCTCCGTCGCCGCTCCACACAGCAACCTCCGCATTGCAACGGCCGGCACGACGGGCGCAGACACGGACGCGCTCCTGCCTGGCAGCGGCAACGATCCGAGATTCAGCGCGCTGCAGTCCGCCCCGCCGTCGTCAGCGTCGGCGTCGGGCTTGCCTGCCCCAGGCTCTCAGTCAGCAGCCGCTGCAACGGGCCCGCAGTTCGAGGTTGCGCGGCGGCCGGTCGCCCAGAGAGAGCCCGAGGACCTGCACATTCCGCCGGCGGGCCAGCAGAGCGCGTCGCACTCGCAGCTCTTCAACTCGCCCGTTGCCTTGACGCCCGGCGGCGGCGCACAGAACCTCAACATCAGCCTGCAGCACGCGACGCCGCCTCAGAACCAGCAACCGCAGGACGCGCAATTCGCTAATTCCGCCAGCAGCGTTCCTGACCTGCCCGCTCCTCTGCAGCCCGGCCCGGCCGCGGGTGCTCGCCCTGCGCCTTCCGCCTCCTACACGGCGCCTACCACCGTCCCGAAGATCAACACCAACGCCCAGCAGTACACTCTGCCCACCCGCTCCAGCACCATGCAGTCCTCATCCTCCACTCATTCCTACTCGCGCTCGAGCCCAGCCGGCCTGGACCAGAAGTACATTCCCTTCAACTCTACCGTGCCGACGCCCGAGGTGCCCAAGTACGCGCCCACCCCGAGCCAAAGACACTACCAGGCCCAGACGCCCTCCGGCGCGGCCTCCAACTCCCCGCTCGCCCTGTCCGACATACGCCCGCGCGCAAACTCCACAATTGGCGAGGACATGCCGGCGAACACCACGCTGATGAGCGATTTGGAAACTCGGTCGGCTGGGAACTGCAACTACTTGGCGCCATGGCCAGTCTACGCGTACGACTGGTGCAAATGGCCAGTTCATGGAGGGAATAGCGCGGGCAAAATGGCTGTCGGTAGCTACCTGGAAGATCCGCATAATTTTGTGAGTATAGCGGATCCTCTCCTGGCGCCAGTCCTGGCGAGAGTCACCAGCATGCTTCAAATCGCAGGATGACCGGAGAGCCGCTATTCTGACGGGTGGCGGGCTCCGCCCTCAAACTTTGCGATCTGTGCTGCCGGGGATTCTCCCTCAGCACCTCCCATCGCGCTCAGAGGTGAAGGCTTCAAGCTGACAGCAGACGTAGATTCAAATCATCGACACGCACATCGCTCCTCAGGAGGCCACCACGCCAGGCGCCCCGGCCTTTGGCGTCGAATACACCCGTGTCGCAGAGGCGACCTGCTCTTATCCGGTGACACGGATATTATGGGAGCCTCCGTCTTCCCAGAAGCAATCGACCGACCTTCTTGCGACCTCGGGCGACCACCTGAGACTCTGGTCGCTGCCACAAACTCCCGCATCCAACGTCAGCAACACCATATCCCGCTCCTCGCCTGTCAACACCCGCGATCCCCCTGCGCAGAAGCTCACTCCGTTGGCCCTCCTCTCGAATTCCAAATCTCCCGAGCACACGGCTCCGTTGACTTCGCTCGACTGGAACACGCTCTCGCCAAAGCTCATAATCACGTCGAGCATCGATACCACGTGTACTATCTGGGACATTCCGACCCTAACTGCCAAGACGCAGCTCATTGCCCATGACAAGGAGGTATTTGACGTTCGTTTCTGCGCGGGGAGCGTCGATGTGTTTGTTAGCTGTGGCGCGGATGGTAGCGTGAGAATGTTCGACCTCCGAAGTCTGGAACATTCCACCATCATCTACGAGCCCACGGAGAAGCGGGAAGAGAAAGGTACGTTTGGTGATTGACAAGGATGTAACCGTTTCTGACAGGGTTCTCTAGGCTCGCCAGGTCGCATGTCTCCCACGAAGGCTCAACAGATGATGTCATATGCCCCGCCTCTGCTGCGTCTGGCAGCGTCACCCCACGACGCTCATCTCCTCGCTACTTTCGCCTCGGACAGCAACCTGATCCGGATATTAGACGTCCGCCAACCCGGCCAGGCGCTCCTGGAATTGCGTGGTCACCAAGCGGCGGTGAACAGCATCGAATGGTCCCCCACGCGTCGTGGCATGCTCGCATCGGGTGGAGATGACAGCATGGTGCTCGTTTGGGATCTGATCCATTCTCAGAACGGCGCCGCGATCAATGGCGAGCACGCAACGTCCAACGGAAGCGCCAACAATTCTTCCAACAACGCGTCTTCCAGTTCCACTGGCGTCAACATGAAGGGTCCTGCAGCCAGCTGGCGGTGCGATTACGAGGTGGGCAATTTGAGCTGGGCACCGCAGAGTGGACTCACTACTCAGGGTGGTGAGTGGCTGGGAGTGACGGGAGGAAGAGGGGTGTGGGGTATCAAGCTATGATAAAGAAGGGGTTGAATTGGTTGGAGCGACAGGGTCTTGCAGTCACAGATGCTTTGGAGGTGAGGACGAACTTTTGTGTGAGAGAGCAACGCCGTGTATGTATTGACGATGATACGCATTTCGATGGCGTATTGGGTGGGATGACTAAATGGGCGATGTGCGTCTTTTTGGTTCTTCTTCTTTTGAAACCCTTTTTTCTTGTTCTTCGTCCTCATTCTCGTTTTCCCGCTCAGTCTCATCAATTTCGTTGAGCTTAGATACCTATATTTCCTTTTTCTTTTCTTGACCCTTCCATGAAGGACCAAAAAAGCTGAGCAGGCTGTCTTTGCCATCGTTGGAGAAGAGAGAGGAGAGAGAGAAAGTAATGTGTGTGATTTTGTTCGGTCGTTGTCGTTATTGCTTCTCCCCCCTTTCCCCTCGGATTTTCTTTCCTCTGCATGAATGAATGGATACGGCTGCGTAGTGGTTGGATATTCGGTCGGCGGCTCGTTTGGCTGAATATTATCACATGACGATTCATATTGGTACACTGTTGTTGATTGTGGACCACTGATACTCCTGAAATTCTCCCTCCGCAGTTTGAAGAGCCAAATTGAGATTGGCAGCGTGGTTTCTTCATCCATGGTGAGAGGGAAATTGCAGGAGGCTTGGGCTCCTTGTTCCCCGCTTAGGATTTTGTGCCCTTCCTACATGGGCAGTTGAATTAAATGTCCGGGCGTGGACGTGAGTATTCAGATCAGACTAGCATTGTTACTGCACGAAGATTTCTAAGAGCGACAGCTTTAGGAAATGAGGTGAGGTGTGCGAACGGTTGGTGTGGCTTCCTGATTAGGGTAGCAGTTTGCTCCTGCCTTCGATGAAAGCATCGCTAGGCAACTGTTTCCTGCCACTTCAAATGGAAGCACCAACAACATGCCTCTCATCATCGGCTTTCTCGTACCAAATATTCCGGATCTTTTTCGTTGGAGCATCAGCGAGCGCAGGTGGTGGCCAAGTGAGATCTGCTCCTAACGTCATTCCTGAGGCAAGAGGCTTAACTTTTCGACATCAGATATGCAGATGCGGAACCCGTTCCAGGCCCACGAAGTCACATTGAACCAGACCGTTATTGAAATGTTTCGCGACAAGTACAACTTGATGGCTTCCGGCGAGTGCAGCGCGGACCATACTATATCATCCGAGACGGTGCTCCTCATCCTCATAGGCATAAACGTCCTCCTCATATGCCTGAGCATCCTCGTCTACCGTCGGCACAACGACACGCGGCGCATCGTGCTGATGACGACGATCGAGATCTTGAAGTGGAGCGCCGAGATCTTGAAGCTCAGCGAAGAATCGCTGGTGTTCAGCCGGGAATCGCTCAAGTTCAGTCAGGAGTCTTTTGTCCTGGCTGTTCAATGCATGAACACGATGCTTGAGTCGTTTGAGAAACATGTTGCGACTACTGAAAAGGCCATGGGCGAGTTCAAGGCCGCGGGCATCGCTCTTGAGGCGCGCTTAGCAGGCGTTGAGTCAAAGACGGAGTATCTCGACGGCTCTGTTCAGAAGAAGGTGGAGTGATTGAGAGGATAAGCTGCTTCATCTTCAGTTGAAGGTAGTTGCAGTTGGATTCGCTACTAGCCAGTCAGGCTGGAGTGCATGGTGGTATTCGCGGACGGAGAAAGTTGTAGGGCACATTAGGAGCAACAGCTAACGCAGACGCCTTACCCCCACACTGCTGCTGCTACGACAAGCGCAGCCAAAAAAAAAAAAAAAAAAGCAACCTGCCCCGGCGTAACCTGACAATTGTGTCGAGGTACGAGCTGTATTTTCCAAGCCTGTTAACATTCCCAGCTAACTCTGAGAGGTTAAACGGGTTCGCGATTGAACCTTCTTTCCTTTGTCCTGGCGAGCAAGGTCGAGGATTTTGCTCAAACATCAACCGAAATACAGGCCCAAGTGTCTGTGTGCAGTCTCGGTTTTACAAGGTTATTGTATCTTATTCGCCTATTTTAAGCGACAAGAGATAGACAACGACTTCAATCACAAAACGTTACTCCAGATCATTCCTAGAACTGCCGCAGCTTTGCTAAGCAACTACTGATGAGGTATTCTCGATACCTACCCAAAGCGTGCTAGATGGTTGGTCGGAGATAGGCAGCGGGAGCGCCCGCTTTACCCCAGCTGCATGGCGCACAAAGCGCGATAGCGCAATTGCGTAGCAGACCTGTCGCATCGGAGAGAGACTCGATTTGTGATGGGCCGCATTCATTCGAACCAGGTCCCTGATGAGTTGCAGCTCGTGTAGATGCGACTAGAAGCAGTAGAAGCAAACCAAGGGAAAGGACACGAGGGAGACGCTCGGACCAAGCGGCGGACGAAACTGACGTGCTTGTCCGCGGCGAACTCTCGAACTCCCGGCGACCCGCTCGGCAGCCCGAGATGGGCGATCCCGAATTGCTAATCAGCAGTGGGGGGAAGATGGCGGAAGACACAAAGACTCAACAGATACGGCAATGGCTCTCTCTTCCCCTCTTCTCCCCCTCCTCCACGTCGCCGCCACCGATTCAGGCCGTGTATCAAGAGTCAAGGACTCACCCGATGCGCGAGGGTCATTGACCAGGCCCTGAGCCGTGAGAACTGACCCAAGCTCCTCCCTTCCACCCACACGACGGCACCCACAGCAATCCTTCCCTCCACCGCTTTCGCGTCCCCACGCGCCAGGTGTACGCCGCCCCCCTCCGACGACCGACAAAAATCGCAATTCCCGCCACCGATCGACAGCAGTGGTGAGCTGGGTGTGAGCTGGTCGCAGGGCCGCGTATGTGTGTTGGATAGCGGAGAAGAAAGCATTCCCTCTGCTCTACTTCGACCAAGAGAATACACACACGTTTCCTCTTTTTTCCTCTTCCTTCCGCCCGCTTCCTCGTATTTCTTGGGAAGAAGTAACACATCACCACCGACCGCCTCTTTCCGGCCATGACGGCCCACCGCGCTGCAAATGGCCACAACGGCCACCCGACCGAGAGGAGCCCGCTCCTGGGTCAACGCCGCACCTCCGACGGCCTGCAGGTCCTGGCACCGCAGCCCGTGGGGGACGGTCCGGAGGACGAGTATGAGGGAGACAACGGTGGTTACGAGGATGACGGCGGGGATCTGGAGAGGCAGGAGAGCAACATCAGCGAGGCCGGGACGACGCTGAACAAGTACAAGGGCTTGCCCGAGGTCAAGAAGCGGATGAAGTATATCCTGCCGGCCGTGGCTGTAGGGGTGAGTTGTCACTATTTTCTGGGGAGGGGAGGGGAATTGGGGACCACGGTGGAAATGATGGTTGGTGTTGATTGATTGAGTGCTGATTTGCTTATGTTCTGGGGTGGGCAGATCTTCCTCTCCGCGGCGGACCAGACGATCATTGTGTCCAGTTATGGGCGCATCGGCTCGGATCTAGGGGCATTGAACAACACGTCGTGGATTGCGACTGCGTAAGGACTCCAGATCTCTTTCCCCTGGGGAGAATTGAGTGCTGACAGAAGGTCACTGTCCAGGTATTTCCTGACCCTCACGTCCTTCCAGCCTCTGTACGGCAAGCTCTCGGACATCTTCGGGCGCAAGTCATGCCTGCTCTTCGCGTACACCCTCTTCGGCATCGGGTGCCTGGCGTGCGGGCTGGCGCGCAACATGAACGAGCTGATCGCGGCGCGGGCGTTCGCGGGCATCGGCGGCGGCGGCATGACGACGGTCGTGTCGATCATGATGAGCGACATCGTGACGCTGCGCGAGCGCGGCAAGTGGCAGGGCTACATCAACATCGTCTTCGCGACGGGCGCGGGGACGGGCGCGCCGCTGGGCGGCATCCTGGCCGACCGCGTGGGCTGGCGCTGGGTCTTCCTGTTCCAGCCGCCGCTGTGCGTCGTCGCCATCCTCGCCGTCTCGCTCGCCCTCAAGCTGCCCAAGCGCGACCACTCGCACTGGAAGGAGAAGCTGCGCCGCATCGACTTCCTCGGCGCCGTCATCCTCATCGCCGCCGTCTTCATGCTGCTGCTCGGGCTCGACCGCGGCTCCAACGTGTCGTGGCGCGACCGCGTGACGCTGGCCTCGCTGGGCGCGTCGGTGCCGCTGTTCCTGCTCTTCCTGCTCGTCGAGACCAAGGTCGCGGCCGAGCCCTTCGCCCCCGGCCACATCATCTTCGAGCGGTCGCTGGTGGCGTGCTACGCGTGCAACTTCTTCTCGTTCGGCGGCTACATGGCCGCCCTCTTCTACCTGCCGCTCTACTTCCAGGTCGTCGACGGCGCCTCGGCGACCCAGGCCGGCGTGCGCCTCATCCCCGGCATCATCGCCGGCGTCTCCGGCAGCCTGTTCGGCGGCTTCTACATGCAGTGGACCGGCCGCTTCTACCGCCTCACCGTCGCCGCCTACGCCGGCCTCGTCGTCGGCGCCGCCGTCATCTTCGTCTGCGCCGGCGGCGGCGCGCGCCTGCTGCCTCCCCAACTCGCCCCCGTCAATTCCACCCTCGGCATCGTCTTGGGCTTGTGTGTTTCCGGCTTCTCGAACGGCATCGGCGTCACGACCAGCTTGATCGGCCTCATCTCCAACGCTGCCCACGCCGACCAGGCCGTCGCGACGGCGTGCTCGTACCTCTTCCGCAGCCTCGGCTCCGTCTTCGGCGTCTCGCTCGCCGCGACGCTGGTCAACCAGGAGTTGCGGGCTCGTCTAGCCGCGGCGCTGGGCAGCGGCGCTGAGGCGGCGAAAATCGCGGAGCGCGTGCGTCAGAGCATCGAGAGCATCTGGGAGCTGCCGCCTGCCGTCGCCGAGGTGGTGCGGAGGTGCTATGCGGAGAGTACGAGGAGCGCGTTTGGGTTGATGATTGCGCTTGTGGCGGGGGCGGCGGTTGGTGCGTGGTTTGTGAGGGAGAGGAGGTTGGGTGGGAAATGAGGAAGTAAGGAAGGAAGGTACTTTTGATGCCTTGTCTCTTGTGGGATATGAGATTGGTTTAGATGTAGATGTCTTTGGTTAAGAGGAGAAGAAGTGGGTTGTACGCACATAAAAGGGGTGAAGGTTTTCGCGGTGGTGGATGCTTGTACAGAAGTATGAGCTGTGGGATGGGTGCTTTCTTTGGCTGTAGATGGAGAGGGGAAGACGATCTAAGAAGGGGAGGTGTTCTTATGGGTTATGAGTTCATGCGTAAATGATTAAGATTGAAGCATTTCACAGAGGACATTTATATGGGAAGATCTTGTTACGCAATTTGAGAAGTTATGTATGATTCTTTTCTATCCATTGGATTTTGTTTTTGAAGAATGTGTTGATAAATGGTCAAACCAGTACGTATTCGCTGCTAGCTGTCTAAAGGTCCCCCTGATCTTATTGTTCGCTTAGGTGGCAACTGCGCTTGCAACAGGTTTTCGTCCACATTCCTTCTAGCTCTTGAGAATCACAGCCCATGTTTTGGCCATCACCTACCCTCTATCGCTGCAGTTATGCTCTTCTATTCTGATATTCAAGCTTCAAGTTACTATATAAGCTGGTGGAAATAGTTCGTTAACCACCACATAATAAACACCAAAAATCTGTTCTTTTAGCAACATGTTCCTGAACGTTCGAAAGACTAGCTTCTGAATTCCCCACCACAAGCAGCAGACCGAACGCATATTATCCTCTCCACTAAGCCTTTTCTAAACCTTACAAACGCTAGCTGAGTTCGTCGCTCAACAATAGCCAATTGCCCCCACAATATACCAATTTTTCCATTGTCAGATCGTTTCATGCATTTTTCGCATCTCAAGGGGGGTCAAACGTGTGTTTTTCTTTATAATCGCTACCAGAAAACCGCCTCTCCATCAACAGCCACTCCAGTAACTCAGCTGGATCCAAGGAGTTGTTACAAACTACTCCTCCGTGGCGCAATTGGCTAGCGCGTCTGACTGTTAAAGGGTAATTGGATTACCAGTTGCAATCAGGAGGTTGACAGTTCAAGCCTGTCCGGGGGAGCAATCTCTTTTGCTATCGATCGTAATTTTTTTGCTTGGGTGTCGTCCGTGAATTTTTTTTTTGTGTATGGGCTGGTATGTGGAACGTGCGTTGTGGGGATGTGGAGCATCACTGAAAGTCAGGATGGAGTGAGAAGACACCGTTCCAATTTTAAATAGAAGACGATTGAACTGCAAGGTAGCAATGGCAATACGGTTACCTTTATTCTTTACTAATTAATCCTGTATACTATCATCTAATTGCAGCCATGTCGAGGCTTTACCTCCTACTGAAGTGATTCCTACACCTACTAAAGCGTGTCGCGGTGTAGGATCTTGCAGAATAAAGAGGTAAGTTTGCTAATAAGAATTCTGCAATTTGCAAAGGCAAGCCGTGCAAGACGGCTATTGATGCGAAGGGTCACGTAATAAGATCGAGGGGTAGAGTAAACGTCCCATTTAAGAAAGCCTCTCTAACAAACTCTCCGAAAAATAATCTATGAGTTCATAATTATTCTAGAGCGATGCATAGATAATCTATGTTGCACATCTTACAAGTCGGGCACCAGATTGCAAACGCTGCCAAGATTGAAATAGTTGCCGGAATTGCGAAAAGCTGTCATGCATGTCTTACTTTGTTTTGCGCCTTACCAATCAGGCATCTTAACCTTCGACCCACTGGAAATCAGGCATCGCCACCTTTGAGCTCCTTTCCTATCAGCCCCGCATGTTTCGGATGACGATTGAACCAACATCCTCTTACCTTTTACACTCGATACTCTTTACTCGACTAGAAAGCATCATGGCCATCTCTTTCGAAGGTATCATTGCTACTCTTACCCTTCTCGTCCAGCTCGCAGCACTCTTCTACGGCCACGGCCCTGGAAATACTGAGCGCTTTCGAAGTAAGGGCAACCGCGTTTGATTCAAATTTAATGACCAAATGTTAATTAAACCGACAGATTTTATGATAGAGAAATGGGATAACTTCTGCCGGCTTATCAAAAGCGGCTGGGGCGTGTGCATTTCTTTTTTTCATCAAGGGTAACTCACTCAGTTCCTTTCTGGCTATTGAGAGAATCCAAGAATTGACTGACAATAAGGCAGTACGATGGCGGCCCTTGCTTGGTACCAGACGCTATGGGACTCATTTGCGAGGTTTAATCAAGAGGATGAGCAGAATGCTCCAGTGTAGTTCGATGATCCACCATTTCTATGTTGTCATCGAGCATCCGGGTAGCGAACGCGCACGCATCCACATAGCGGACCCCCCTCGACAGCTGTGTTGGTTTCGCGAGTCTGCATATTCAATACTGATATGCTTTTCCTTATGGTCAAAAACTGGGTCATAACGGGGGGACGCATTGGGCGGATCGGCCATGGCTTTATCGTGAGAGAAGAAGGTTACGAACAATATTACGAGAACAATAGAAGACTGTCTACTACCGGTCCTTGCATCTTCTCGATGACCTGCAGAAAGCTAGCTTTTACCTTTTGTCGCGCAGGTTGTTTTGGCAGGCTGAGGGTCCCAGCCCAGCCCTTTCTCTCATCCAAAAGCAGTAGTTACCCCGCTTTTCCCAACCTCGTCTTCTGCCAATCTCACGGTCTTCAATACTCATTCTTGTTCTCGGTGTTCGCAGCCATCAGTCTGACCAAACCACTGACCGCACAACATACACGGAATTTTTTTCAAAGCAACAGGTACCATTTTCTGCTCATTCTGGTCTAGCCGAACTACCCTTCTTTTCGTTCGTCATGCCAGTACCTCCCCATCCACCCGATAGTCCTCCCACCGCCCTATCCAACTAATATCATGCACACGCATACCCATAGTCATGAGGGACGGAAGGAAATTTTCAAACGCCTCTCCCCATACAGAAAGTCCCAACTTGGGACTTACCATGTAATCGCAGTCCACCATTTTCAATACTTCATCCGATCCGGCCCAGGCCAATACAAACACACCACCCGCCCTGACTCAAAACCTCCGTCCTCATCTCTCCCTTACTTCTCCAAGTAGAGCTTAGACTTGTTCAGCAGCACTTTGCCTGCTGTATCTTTTCTACATCCAGTACTCTTCTCCATCTTTTTCTTTATATTTCTCAAAACCCTGTTGCAGAAGCTATACGATGTTGCTTGTGTCAGGCTTTACGGTAACATGTCTTCGAAAATCTACGAATAAAGTTCCAGGAAATTTCACATGTGGAATCACCGACACGTTGTTATAAGACTCATCAAAAGTCATTTTCAATATTCCGACAGGTCAATCGACACAACGTATTAACCGCAATATTCACAGGATCATATTCGAAGGAGATCCCATCCATCCCCCAATCCCGTCTACCATTTTTTCTCCCCCACCCCGTCAACATCATTACCTCTCACACCTCTCAAAACCAACCATCTAACAAACAGTAACAAACAACCCAATCGGGCTCGGATTCCAATCCTCAAACCACTCCAACTCCAACCCGCCCGTCGCCTTAACCTCATACCCCACCCGCGCGCCCGCCTCACACGCCGCACTCGCCACCACCCACGCACCCCCGGGCACCACACTCTCCACACCCCCGACCTCGCCCTTACTCTCGGGCACACTCTCATACGTCGTCCCCTCCTCCGCCGGCGCCGACAACTTACTCACCGCAATCCCGCCGGCCCCCGAGAGCGTGAAGTCGCTCGTCTCGAGGTCCTTCTTCTCGGGCAGCAAGAAGACGAGCGAACACGTCTTGCCGGCGTAGGAAGCGGGGATGTCGAAGTTGAACAGCGTCGACAGGGTCGACGAGAGCTGGCCGTTGTAGGAGGTGCCGTAGGCCTTGGTTGGGGCGGCGCTGTCGATGGGGACGATGAGGTGCGGGTATTCGTAGGTGCCGGAGAGGTTGGCGGGGCAGGACTTCGCGGTGGAAGAGGGGGCGGGGGCGGTTTGGAAGCCGCTGTTGGAAGGGTGCGTGAGGGCGGTGGTGGTGGTGGCGGTCGAGGTCACGCCGGGGGTCGGGCAGTAGGTTGTTGTGATGGTGATGATGATGGTGGTCTCGGCGTCGCCGTCGTCGCCAGGCGGAGTTGCGGTGCCGCTGGGAGCGGGGGCCGCGGTGGTTGGGGCAGAGGCGGAAGAGGCGCCGCCGGCGGGCTGCGAGGGAGCAGTGCTGGCAGAGGCGGCAGTAGAAGCATGAGCGGACGAGGCGGCGGCCGAAGAGACAGCACTGGACGCAGCCGAAGACACAGCAGACGACGACGACGCGGAGTCCCCACCATCGCCGCCCGCAGCACCGCAAGTCAAGTCAAACAACGGCGTCGAGCTGCCACCCGCCACAATACCAAAACTAGGCGACGGCGTATCGGGCACGGCGTCCTGCAGCGTGTACCACCAAGTATTGGTGTTGCCGAACAACGGACACCCCACCTCATCCCAGTACGCCTTCGCATTCTCAACGCTCGCAACAGCCTCGTTCTCCGTCGGCCCGCTGACGGGCCACCCGGTCTCGGTGATCCACACGGGCTTGCCCTTGGCGGCGCCCTTGGTCGCAGCAACCGACTCGTCGAACAGGGCCTTCGCGTTGGCGATGCCGTTGGCCTGCGTGTTCTGGAAGTACGGGTAGCCGTCGAAGCCGAGCCAGTCGACGGCGTCGACGACGGCACTGTTGGACCCGTTGACGAAGGCCGTCCACGTGTCGACGTGGCCGATGGACGCGCCCGATGCTGGCGTGCCGGCGATGGCCGACCGCACTTGCTCGATGTACGACACCAGCACGGCCGGGTCGGCGCCGTAGCCGCTCTTGTTGATGATGCCGGTCGGCGAGTTGCGGTACAGGTCCTCGGACCCGACCGAGATGCCGACGATGAGGTCGGTGAAGGCGGTGCCGTACTGCGCGATGGCGGCTTTCAGCGCGGCGACTTCGTTGTCGAAGCTGGCTTGCCCCGCGGACGCCCACAGGCCGAGGAGGAGGGTGGTTTTGGTGTCGATGGCGGCCTGGATGGCGGCGATGGGCGTGTTGGTCGTGCCGCCTTGGATCATGGTGTAGAGGCGGGCCGAAGTGAAGCCCGACGCGCCCACCAGGTTCTTGGCCAGGTTGAACTCGGATGTGAAGTCGGCGAGCGACTTGGGCGCGCCCGTGGTGAGGGTGTTGCCGTAGTTGAAGCCCTTGTACTGGGCGGCCGCTGTTGTGATGCCGGCCGCCAGGCCGAGAAGTGATGAGTATCGCATTAGGACTTATTGATTAAGGAATAGCGAGTGTGGGTTCCTTTTTCTTTTTTCTTTCCGAGTATTCCACGCAACAAGGGAAATGGCAGAAGAGCAAAGAGCAGAAGAAAAGAGAAGACCAAAAGCCCGCTTATATGCACATGAAAGGAGAAGGGAAGAAAAAACGCCGGTTAGGTACCTGCATGGCTTGCTTCCCAGATGGCTGGGCCATGGGCTGACGTAGCTCACTCTTCCGGGGAGCCGCAGGAACAAGGTGTGATGATGGGTCCGAATTGGGCCGTGGCTTGCACCGGCGAGTCTTCAGAGTCTATGATTAGCAGAGGGCTGCAGGGTTTGCCGCCTTGTCATTTGCGGAGAGCCACGGCCCACGCCACATACGGCCACCACCTGCCCCGCATGGGATGCTGCCGCCATTGCCTGCCGCCTGTGCCTGGCATAGGACAGGGTTCGTCATAGCCGTGTCTAGAAGCCTCCGTATGCCCCGAAAAAGCCGCACGTTTGTCGTTCGTTTCTCTTCCAGCCTTTGGGTTCCTCGGCCAGCGCATCGTCGACTAGCGATGCAGCGTGACGAAAGTCATGTCACCGCCGTGAGAAGGCGGAGCGGTGGCGGGCAAACCGCTCGTGTTCGCGCGGGGCCATGTGGCCGGTAGGCAAACACGAGGCGAAGTCAACCAATATTTTGCCGTCTGCTGCCAGAAGAGGAAAAGGGGGGATATATGTTTGTGGGCGATGATGAGGTGACTGGCCGGACGTCCCGGCACCGTGGCTGGCGCCCGCCCAATGATCCGTCGCACCCGCCCGCTTTTCCTTCCAAACATGTCACCATCCTTGCTCGTGCCCTCTTCCTTGCTGTCGCTCCCCCAGCTCGCTTCGAAGCTGCTCCGGCCCTAACCGCTTGGGCAATGCGTCACATCGATCAGATCGCTGCGTGTGACGTTTGACGTGATGCCCAATCGCCGTGTGGAGCTTCACGTTTTTCCGACTGAAACCAAAGCCTTACTTCACCTCACTTTTTTTTTCCGAGATCGTCATCGCCCAATGGCCTTTGAGCATATCTGCCCCTCACCAAAAAAAAAGAGAGGCAGCCGAGGTGGTTATACGAGCCGGGGGGACCTGAGTTCAACTAGCTCCTCTCGGCCGGGACGAATCATGAGTGCCCCGGTTTCGGAACTCAGCGTCTTTTCACCGACATGATGCTATCTTCACATTGTTTCTCACACAGCATTGAAGAAGAAATACAACAACAATCATCTAGAATCCAGAAAACGCAGTGGAGAAAGAACAAGAGCTACATAGATTAACCACAAATCCATAGAGACAAAAAAAAAGAATTCAATACATCAATTCAACTGCTAAGCTCTCAGTAGTATCCCCAATTATGCTTACTTGACGCCGACACCACGGGGGGATCAGCGCTACCACGTAGCTCCAGGCCCCTTCGACCGTTTCACCTAATGAACAAGCTCTTCCCCGTTTCACCAGCGTCGACGGAAAGAAAGCCACACCCAACGTTACCCTCTCTTCCCTCTAGCTTAGGGGAAAAGTAACGCTAGTAAAAACCTCGCAAAAACCGTCTGCTGCAACGGTAGAGTCGCATTGAACTTGGGAGAGGGCTGTTGAGAAAATTCATGTGAATTGGGCGACTTCAATACCACTACCCTTCTTCTTTTAGCCCTCCTACTTGCTCTCGAGACTATTCTCCACGCCTCTATGCCACCAACCCAAGCCTTGCACCTCCGCTCCAACACTCATCACTCTTGTCCTCGAAGAGCCAGACAAGACACACACGAAGACAGCTTTGAAACTGCTGATGAAGTTCCACAGCGTATGACTCATGCATTGATATTCAGCATAGAGAAAAGGAAAAAAGAAGGGGTGGAGTGGGCACGTACGAAGACGGCGCGCCGTGAGCCAAAGATGAGAAACGCCGCCGCCATCTGTAGCTAAATTCCCAAGAGACAACAACATACAAAGGTACAATAGGTGCTGAAAAAAAAAAAAAAAAGAAGAAAAGACGAACACATAGTAGTAGTAGCACGCATTAGCCAACTATATTGTAGTCCGTTCGTTCCGTGTTGTGTGTCGTTGCTGGTAGAGTTGCTTTTTTTTTTTTTTGTTTCCCTACCAGACCAGCATACCAAAACATCCTCCTCACCTCGCAGCAGCAACCCCCACAACCGACTTACCCGCCACCTTCGGCACATCCTCCCCCTCCTCATCCTCATCCTCCCAATACTCTTCCTCATCATCATCCACCACCGGCTCCCCCACGACAGACCGCCACACGCGCTGCCACAACCCCTTCTTGTGCGCCATGGCCAGCACCAGCACGATGGGCAGGTGCCAAACACTCGCCCAAAACAGTCCCCTCGCGGTACCCTTCGTTCCCTCATGCCACCAGAAGCGTGCGGCCTGGTACGTCATCCAGCCGTTGATAGCAGAGCTCGTCGCGACGAAGCCCCAATCAGTAACACCGACGAACGCCAAGCCAACACAGACGGGAAACATGAGCAGCGAGTAGCGGAGGGCGACGCGGCCGTTGCGGCGGGGGTTGGTCCAGGCGAGCATGCGGTAGCCCGCGTTGCGGTATTCGTCTCGGATAGTCCAGCTGAGGGCGTTGAAGTGGGGGAACTGCCACGCGAACAGCAGCGCGCCGAGGAGCCAGCCGCCGGCGCTGCCGGGGCCGAACAGCAGGTCCTGCCAGGTGCCGCCGCCCGTGGCGCACTGCCCGGCGGCCGCGGTCCAGCCCATCAGCGGCGGGATGCCGCCCACGACGGCGCCGACCCACGTGTTGAGCACCGAGACGCGCTTCATGGGCGTGTAGCAGCCGGCGTAGAGGAAGATGTTGAGGCCGCCGAGGAAGGCGACGGTGGGGTTGACGCCGTAGTAGAGCGACGCGACGCCCGTGATGCCCGTGGCGATGGCGAAGACGAGGGCCGCGCGCTTGCTGATGAGCCCGCGCACCAGCGGCCGGTTCTTGGTGCGGCTCATCTTGGCGTCGTGCGCCGGCTCGAAGAGCATGTTGAAGGCGTTGGCTGAGGCTGATGCCAGGCCGGTGCCCGTCGTGAGGAAGAGGAGCGTCAGCGTCGAGAGCGACGGCGCCGACGTCACCGACGGCGCCAGCAGCGCGGGGACCGGGTAGATGGCGTAGGGCACCGTGGCCGTCAGGACGATGAGGAAGGAGAGGCGCGGTTTGGTCAGCGCCAGGTAGGTCAGGAAGCGGCGGCGGAGCGATTGAGCGGGGAGAGCTTGAGCGCTGGTCGAGAGGGTAGCTGATGCGTCCGGCCGGATCTCCGTCTCGGAGGCGGCTGCTGCCTTCTTTGCTTCTTCTCGTAGGCGCTTTCGCCGGCGGTGGGGAAGCTCGTTGACGAGCTCGGTGCCTGCGGTGGCATCGTTGTGGACGACCTGGGCGATCTTGGGCTGGTCGTGGAGCGTTGACGGTGCGGGACCTGCATCATCTTTGGCGCCATTGCGACCGGAGACGGCATTGCTCCACACTCCGCGTCGTGCGCCCTGTAGCACGTCGTCTAGGACGGCATTGGCCCAAAAGTATTCCTTCTTGAAGGCGGTGCGGGGGTTGCGGGCGATAGCGGCGTCTCTCACGGCGGTCGAGGTGGACAGCAGACGGCGGGTGGGCGTCAGGTGGGATCGTTCGAGGCGGCGCAGGCATCGCAGGCATAGGGGAGCGGCATCCTGCAGCGGCGCGTTGCGCAGCAGGGGAGGTCGGAGGATCATGTCTTGCGACTTCGTCTCATGGTGGTGGGCTAGGCGGCCGGAGGTCGAAGGCATTTTCGCCGGAGCCGCAGCTCTTGCTGAAAACACCAGCCGCACGTGGCGCAGCTCAACTGACATATCAACGAATCCGCATTGGTCGACACCCGCACTCTCTCCAATCCGGATTTTGTCGCCAGACCAGCGCCGCCAATCCTCAAGTCACCTTCTCGAACGGGAAGAAATGCCGTCGGTGGCCATGCAATTGCCAAATAAGGCAATTTGATTGTCTTTAGTCACATCTACAGATAAGCCTCACTCGCCTTCTGAATGGCCTGCTTCAGCAGCTGCACAACCTTCACTACCTCCGCTTCCGTGATAATGTATGGCGGCGTGATCATGACGTGTTCCACATCAATTGGCCCGGTTTTGCCTAAATTCCCCAGAATATTTAGTCCCAACTCCGCCGCTGCAGCGACAACCTTGCTGGAGAAGTTTTCATCCACCGGGAACGCCGTCTTCGCCTGTTTGTCCAGAACAAACTCCGCAGCATAATATAGTCCTCGCCCGCGGACATCGCCTACCAAGGGAAGTGGCAGGATCTCTGCTTCCATCAGCTCTCCGAGCAGAGCGCCCATCTTCCGGCAGTTTTCGAGGAGATTCTCCCGCTCGATGATTTTTTGGACCTCAATTGCCGCTGCACAGGCCGTAGGATGTGCCTAGAATTCTTGTAAGCTAGCTCTCCTTTCATATGACAGAGCCGAAACAACATATCCGTCCGGATCTATCTCCTACTATGTGAAGGGTTGATGTAAACATCCGGACGTAGATGTACCCTTGGACATCTTGAATAATATCCACATGTAGACTTCAACCATCCACACAAGTAGGGGCAGTATCCCTTTCATGCCAGACAATCCCTTGTATAACCTACTGAGGGTTCGCGTCTTACCTGGAATGTATGACCGTGCGAGAGTGCCCCACTACCAGCAGCCAAGGCATCAAACAATTTCTCGTGGACAAGCACTGCCGAGAGGGGGACGAAGCCTCCACCGAGCGTCTTTCCGATGGTTTGCAGGTCTGGTCCTCGGAATCCTTCTTCTTGTTCCCAGGCATGCATGGTCCCCGTCTTACCCATTCCGCAGATGATCTAGACGAGTTAGCGCCATCCATGTCAGCTTCCGCCGATATTGCAGCTCCGAAAGATGATGTAATATCGACAGGTGTCTGGTGGTCACCGACTAGCGCTCTCACTTCTCTCACAAGCAACTTGCTTTTAAATTCACCATACACTATTCCCCAAATAGTGAGGACGGTATAAGAGAGTGTGGATACTAACCTCATCAAGGATCAGCAGTGCACCATATTTGTCACAGAGCTCCCGAACGGCTTTGAAGTAACCAGGCACAGCAGAGACACAGCCCAGCGTCGTCCCACTGATGGTCTCAGCAAAGAAGGCCGACACCGTCTCGGGGCCAAGTCTTTGGAATTCATCGTTAAGCTGCTTGATAAGGCCTGCGAGGTACTCGTCGTCGCTCTGGCCATCCGGCTTCGCCCGATACGCATAGCACGGGTCGACGAACGAAACGTTGTGGCTCATCCAGTCGGAATACATCTGGCGCCTGGCCTGATGACCGGAGACGCACAAGGCCCCAATCGTGTTCCCATGATAGGACTGGGTGCGGCTGATGACGTTGCGGCGGCGGGCACCCTCGCCCTTTTCGACCCAGTACTGCGTGGCCAGCTTGACGGCGGCGTCGGTGGCCTCGCTGCCCGAGTTGAAGAACATGGCACGCGCCAGGCCGCCGGGCCGGTGCTTGAGCAGCATGGCGGCCAGCTCCTCGGCGGGTGCGGACGTGTAGCCGATGCTGTAGACGTAGCCGATCCGGTTGATCTGGTCGGCCACGGCCTGGGCGACTTCCGGGCGGCGGTGGCCCAGGCAGGACACGCCCGGCCCGCTGGACGCGTCGATCAGCGTGGTGCCGTCGGCGAGCGTGAAGCTGATGCCCTGGCCCGAGACGATGCGGCGCGGCTCTGACCGCAGGGCACGGTGCATGACATGGCTTTTGGCGACGACTTCATTGACGGCTGACGTGGAATTGGGGCGGCGGTGAGGGCGGGGTGTGAGGGCACGCGCTGAAGAGATTGGACGGTTTGGGTAAGCACGGAATAGAGCTCTCATGGTGACGGAATGGCTCTGGGTGAGATGGCCGCCATTGGGTGCGCGCAGCGAGCTTATGGTCAGTCTTATACAGCAGCTTGGCGCGCGGGGAGCGCTATCGCAAGAGTGGCGGGTGCATCGCAGTCTGGCGTGGTGTTGGTCAATGGGAGGTGGGCAGTAGAGATTAGTCACGGCGCGCAGGGAACACCGGGAAGGCGGGATACGGATTGCGGATCCGCGTGGAGATAGGAGGCGCGATAGGACGACTAGCCGAAAGGAGCCGCGTCACGTGCATCCGGGCTGATGGCTCAAACGAAGCTTTCTGCGCCGCCTGCGGCCTCTGCTCAACTCTCCCTCCGCCATTGACGCCCTTTATCCTCGCCCGGCCCCGCGAGCACTGCCCACGGCCTCTCCCCACCCCTCAGACACGCTGCGGATACCGCTGCGGGCCGCCTGGGGACCCCCGCACTGTTGCCAATCCCGAGAAACCCCGCGTTGAACGATGTAGCAAGCATGTCCGACCAAGCTCTCCCCGCCGACCAGTCCGATTCCCAGACCCAGAAGCGCCGTATTCGCAAGCGGACTGGCACCACCAGAGAACGCACCGGTTGCGTTACTTGCCGTCGTCGGTGCGTTAACCGTCTCTGTAGTCTACCACTTTCTGACATGGGCTCTGCAGCAAGAAGAAATGCACCAATGAATACGTAAGCTTGCGAGATCTGCCAGTCGTCTGTTACTGACCACCTCCCCAGCCTGTCTGTGACCACTGCCGCCGCCTGAACTTTGAATGCATCCGCGAGGAGCCTCGCCAAGCAGTCGTGGGCAAGTCTGCTCCCGGAGATGGCTCCGTGAATGGCCCCCTCCCTGAGGCCGACACCACCGTTCTTGCGACCTCTTCGTCCACTGTGCTTGCTGTTCCCTCCTCTACCTGGACCGCTCCCGTCCTCTCTTTGGATCCCGTGGCGAGCTGGCCTGGGACCGCCGGCGACAGCACTGCCGCAACTAGCCGCAGGCTGCTGCTCCGCTATTACCTTCAGACTCTTTCAACCCTTCTAACCAGTACGCTTGAGAATAATTGTTTCGCTTCTGGTGAGTCTGATTCCGCCAAACTCGTTGCACGCTGCTAACGGCCCAGTCTTCCTTCCCATGGCCACCGAGTCTCCGATGTTGCTTAATGCTATCATCGCTCATTCTTCTTCCCACTTGTCCTTGAGAGACAAGTCTTACGAAGTTCTTGCATTGCAGAGCCGGAGCAATGCCTTGAGTTCTCTAGCTGCCTCCCTTTCTTCTACAGACCGGGATCCCGAGCTCGACTTATCCTGCTGCCTAGTTCTGTGCTCCATGGAATCCATCCTCGGCGATACGAGCAAGTGGTATAACCACTTGGTCGGAGCCTCCCAGATCATTCGCGCCACCTCGGGCACCATGTACGAAGACGGCCAGCTCAGTGCCGACCAGCTGGCACAGTTCTTCAACACCTTCGAGGGACGGTGGCTGAAGCGTAATTTCGCCTACCATGATGCCCTGCATACCGTCACCATGAATACACGGCCGTTGATCTCGGGCTACTATTGGCAATCAGCCGATGAAGAAGTCGCCGACTCTTATTTTGGCCTGGCATCCAGGATAATCTATCTGATCTCAGAGATCAGTGTTCTCAACGCTGATATGGCCGAGGCTACCGCAGCTTTTGCCAAGGAACCTACCCAGTCTCCCTCTCCGGCATCATCCACCACGACGGGGACGTCACCAACGGTAATTGGAGAGGACGAAGCAAAGATACTTGACGACCCAGAGATCCAGCATGTTCCCCGCTCAGACATTCCACTACCCGAAACCAATGGACAGTCGCAAGTCAGGTCGGATTTCTCAAGTAGAGCACAACGCCTGGAGAGTGAACTCCAAGAATGGACTCCACTGGATTGCCAGGACATTCACCTGAAGGCCATGGCCGAGGCTTACCGCAACGCCGCGCTGATCCACCTCTACCGAGTCTTGCGCCGCCACCTTCCTGACCTCACACCGGCCCTGGATCGCAAATTGGCCACACCAGTTCAAGGAATTGTCGAAGCGGTGGAAAAGATGCCCGTCAGATGCTTGCCGGAGACCACGCTCCTGTTTCCATTATTCATGGCCGGCGGAGAGACGAATCAAGCAGATCAGATACGCATCATCCGCCAGCGCATGGTGGATATAATCAACTACCGTCACTTCCACAACGTCGAAGTCGCCCTCACCGTCCTGGATGAGCTTTGGCGGCTACGTGCCGGCAACACCACACCTGGAAACGGCCAGCGGCGAGTTGATTGGGTCGATGTCCTCGCTCGCCGACGGTGGCGCCTGGCATTGACTTGAGATGCTTATCAGGCCGGCCAACATAATTTGAGCAAATTTGCATAAATGGCGTTTGGCAGAGGATCAAGACTTATTCATGACTTTCGGGAGTCAAGCTTTGGGTTGGAAATGGGGTGATACCGTGCTCCGAACTGAGCACCCGGGCGTACACTTGGGCTGTTACTGTCGTTTCTGTCATAGTAGAACGAATTGGGGGGTGGTCTGATGATTGTTTGCCGAGGAATTCCGAAAATCGGACTACTTGTTGTCTCTCTTCCCTTGACCCGCGAAACCTCTCCACACGACTCGAAGCGAATGACTTTCGCATGGTTGATATGGCTGACTGACACACGGCCTGGCAGAACGCGGTCGATAATTGGCCTTCTCTGCCGTCCGGCTGCGATATCAGATGCAACCGATCCTTATCAAGCTTGATAGCGGGGACGATCCCACTCTTGACCGAGTAGCTTGCTGAAACCACACTGCTCATCTGCCGCGCCCCTTGGGCATAAGCTCCACGCCAATCGAGGTTAATCGGACTTACTCGACTGCGACCAGTCCCCTCGAGCCGTGTCGAGACGTTCCAACCACCAAATATTTGGCCGTTCGCTGCCATCGTGGATCAGCGGCTTCTCCACCATCCTGCGGGTTTGATCCACTATAACGCTCCCAAATAAGATGATCTCAACACCCCTGTCTTGCCAGCATTGCTGATCGCGTTCCTGTCCCGATAACGTCGGTAGGTTACTCCGTTCTCTTTTGCCCCATGAGATGCTCAACCAAGCTGTGTGCGGGCAAGCAGGGATCAGCATCGTCCGATGGAAAGCTAAACTCAAAGCGTATCATACCTTGCTGGATGTCCCATGAGCGCTCTTACTCGCTTATCTCGCAACACAGTGGGTGGCCAGACGGCATATCTTTTGACGCTCTTGACGCTCGTTGCCTGCTGCTCGATGGTTTTATCACGAGGGAATGAGGAAGAAACTCTGGCCGTAACGGGCCTTTCTGCTCCGCGAATAGGAATCTCGTTTTGGTAGATCTGCATTGCTATCGATAACCGCGACAGAAATGGGCGGTCGAGACAGGTGAGGAGGTCTCCTCTTTTTTTCCTGAGAGAGCTATCCGGGGATTTCCAGAAATCGATCGGCATCTATTTAACCTGCATATGTGCGCGCATGTTGTCATCATCATATGTCTCCTTCGCCACCAATTGCAATTGATCAGGAACGATAAACCTTGAGCTCTCACGTCCGCCACCTATTTCCCCTTCTCCCACCTCACTACCGCCCGCCTACCGTCCATGATTTCCCCTCCATCCCCCTCTTTCCGGCCCTCCGCATGAGCTAGCCTGCACGAAATTCACAACCACCCCGGCATAGCATCAATCAATCAACCAACGCACACACATCCACGCCACGACCTACCTCCGCTCGCCACCCCCACCGCTTTCCCCCATTTCCCACCTCCCCAAAAATAACAGAGACAAGAGCCATGAGCAGCAGCACCACCCCACCCTTCTTCTCACCAGGCGTCGGGTACGCGCTAGTCGTGGGGCTGGGCGCGGCGTTCGCCATCGGCATGTCGCTGCTGTCGTGGGGCTTGTCGCGCTACATGGCCGAGGTGCAGACGTCCGAGATGTACATGACGGCCAAGCACTCGGTCAAGACGGGCCTGGTCGCCACGGCCGTCGTCAGTTCGTGGACGATTGCGGCGACGCTGTTGAGTAGTACGACTGGTGAGTTTTTTTTTCCTTATTCTTTTTTTGGGGGGTGGTTGGTGATGGGGGTGGGGAGGGAGGGAAGGAGGTATATTTGGAGTAGGGAGAAGGAAGAGATGCTGGATTGGCGGGAATGCGGCGACCTTTGGAGAATGTGATGGTTGTCGTGAAATATGGATGGATACAGTGGATCGAAAGCAAATAAATTAAAAAAAAACCCCCCCACCAACATAAAAACGCAAATTGAAGCAGAAAAAAGACTAACAACAACAATTCTTAGATGGCTATTTGTACGGCGTTAGCGGCCCCTTTTGGTACGCGTGCGGCGCTACATTTCAGATCTTCATGTTTGCTCTGGCCGGTAAGTCCATTCTCTTGGTGTTATGGCTTGTCGCAAAACAAACCTCCTGAACCCTTCACCAAAGCCTCCCATCCCATTATTTATTTTTAAGAAAACACATATGCTGACGTGAGAAATTTCTCGTACAGCCATCGAACTCAAACGCAAAGCTCCCCGCGCCCACACCTTCCTCGAGGTTGTCAAGAAGCGTTACGGGCCCCCGGGCCACATCACGCTCATGTGCTACAGCTTGATCTTCCAGATATTCACCACTGTCAACCTTCTCGTTGGCGGCAGCACGCTATACTCATCCATGACCGGCATGAACCGCGATGCCGCTTGCTTCCTGTTCCCGATAGGAGTATTGATCTACACGCTGTTTGGCGGTACGCTGCATGCTTTCCCTGCTTTTATCTCTCATCGACGTTTACGGAAACTAATTATGGAATTACGCACTGGCAGGGATCAAAGCGACGTTTCTCACAGACTGGGTGAGTGATGCTTAGCTACCAAGCGGTAAAGGCGTTGGCAGAAGGGCTGACTTTTTCCAACAACGAACCAGGCGCATACAGTCATCATCTATATCGTGATGCTCACGACGCTGTTCATGGTTTACACGACCTCCTCCGCCATTGGCTCGCCGGACCGCATGTGGGAGCTGCTGCGCGAGGCGGCGGCGCTGCATCCGGTCGACGGGAACATGGACGGGTCGTATCTGACAATGAAAAGCCCTGGCGGTGGATACATCGGATTGATCTTCATGGGTGCGTCGTTTGCGAGTTGCGTTGATTCGCAGCTGTAAGTGCTCCCTGTCACTTCCCTCTAGAAGGAGGCATGGCGGTTGTAAAATTTGTGTCTTTTCATTCTGGACACTGCAACTTGAAGTTAGTCATGCAATGACTTCGTTTGCACATTTGCGTCCGACGAGTCCGCGGAGAATACTCGCAACTCCGACATTGCATCCATATGGAGCAGGTACAGAGGCAAGCTAACCACCCGAAAAAACAGCTTCCAAAAAGCAATCGCAGCCGATCCCTCCGCAACCTACCCCGGCTACATGCTCGGTGGCCTCTGCTGGTTCACGATCCCATTCGTGCTGGCGTCGACTTTCGGCCTGGCTGCCGTCGCCACCGAACACCTACCAATCTTCCCTACGTATCCCGCCCGCATGACGACGGAGGAGGTTTCGGCGGGCATGGCGATGCCGTACGCCGCGTATGCCGTCATGGGGAAGGGAGGCGTCATTGCTGTGCTGCTGATGGGATTCATGGCCGTGACGAGTGCGGTGAGTAACTACATCTCCAATTAACAGATGAGAAGGGAATGCTTCTCGAACTCTCCTCCAAGGGACCGGACAAAAGGAATGCAAAATAGAGAAGAAAAGACTCACACATTACTCACAGATGTCCTCCGAAACCGTCGCCACCGCCGCCCTCGGCACCTACGACATCTACAAAGCCTACATCAACCCGAACGCCACCTCCGCGCAACTCGTCCGTGTCTCCCACACCATCGTCATCATATTCGGCATCGTCGTCGCTGCCATCAGCGTCGCCTTTAACCACGCTGGGTAAGAAAGACCGCGTCCCCCAGCTAAACCTCCCATCACGCTATCAGTCTGTTTCGTTTCTCTCCTCTCTCTCCACCCCGCTAACAAACAGCAAACACAAAACAGCTTCAGCGTCAACTACCTCATCACGTCGATCGGCATCTTCGTCGACTCGGCCATCGTGCCCATGGCGTGCACCATCATGTGGCGCAAGCAGAGCCTGGCCGCCGTCATCATCGCGCCGCTCTGCTCGACCGTCGCCGCCGCCGTGGCCTGGTTCTGCACCGCGTACACGCACTACGGCGCCGTGACGATCGAGACTACGAGCCAGCCGCTGCCACTGGTGGCGGGGAATATGTAAGTGTTGTTGTTGTTGCACTATCAGAAGAAGGAGTGGTAGAGAAGAAGAGAGGGAGAATGCAAAAAGAGCAACGATTGCCAGAATCACCTCTAGGCTGTAGGAGAAGGGCAGGGGGTCACACTTTTAATCCGTACGTTGTCGAACTCAGTGCTGACGAAAAGCCGCTTTTGCCTTACAGGATGTCCATCTGCGGCCCCATGGTCCTGACGCCGCTGATCACGTTTATCAAGCCAGCCAACTTCGACTGGGAGGTCTTCAAGCAGATCAAGTCGGACGTCGGCACGCTCGAGGAACTGCAGTCTCAGACTCGACAGCAGCAGCAGCAGCATGACTACGGCGATCATGACGAGATCACCACAGCTACGACCCCGCAAGTGGTCGTCGTCGCCAAGAATGGTGCAGAGAAGAAAGCAGACGACAACGACAACGAAGAGGAAGAAGAGAACGAACGCCGGCACGACGAGGAAGTGAACGCGCGCCTGCTCGTGGCGCGCAAGAAGGCGGCCATCTGCTGCGTCGTGCTCTGCCTGTGCCTCTGCATCCTCTGGCCCATCCCCATGTACGGATCGAACTATGGTGAGTGTGTTGCTGCACTAATATATCAGTCCTCAATTTCCCTTTTCCATCCCACCTCCCACACTCCTTTCGATTCTTTGTGTCTCTCTTCTATTTCCCCTTTCTTCAAAGCACCATCCATGCTCTACTCACAGCCACCCACCCAATGACTCGCCACAACTGACACCAATCACACACACACGCAGTCTTCTCCAAGCCCTTCTTCCGCGGCTGGATCGTCGTCGTCTTTCTCTGGGGCTTCTTCGCTGCCATCGCCATCACCTGCTACCCCATCTGGGAGGGCCGCGCCTCCATCGCCCGCTTCTTCCGCTACGCAATGGGTCGCCGCGGCGCCGCCAAGCAAGGTGGTCCTATCGAAGGCATTGCTGTTTTACGACGCGAGGATGGCAATAGCAATAGTGGTCATGAGAGCGCTGCTGAGTCGGATGCCAAGGCTGCTGAGAAGATGGGGTGATCGAGACTCTTGTGTGTGTACGCGGTGGTATGGTGGTGGCGCGGAGAATTTTCACATTATATCCGAGTTCAAAAGGGGCGCGCGCGCGGGTATACGACGGGAAGGTAGGTAGATAGAAAGGGCCTTGGTGTTGGTGCAGTGTAAGGGGTGAGGCGGTTACGACTCGTGAGTTGCGCCTTGGCGGCCTTGAGGCTTTAGCGGAAGGTTAATTTTAGGGGTCCTGTCTATCTGAATCTGGTGGCTGTAGGTGTTGAAGGGTTCCAATAGTGATGGAGTCAGGGATGTCATGGCTTAGGCGGGACGTTTGAGGCCCGGCGCCCAGGCACGTGGCGTCGTCGATTTTCTCGGGCTTTTGATGACTCGTAACGAACGGTTTGACGCGCAACGAAGCGAGAGACACGGGGATATCCCGACGGGATGGCGAATGAGATGGAGAGAATAGCGAGATTCATGATTCGTAGTAACAATAAATCAGCTGAGAATGCTGAACAGAAGCAGATTAGAAAGATTATCCCCGGTTGCGCCTGCCTGTATCCTGAAGCCCCCTTTAAGGATCTATGCTGACAGCATCATCGCTGCGTTAAATTTCATGAGCTTTCGTCATCATCCAAGATGCTCATCATCCGTGTCCTGGTGCGATATGAGCAGCTCCGGGTCCGGTTCGTCCTCGTCGGTACCGTGATAGTCGGGACGGGGCTGCCGAAGGGCCGGGGTTTGTTTCGAGCCCGTTACCCCGCCCGAGTCGCCGCCGTTCTGCTGCAGGGTCTTCTGGCTGTTAGCTAAGCTGCTGGGCTGGAACTCGATCTCGACGTCGCCGAGCAACTTCTCGCGTTCGAGCGTTGGCGAAATTTCTCCTGCCGCTTGCAGCATGGCCTCCAACATGCGGCGTCCCTCGTGCAGCGCACTGAGCTCGGCGCCGATGCAAGCCACCAGCAGCTTCCACCCCCTCTCCTCTGCGAGATCCAATTGTGACTCGACGTAGCTTATCGTCTCGTCTAGGTGGGCGACAAGATCCTTGGCCTCGGCTGTTGGGTCCTCATCGCTGCTCTGATGCCTTGTCGCTTCTGTGATATGCTTCTCAAAATTCGAGATTCTATGCACGACGTCATTCCACATGACAGCCCCCTGCTCCAAAGCATCGCGTTCCGTTTCAGTTTCCTTGCGCAGCTTCTCTACATTTTCCTGTTCCTGGTCCCAGTGCTCCCTTGCCAGGTCCAAGGTGCGGCGTTTCGGCGGGATCTTGAAGAAAGGCGCCTCGCTGGCTTGGCGATCGCGCGCCGCGGAAGTCCGCAGGAACGCACTGATGTCGTTCTCCAAGATAGACAGGGAGGCCTTATATGACGACAGCTTGGACTGCACCGAGTTCTCGATCTCGGAAACGTCCGACAGCAGTCTCCTGTGGCGGGCCTTCAAGGCGCGCAGCTTGTCCTCCAGCTCGCGTATCTCGCCCTCCAAGACGTGCGCCTCATCCCTCAGCGCCGCGGTCTGGGCGCCCTCGTCGCCCTGCTCGATGGCACGGATGTGCGCCTCCAACCCTTGCTTCTGTTCCGCCCAGCCGGCCAGCTTGCGCACGACGGCGTCGTTGCCTGTGCGGTTGTGGTCGAGCAGCCGGCCCTCCTCGGTCTTGATGGCCGCCAGCTGACGTATGGCGGAGCGGATCGACTTCCTCACGGCGCGCACGCCAATATTGGAGGGGCGCTGCTGCGGCTGACTGCCCGGGTCGGCCGACAGCCTCCTGCTCTCGGCCAAGCTTCGCACGGTGGGGGTGACGCTGCCGCTGAGATCAGCTTCGCCGTCCGTGCCCGGGGCGGCGGCGGTGTTTGTGGCAGTGCGCAGGGCCTCATCCTGCTGGTAGAGCAGGTCCTGCAAGTCGTCGTGTAGTTGCTTTTCCTGGCGGCGGAGCAGCACCAGGTTGTCGGGCAGGGCGCGGTTCTGCCTCAGGCGGGCGGTCGAGGCGTGGATGCTCGCAGTGATGGGCGCGGGCGGGACGACGGGGGGTGGGGGCGAGGCTGCGGACCGAGTTGGAGAGGTGGCCATTTTCGTAGGTTGTTGGTGCCAGAGCGGCAGCTCATGCTCGGAGGCCGGCTTACTGCTGAGAATAGTAGACGCGGCGGCGGTCCAGGAGCTAAACAGAGACATGGCTGTTAGGCGCAGCTGGAGGCAGAGGCGGGGCGGGCGTGGGGCCTGGAGAGATGAATACTCACCTGGCTGGTGGTGTGGATGCAGAGCTCCGAGCTGGCCACGCGGGCAGCTGTCTTGGGATGTGAGCCTGAGGCGTCGATGATGGCGGCGGATGACCTGGGGAAGCTTGGAGCTCTGAAGCTCGGGACTGTGACACACTGCCGCGCGGTCGGCAGCCAATCAGCGGCCAGCCCAACGGCGAACACCACGGCGGCTCCACGCTTCAGTTTCGAGTCAAGAAAAAGGCTTGTTCCCACAACCGTGCACGGCGCGACGGCCCAGACCCTGCCTTCACTTTCCGCCTGCCGTGCCTGCGATTAATGCTGCGGAAGACAGCCCGCCTGACGACCCGCGCCCTCGACTCGCCCGACTCGACCCTGAAGCCAGCGTGCCGGCAGCCGTTGCGAACCCGAATCCGTCTATACGGCGCCAAGCGGGTGTTGCAGACTCCCCACGCGAGCCAAGTTTAGGCGCGCGCGCGACAGTTGCTTGACCTCGACTCTCCGCCTGGCAATTTCTTCGCATCCTCAAACACGCCTCCTTCTGCGCACGAGCGAGAAATGGCACCGCTGCAACTAGGGAACGCTTCTCGCGACACGTCTCCAATGCCTCCCGGGGCTGAAACTCGACCCGACCAAACCCCGCGTCGTTCTCCGCCATCGCCCGTCCGCTTTCCTGTCCTGGCCCTGGCGGGATTTCCCGAACGGTGCTTTTTAGCCGCAGAGTGGCCTGATGACTGCTGCGCCAAGCTGTCAACGGCTGCACCCCAATCCTCACATTGGCACTCACGCGCCGCACCCCATGCTGCCCTGTTGCCTCCCGTAATCGCCAAGAATTCCGCCTGCCCCAGCCATGTGTGAGGAATACGTATTATCCGGCAGCTCATCTCAGATTGCAACCCTTCGCGTGCTCGGGCAAATCAGCGGCCACTGCGGCGCGCCTGAATAGAGGCCTGCTGTGCTCGCTCACGCCTCTGAGCTCTGCGGGAATGCCCCGGCATCCCATCACTGCGGACTTCCTGGCCGTCAATCTGTCATATTCGATATATCTCTTCCGCTAATCCCACGTCTGTGTCCTCGCTGAACGGACGTCACCTCTCCACTTAAACTGGCCCGCCGGAAAACCCGATCTCCGTCACTTCAAGGGGGCTGCCGCGCATTGCTTCAGCCCGCATCAGCGCCAAGCCGTGTTGACGGGCCAAGTCAGACCAAATGGTTGCAATAATCCAGTCGACGGGCGCTTGCCCTGCCTCATTTGATCACAACAGTCGTCGCGGCGGCATCGCCTCTGCCAAGTGCCAGAGCTGCCACGCCCAGTCAAACCAAGATGAAGGCGCCGACCCGTGTCCATGCTCCAGGAAGAGGTGGAGGCCTTTCGCTCATCATCGGCCTTTTGTGCTCTACATAAGCCCGGGTCGTAATTTGCCTCCCATTACGAAGCCCACGTGTGTACAGCTCTGGCAGCTCCTCAATACATCCTCCAATCCTTAAAAGACCCCGGCTTCCGCTCATTCGGTGGTGTTGAACTTTACTTTCATTTATTCTTGTTCACTTTCTACCAACCGTCCGGGACGTTTCCTTGTTGACTGCCAACATGCTTACCAACATCTTTTCCGTTGCCCTGCTGCTTTCCTCGGCCAGCGCAAGTTGCCTGCACGGCACTTCGCTGATGCCTCGCCGCTTAGCCAAGCGCGCTGGTGAAGTCGAGGTCAGCAACTTTGGCTACACTGGCCTGACCGGGCCTCTCAACTGGCACAACATCGAGGCCGACAACGCGCTGTGCAACACTGGATCCAACCAGTCGCCTATCAACATTGGTAAGGATCTCCAAGGCCCCCCCGCATGCACCCCGGTCTCCACCATCTCCACACCCACGCCACTCTTGATATTACCCTTCTCCATCCGTTTCTCCCCGAACATGACCCACATCCTGATATCATTTCCCCAACAACAACTCGTCTAACAGTTGCAACCCTAGACGATACCGTAGCCTTGGCGACCGAAGCCCCGTCCATCGACATCGCCAACGTTGAGGCCGCCGAGTTCGAGAACCTTGGCAGCACACTCGAGACGATCGTCAATGGCACGACGACGCTGGGCGGACAGGACTTCAGCCTGGCGCAGTTCCACCTGCACACGCCGTCGGAGCACCGCATCGGCGATGAGTACTTCCCGCTTGAGATGCACATGGTGCACGAGGCGGCCGACGATTCGGGCAAGATCGTGGTGCTCGCCGTCCTCTTCCAGCTGAGCGACGACGGCACCACGGGCACCGACCTGCTCTCGGCCGCCACGGCGCACATTGACGACGTCGTCGAGCCCGGCACCGTGACCGAGACGGCCGCGCTGGACTTCGCGCCGCTCGTCGAGCACCTGACGACTACGCCGCTGCTCAACTACACCGGCAGCTTGACGACGCCGCCCTGCTCCGAGGACGTCACCTTCTTCGTCACCCAGCAGCCCATGCCGCTCGATGTTGCGACCTACAACAAGGTCAAGCGCGTCATCAAGTTCAACTCCCGCTTCACCCAGAACTCGCTCGGCCAGGCCAACCTGCTCGACCAGGGAGCGCTCGCCAACATCGCTGCGGCGGAAGAGCCTGCTGCGGAGGAGGCTGTCGCAGAGGAGGCCGTTGCTGAAGAAGATGCCGCCACGGAGGAGCCTGCTGCGGAAGAAGCTGCAATGGCAGAGCACGATACCAGTAAGTCATCAGCAGCAGCGACGAACTCGACTGCAGAGGCAGCTGGGGAGGAGCAGAAGGTCGCGTCGAACGCGGAGCAGTTGTACGCGCTGAGCGCTATGCTGCAGGAGGTTGATTCTGCCATTCACGAGATCATCGGCTGACGTGTCATACGAATTATGAAGGGAAAATGATTTAAGCCTGGAGCGTTAAAAAAAAATATGGGCCTTCCTGTTCTCTTTTCCTTTGATGTAACTTTCCTAGAGAAGCCGGCCCGGACGATGCGCGGAGAAGACGAAGAAGATACCAACGCCGGCCGGCGCTGCAGCTGTCGCCGCTGGACGATGACGTTGGAGATTTAATTCCTCTACTAGGAGGAGGGAGATTCGGACTTGGGTGAGGTTGATTGAGTTTAGCATATTACCGCATTTGTTTTTGGAGAGCACGCAAGTATAGACGTCTTGCATTGTCTGGCTTCTCATTGGATTGCTTCTATTATCTGCCAGCTATTCTCCAGTTTTCATTCTCATCATTTTGTTTTTCCCTTCGTAAAACCTGTTCAGAGACCCCAAGCAATAAGATTTTTCGAGATAAAGAGTGGGGGCCATAGAGGGAGACTATTATTGAAAGGTCCGTATTCTCCCGGGTTGAGGCGTAGCATGGTGGCGGTGTGGATGCGGCGGCGGCAATTGTGGATACCATTCATAGACAACAGCATTATCAATTTTTAGGCAACTTTTCAGCTATCGTTGAATTTTTCTTTTCTTTTTCCTCATTGCCAGTAACCGCCTATAGCAATCCCTGGTGACCGTTACATGTCGTCTCCCCGCTCACGCCATCCCGTCAAATAAAGGCATACAGCCGAGTTGGCCTGAGGCTCTAGACGTCTCACAGCATTTCAAATACCGCCCGCGCACGCTTCTCGCCGGTGGCGAGTACGGGCCCATTTTTAGTAGCCGACAATTTTCAGGCGTACCTGCCGCAAAAGCCTTGTCGTTTAGAAGTGCCGGTAGTGGTAAGGGAGCGCTGGTTGCTTTTCGACATTCCTTCTTTTTCCCCCAACTTCCTCTCCCTTCTTTCCCTCTCTCTCTTTTCGCGTCGGAGGGGCCACCGGAGTTACCGCGCAGACGTGCGAATAGGGTTCGTCTCGGCGGTGGTACAGACAACGAAGCAAGCAGCGCGGATTTGCTGCTGTGCTACCATTGGCATTTCTTTGCTTACTGCGGGGAAAGGCCCCCCAACTCCGACCCGAAAACAAAAGTAGGCGCGTGCGCTTCCCACGCGAAGGAAGGAAGAAAAAAGAAAAAACGGGATCCGAGGCTGTGGTATTTGTACGACATGCGGGTAGAGCCGTAGTGCTGACCAGACCAACAAGACAGGTAGGCGGGGGTGATTATCTTTTTTTTTCTCATGTCTCATCGCCTGGAACAGCGGCGAGAGCGGGTGTGACGTGTGTTGGTGTTGTCTCGCTTGCTTGCAGCGGCAGAGGAGGAGGCTCAAGTGATGGATGGCTTGAAGGAATCAGCCACATCTACAACCTGGCCTGCTTGATGCGACCTCACTCTAAGAAGTCACAGCTGTACCAAGCAAAAGGCGTGTTGCATACGCTGTGCAGGATGCATCGAGCGAAAACCCTCCGACGCCATCGGAATGCTCGTGCTTGATTTTCTTGCAGGCATCGCTTTTCCATGCGTGTTGGGTGCATGCAACACTCACCAGGGTGCAAGCCTTGGCGCACATTGGGGGCACCTGTTACCTGCCTGAACCCTGAGAGTGATCCTAACCACCATTTCTTCAAGGCTGAAATATATTGACAACCCAAAATCAAAGCGACATCTATTTTCACCAAGCTAACCCTTATCACCCCTGTTCTCCGCAGCCTTTCTTTTACTTTTTCCCCTCCTCCCCTCTCCACAACCACAATCCCACTCAAACATCCAACCCCCACGCCTCCATTCCCACACCAACAACCACCACCGTCCGCCTCTGCGCCGCCGCCTCTTCCTCCATCCCATCGATCCTTCTTCTCCCCTCCTCAGCCGCAGCAGCCAAGACAACCACATCCGACACATCCGCCACCGCCGTCCCCTCATCCGCCAGCCTCCTAACCCGCACCGCATCCACACCTCTACTCGGGCCCGATCCCTCCTCCTCCCCATCTAGCAACGCGCCGCGCTCAACCACGACCTCCCACACCTTGACGCGCTGATCGCTGCCCGCCGTGACCGCCACCAGCCTCTCTTCTCCGCCTTCCTTTCCACCCGCACGCAGCAGCACCGCGCTCGTCACCGTCGCGGCGTGGGCGCGCGGGATGACGAGCGTCGTCTTCGTCTTTGTCTTCGTCCTCGACGCCGTATTCGTCTCTTCCCCCGTGGTTAGCAGGGTGAACGCCACGGCGTTGTCGTCGCCGGCGGTGAGGAGGAGGGATGTCGCGGGCGAGAGGCGGGCGCAGGCGAGGGCCTTGATGGTGCTTTGGTGGAGGCGGGTGCGGGTTGTGGGGGTGAGGGGGAGAGGGTCGGGGTCCGCGTTGGCGTCGTTGGCGTTGGGCGGAGGAGATGGTGGTGCGGTGGGGAGGGGCCAGAAGGCGATGTGGCCGTCGGTGCCGGCGGTAAGGAGGAGGGACGGGGAGAGGTGCGTGGCTTGCGTGAGGCAGGATGTGAGGTACGTTCCGACGTGGAGGAGGGCGAAGGTCTTGGCGGTGGGGGTAGAGGCGTAGAAGTAGGCCTGTGGAGGGTCAGTGGGGAGGTTGGGCGGATGGGGTGAGTGTTGGGGTGTGTTGCTTACTCTGATGGTCGAGTCGGAGTAGACAAGCGTGACGTGGAATATGGCATCGTCTTCTGCCGTTGAGATTGGTTGGGCGGAGAAGCTCATTATTCGTAGGTCAGGCAGTTCACTCTCCGGTGGGCAGACTGCCTCGCACACGATGCCCAGACCGATTATTGGGAGTCGGCGTACCCTCCACACGAAGAACTCTTCGTATCCGCCGCTACTGAAGAGATAGTTCCCGTCATCAGACCAAGCCAGGTGCTGTATACCAGTGACGTGCTTCCGTAGCACCCTTACGCATCTAAAGTCAGGTTGTGAGCCGTCATGCGCGCCATATTCGAAGATACGGATCGTAGTGTCTTCTGCTCCGGTTGCAACTATGCATGGGTCGCTCGGGCATGCAGCCGCAGCCTTGATCTCCCGACCATGACCACCGGATCTGATGATCCGATGTGACAGGACGCCAGTAGAATGCAACTTCAGCGTAGAAGCTTGATTCCACACGAAAGTCCCTCCTTCACCTTCTACGGAAGGACAGAAGCTCCAGATGCGGTGAGCACCTCCACACTCGACGGAGAAGACCTCCTGCTCCGTGGAAGCGTTGACTACGACGAAGTGCTTACCACGGAAGCCGTAGACGATGAGACTATCTCCGTCGACATAACATCCCTCTACATTAGGTCCGAAAGGCAAGCTGATTTGGTGAGCAACAACGGCATGCTTGTCGGTGTAGATCTCCGTAGCGGCATAATGCCCGTCGCGTCCGGTCGATATTAGGTATCCAAGGTGATTTGGATTGACCGTTGATGAATCACGTGGTATCCAAACTAGCGATGTTACCGTCTCCGGTGCATGAAGCTCGAAAATGGCGCGGGATTGGACGGTATCGGCTTCCGACGTCTCTTCAGGGGTTAGGTCTGAGAATTGTGCCACCGAGCCATTTCTGGCGCCTAGAAAGATGATTGTTTGAGCAGAGGTCGGGGTATAGAGAGCGCTTGTGACAATGAATGAACGCGGCAATTCTAGCGCCGCCTTCCTCCTCAATTGCAGCTCCAAGGTGTCAGGGTTCCATGAAAAGAGAAAGCTCTCAGCGACCTTAGCGCTGACAGTTGTGACAATGAGGCTGACGAAATCTGAACCATCTGAGTCGCGGAAACGGGAGGCAAAAGCTCCAGAGATTTTCCGACTCAACTGGGCAACGACAGAAAATTGGCGAGTGCTGTCCTGGTATGCGTAGATTTTGCCGCTACTGCCAGCCAGAAATGCTAGGGTGCACTCCGGCAACCCAACTGAAACCGAGTAGCCCTTAAGGTCTTCAATATGGTCCACGACTTCCCATACGAAACCGTCGTCGTCATCTCTGCCCCTGATTATTTTGCCACTATTCGTGGCAGATATGACTAGGCGATCAGAGACAAAAGAGCAGCACCTGTGCGCATCGGTTGTCGGTTGCGGTGAGACTGACTCGAGCGGGTTCAAGGGCCAGTGGGTGCTGACGATTGCACTGTCTGCCGCACCAGTGCAGGTCTCGAAGCCTGCAAATTGCGGGGAAAGGGCTAAATCCGTGGCCCAGATGTTCTTCCCGGAGTGAAAAGCGCGCGTGTCCAGAAGCTTGGTACTTACTTTCAGGCGCTTAGGTTGACCGTGTTCGGAGGCCTTGCAGTCAAGGTCCCAAACACGGCTTGTTGCGTCTTCACCAAAAGAGACGAAACGACGGACTTTGTCGCTCGCGGAGAATCCAACAAAGCGAATGGCCCATACCCGCGAAGTGTGTCCCCATGCTATGGCAAGGCAGTCTTCTTGATCTGAGTTAACGTTGGCGCCAAACCCAGTCTCTCGGTCCTGCACTAATCCAAGAGCATCGTCGGATGTGGAGAAGTCCCCTCCATCTGGTAATTGGGAGATGTCCCAAATTCGCACTGTCCGGTCATCGCTGCAACTGGCCAGCAATTGATGGCGAGCTTCCTGGTTTTCCGAGACGGAGAACGGCGGCGAAATCTGAACGCCAAACACAGAGCCTTCGTGGCCTGTGAAGAAGTGGTGGACACATGACCGGGGTTTCTCAAGGTCGGTGAAATCGCAGGACCAGACCAAGATCTCACCGAAGGCGGTCCCGGAGGCGACAAGAACCTTGGCTGCGGAGAGCCAAGAGAGGTGGGCCGAGTAAAGGATGCAGCGGGAACTGACAGTAAGGTTGGATACGGTCAGGGTTGGCGGATTGGCGGTACAAGTACTTGGCGTAGAGCTTGTCCAGCAAAGTCGTACGATTTGGTTGTGGGCAGTGACGGCCAAGGTTGCATGGGAAGAAGAGCTTGGGGGTCGGTTAAGCTCTTGAAAAGGGTGGGCGAGATCCAAAACCCAGTCTGAAACCCGAGCGACTGGACCCTGGTTCAGGGCGAATGTACGCGCAACTTCATCATGCGAAAGACGCAAATACCGGACGAGATGGCCTCCGTACGCGATTACAGATGAATAATCTGGGCGAGAAGCATCGATGACTACAAGACCATGGACTGTCTGGTTTTTAAAGATTTTTTCCGAGTAGAGGCAGTCGGAGCCATTTTTGAGGAAGACACGCAGAAATGGGCCTTCTGCTGTGAGGATGTATGGGCCTGCAAAGGCGAGTGCCGTCACCGGAGTGCGAGTGCATTCATGCTGTGGCAGTATGAGCACCACTGAGCAGATGAGTGAAAGAAGGGAGGCTCACATGCAGTGGGGCGGACATCTGGACAATTTTAAGAGAGCAGCATGGTGTTGAGCGCGAGAAAGAGCGTGCGCCTGGAATCCGCCGGGGTTTAGCCGTAACTCACGTGACATGTCGGCGAGCGGCGGCGGGAGTTGCCGGGGCGCGGCGCCCCCGTCTGGATTGTCAGCTCGCGCAGCTGCCGCAACCTTGGCCTCGCATCGTCACCACAAAGAAACATCTTCAATCCTCGCCGCTCCCTCGACCCAACATCAACCTCCGGCCGACGCCCACTGACTCTTGCTCGCCCCGGCCTGTGTCGCGCCATAAACCTCCTGTTTGCGCCACCGCGCAATTGAACCATGGCTTCAAACCGCGACGACCTTGCCGGCTCAGAGTCCGACGACGAGCCTTTCAACTTCGAGCCTGCTGTCGCCTCCGACAACGAAGATGAAGGCCACAGGGGCTCCGATCAAGATGACGAAGATGAAGTGAGGCCGGGCAGAACGGGCGGCAAGAAGCCCAGCAGGCACCACAGCCCCGACGAAGACGAGGGCGGCGCAGCCGAGGACGATGAGGAAGGCGGTGAAGACGAAGAAGGGGGCGACGATGACGAGGAAGAGGATGACGAGGAGGACGAGGACGAGGACGAGGAGGAAGTAGTCGTCAGTTCCCATCCCGCGCGCCACCCCGCGCGCCAGAGATGGCATGATTGGTCTTGCTGACACAATTATAGGGCCACCAGCGCAAACGCCGCAAGCGTGATGCTCGCCTACAGTTCATCGATGTGGAAGCCGAAGTCGACGAAGAAGACGAAGAAGAACTCGACGAGGATGACGAACTCCCGGAGGAGACCCACCCCGATGACCTGCTCGACATGCCTGCCGGCGCCGAGAACGACGACCGCCGCCACAGGGAACTCGACAGACAACGTGAGCTCGAGGCTAGCATGGACGCCGAGAAACAGGCTGCGGCGCTGAAGGAGCGCTACGGACGCAACCGCGCATCTGCTGTGAACTCGGAAGTCCTCCCGCAGAGGCTACTCCTTCCGAGCGTCGACGATCCGACCATTTGGGGTGTAGGCTGCAAGCCTGGAAAGGAAAGAGAAGTTGTCTTTGACATCATGAAGAGGGTTGAGGACCGAATGGGTACCCGCGAACCTCTGGAGATTTGCTCCGTCTTCGAGCGCGGCAATGTTGCCTCCGGTTACATTTATGTCGAGGCCCGGAAGCAGGCTGCTGTCATGGCTGCCTGTGAGAACATCTCATTCTGTTACGTCCGCGGCAAGATGGTGCTGGTTCCTCTCAAGGAGATGCCTGATCTGCTTCGAGTGAAGAAGACGAAGGAGCTTGTTGAGGGCATGTACGTTCGTATCAAGGGCGGTGGACTCTATGCTGGCGATTTGGCTCAGGTTTCCGAGGTCGAGGCAAACGGAAACGAGGTGCAAATTCGCCTGATTCCTCGTTTGGACTATGGACTCCACGACGACCCCAATGCCCTTCCTGACGCCAAGCGGAAGCGGCCTGGTACTCTCACCACCCGCCCTCCTCCGAGGTTGTTCAGCGAGACTGAAGCAAAGAAGAAGCATCTCAAGTTTCTGTCTCAGGAGAACTCCTTGTCCGGCCACAGGATCTGGATCTACAAGAAGGACCGTTACATCGATGGATTCCTCGAGAAGGTCGTCAAGCTGAACCAACTTCAGACTGAAAATGTCAACCCACGCCTGGAGGAAGTCACAAGGTTCGCGGCTGGTGGAGAGGATGGCACTGAAAACCTGGATCTTGCAGCTCTTGCGGCCACCCTCAAGCAAGCGTCGACTGGTGCTGACTACATGCCTGGCGATATGGTTGAGATCTACCATGGCGAACAGAAGGGCGTGTCCGGCAAAGCCATTGCCGTGCACAATGACATTGTGACGCTCAGGGTTCAAGAAGGCGAATTAAAGGGTCAGACGGTCGAGGCACCCGTCAAGTCGCTGAGGAAGCTGTTCAAGGAAGGAGACCACGTCAAGGTCGTCGGCGGTAGCAAGTACCACGACGAAGTTGGTATGGTCATCAAGATCAGGGATGACCGTGTCACTCTCCTTACGGATTCCACCAACCAGGAAATCACTGTCTTCAGCCGTGATCTGCGTGTTGCGTCTGACAGTGGTGGTATGCAGAGCGCGTCCAAGTACGATCTGTTTGACCTCGTCCAACTCGATGCTTCTACGGTCGCTTGTATTATCAAGGTGGATCGCGAGTCCCTCCGTGTTCTGGATCAAAATGGCTCTGTTCGCACTCTCCTGCCATCGAACATCTCGAATCGGGTTGACAGGCGTAAGAACGCCGTTGCTACTGACCGGGATGGCTCTGAGATTCGCACTGAGGATACCGTGAAGGAAGCCGGTGGTGAACAGCGTCAAGGCCGTGTTCTCCACATCCACCGCAGCTACCTTTTCGTGCAGAACAAGAACCGGGCAGAGAATGCTGGTGTCTTCGTCGTCCGCTCTGGCAATGTGACCACTGTTGCTGCCAAGAGCGGTAAGGTCAGCAGCGCTGGCCCCGACTTGTCAAAGATGAATCCTCTCCTGCAACGGCAAGACCTTCGGAACGGACCCAATGGCCCCGGCTCTATGGCTCCACCCAAGACCATGGGTCGTGACAGGATGCTCGGCAAGACTGTCATTGTCCGTAAGGGCGCTTACAAGGGTTTGCTCGGTATCGTAAAGGATACTACAGATCTTGAGGCTCGTGTCGAGCTGCATACCAAGAACAAAACCATTACCGTCCCGAAGGATACCCTGAGCATCAAGGACCCCATCACTGGAGCAACCATCGGCGGTGGCGGCGGTGGTCGTGGTCGTGGCGGGCCAGGCCAAGGCGGTTACGGTGGCTCAACCCCAGGCTCTCGCGTTCCCGGAGGAGGTTGGGGCCAGTCTGGTGGCAGAAACCCCATGGGAGCACAGTCCGGCGGTAGAACTCCCGCTTGGGGTGGTGGTCCCGCTCGAACGCCGGCGTGGGCGGCAAATGGCTCTTCCACATCATACGGCGGAGCTGGCGGCCGCACTCCCGCCTGGAACTCTGGCTCAAGCCGCACCCCCGCTTGGGCAGGCAGCAACGACGGTAGCAGAACGAGCTACGGTGGTGACGGTGGCCGCACTGCTTACGGTGGCGGCACCGCTTACGGCGGCAGCACGGCGTACGGCGGAAGCACAGCCTACGGTGGCGGCGACTCTGTAAGTTTCCCCCCCTCACGTCCCCTCATCCATAAGAGAGCAGCAATGATCTTCTAACACAGCCCCTCTTCGTCCCTCCACAGTCCCGCAACTCCACATGGTCCGCCTCTTCGCGCACCCCCTACGGCGCCGGCTCTTCCTCTTCCTCGTCCTGGGGCGGCAGCGGCGCCAACGACGGCGGCAGGACCCCCGCATGGGGCGCCGCCGGCGGCCGCACCCCGGCCTACCAACCCAACAAAGACTCGCAACCCACCCCCGGCTCTTCCTGGGCTCAACCCACGCCCGGCGCTTTCGACGCACCCACGCCCGGCGGTTTCAGCGCCCCCACGCCCGCGGCTGCCGCCGACCAGCCTACTCCGCGGTACGGCGGTTACGGTGGAGGTGCAGGTGGTGGTGGTTATGGTGGTTTCGGCGCCACGCCAGCCGCTGCGCCGACGCCCGCGCAGTATCCGGAGACGCCGGGCGGTTACGGGCCGCCTGAGACGCCGGCGGCGGCGGCGGATGATGCGGGGTATGATTGAGCGGGGAGATATTAGAGGGCAGGGAGGAGGTGTGATTGTTGGGTCGGGTTGGGTCTGAAACTGGTGGATTGCGGATTGCATTCGGGGCATTTTATATGAAAAGGGCGTTATTCTTGAGTTTTCTATTTTTATCCCTCGTCCCACTCGAATTACTGTGGGTATGCGTGTGTATGATATTTATCGAATCGGGCAGTGGTGGACGGACTTGCCTTTAAGTGGATGGGGAGAGAGGTATCGACAGGAAGGACGACGAGGAAAAGGGTATTCCTCCAGTCGGGGAATATGCAGAAAATGGTATTTTTGGCTCTGAGAGGATGTTTTCTCGTGTTTTGCTTGCTTTGTAGTCATGCCTTCGTGATGCACATGAAGGAGAGATCTTCCTTTCCGGACTGTAGGAAGGAAGGGAGAATAAGCTCTGAAAAGTGAAATTCGTTTAGTCTCGCATTCTCTAGCAGGGCTTCAACGTCACAGTGGATATCAAAAAATTTGCTTAAGCCATTCACGACTCCTTTCCACGGGAAGTTCGTGATATTAGCGCGTGAAGCAATGAAGACCAACAGCTATCTACTTGCGCATCAAACGGCGCTCCTTTTTCAAGGCGTCCTGGGCCCTGAGGACTCCGCAAACGAAGCCCGCTTTCAGATCCGCCTCGTCAGAATCATCCAAAACAACGACGGCGCCGCCGGACCGTGCCTCGCCATCCTGTAAGCCAACGACAAACTCGTCTGCCATATCGAAGAAGCTGAGCACGCCAAGCACCCAACCCTGGAAGAGGTCGTAGACAAACTGTGCAATTTCCTCCGGCGGCGACAGTGTCCCAAGCCCAAAAAGCGCCACCAGCCTCCCGATAGCGTGGCCGGTCGATTCATCTAGAATAACCTCTTGTCCCAACAACGACCGACGTATACGGCCAAGACTCATCCTGGGCGCCGGATCGATGTCGTCCAGTGCGAGTAGGTCGGCGACGGCGAAGTCACTCAACGTAAGCGTGCGTAGAACCTGGAAGGGGAGATCGTAAATGATCGACTCTTGCGAGATCTCACCCCATATAAGGAATTCTCGAAGACCTTTGTATCGCATTCCAGGGACAAGACCTCTTTTCCGGGCTTTGAAAACGAGAGGATATGCTGGAAAGCCTCGTCCTTCGGCTGTAGCGGTGTCCGCCTTGATGATCGATAGGTGCGGGTTAAGGCCGTCTTGTTCCGCCTGCCGCGCCTTGTGAATGGCCATGATTAATGAATCGGTGCATGATATAAAGGGTGATGACACCGAATGGTGCCAAAGATGCCAAGAAACAAAGACGGGCAAGATCCCGGAGTCTGCTGGAGGGGGCTCTAGGCTCTGGCCGGGAATGTTGAATAGCCCAGCCCGAAAGTGCGTCGGAGTGTTGAGGCCGCCACTCTCATCGTGATACACTCTGTAGAGAAGACTTGGCTTCTGGGTGTCTTTTCCTTCTTGCGACGCCGCAGCCGCATAAGCGATCGAAGCCTGCGCTGGGCGGTACGGCGTCGGCGGGTCGCTTGTATCGCCTTCCTCCTTGACTGCTGTATTGGAGGGTTCTTCCTGACTTGGAGCGCTCTGGTCTGGTGAAGATGCTGTTGGAGTAGACGGCGTCGCCACAACAATAGTGTCGTCTTCAGTTTCGCTCGGAGATCGGCCAGCCAAAGGCGAAACGTCTGGAGATGCAACTGGACTATGGCTACTCGCATCTCGTAGACTCAGAAGCTTGCCCAGAAACCAGGCATCCTGCGTAGCAACTCTCTCAGCTGTTTTTTCGGCCCGGGGGTTCAGTCTTTTCTCCTTAAGCGGGGAATTTCGCAGCGTTAATCTGACTCCGGCGCGCGCAGCAGCTGTCTCGTATACTTCCTTCTTATGCAACCACTCATGCTTGGGATCGTACACGGGCCATTTTCTAAAGATGTACCTCCAGAAAGACCACTGCGTCCGCACTTGCAAAGGCCGAAAATAGTCTCCGGGTGGACATTGGAAGTACTGATTCAAAACACGAGTAATCCCTTCGAAAGCCGTATCTACTTCGTAGAACATGTGGATTAAGCAAAGCGCCTCGCGTTGCTCAAAAGTCCATTCGTGAGGTTTATGCTTTGTTGGAAGTTGATTGGCTTGTTCGCGGAAGAAATCTGCGGCTGACGTAGATGCTAGCGTTTCTCCAAAGCTTGATGGGCTAGTCGGACTGGGCCGGTCGGGTGTTAAATTAGAATCGTTTGACCGTTTTCTTTTTCTGCTCGGAGGAGTTACGTAAATGCTGCTATTCCCAGGAGAACCTCGCTTGACGTCAAACTTTTCGAGCAGGGACGACAAATCTCCCTCGCTATTTGACAATGTTTCTTCATCGGGCGTCACGTTGCGCTGGTGATCAAGAGGCTGTTCCGATAGGGCTGCAAACTGCTGAAGCTGTGCAATACCGCTAAGTCCCGTAGGCCGAGCAAGTGCGTAGTTGGAAACACTTAGAGTCGGCACTTGATCTAACCGAATCCCGGTCTCATCCGGTTCTTCCTTAAGCTCCTCTTTAATATCAGACTCAGGGAACGAGCAAGGTATTAGATCCACTTCATCATCTTCTATTGGAGAGTCATGATCCGACAGGCCTGGGGATGTGCGAGTCGGAGACTCGTACTTGATATCATACTCAATAGATGGAAGAGCACGGTCGGGGGTTTGTGGCACCAGCGTTGTCGAAGCTTCGCGGACCGGAGGCTCAAAGAACGAAATGGTACAATCCGGGGAATTGACGGTCACGGACCTGTCTACCCACCGGGCGGACCCGTCATTTAGACGCATCCTTTTAGACATCTTGAATTGTTAGGCACCGGAGTTACAAATTGTACCAATCTTTCTGCCACAAGGATGGTCGGAACAGGTTAGGGTCAGGGTCAGGGTCAGGCAGTCAAAGCGTGCAGCGAAGAGCCTCGGGCTTAAATAGGTGAAGAGGTGTGATCGTGGAGGCGTGACTAAGCGGGCTAAAGCCTGTAGAAAAGAGAGTGACTGGGCGAAAGTCAGTAGAGTCCGTAGGGGAATTGGCAGACCCTAACGGTGGGTGAATGCTCGGTAAAGCTGCCGAAGATATACCTTTCAGGGTCCAGAAATTAAAGAGTGGCCGGATGTCTTAGAAATGAAAGAGCTCTGGGTGAAGGACGGAGAGCGGTCGATACGTAAATCGCGGTAGACAAGCCTGCAAATACAAGCAGCAATCCTAAAGTGCCGCGATATGTTCGTTAGCTACGGCATCCGACAGTGTTGAAGTGAGAAATAGAGCAGCGGGACATGTTTGTGTGGCAGTAAACCAGATCTTGTTGGATTCCGTGGCATGCGTGATCGGGGAGCTGACATACCAAAGTACAGTAATAGCTAAAGACCTCGATCAATGAGTGGATGTAGTAGTAATGGCGAGCGGGTGGTTTGCGACGAGAATGTCGAGTTGCGGTGGAGAGTTGGTGGGAGGCTGAAGCAAAACTGTAGGAGCGGAAAGTAGTTGCCGTGTGTGGAAAGTGCTTCTATCGAAGCGGAATCCAATTTTCACGTGAAAATTGAAGTGCAGCTGAGAGGTTTTAGGAAGGTGCATCTGGCGAGGCGCAATGCGTAAAGCATCGGGCTGCTTGCCCTCGCGAGCAATTATAAGTGACGTAATTTATTGTGCTGAGATCTTAGAAAGCACTTCGCAGGCTATTTCACGGGGTACTAGAAAAGCCGATTCGTGAATGTCTACGTGAAAATCTAAATTGTACATACCCTCTATCCCATGATTTCGAACATCCCAAGTCTCTCCACCGACACCAACAGCGGCGGCAATCCACACCACACCGAACCGCACCATAAACCACCAAAGCCCTTACGCTCTAAGCCTCCCCTCCCCATCCTTCCACGCCTCCTCCTCGTCCTCTCCCTCCTCCACCCCCCTCACCACCCTCCTCTCCCACCCCCACGGCGCCGGCGCCGGCTTCTCCGTCCTACAAACCCACAACCCCACCTCCTCCACCGGCGCGCCGACCGCACACACCCACCGATTGACCCTCCACCCGACCGCCGGGATGACCGCACCAACAACAGCATCACAAACAAAATGATTCGCTGTCGCCAGCACCGTCAGTAGCATGGCCGCCGGCCACAGCGGCGCGAGCACGCGGAGGACCCGGTGCGGCGCGAAGCGCGTGGTGCAGACGGCGAGGAAGAGCGCGGTGCCGAAGTGCAGCGACGGCATCGCCGCGATGGTGAGTTGGAAGCGGTTGTGCGTCCAGGCCGACCCGCCGTCGCCGGTGGAGGGGTGCAGGATGTCGGCGAAGCCGTAGGAGGGGGGGAGGAGGCGGGGCGGCGAGCAGCGGTACAGGGTGAGGATGAGGAAGGCGAGAGCGTTGTTGGCGGCGATGGTGCGGCGGATGGTGCGGAAGGTGGGGGGCGGGAGGTAGGTGTAGCTGTTGGCGAGGTGTGAGCGGGTAGTCGTGGTGGTGGCGGCGGTGAGAATGGTAGCGGATGTAGATCGGGGATTTGTGGGTCGGATGGGGGGATGGGGGGATGGGGGAGTGACGTACATGTAGACGAGGAATATGACGCCCACGGTAATGTGGGAGTAGTAGATTTTAGCTAGGATGGGCATAAGCCATGGCATGTGGTTCAGGATGTATTGCTGAATAGGGAGCTCGATGGCGAAGTGGAGGCGCTTCTCGAAGGAGAGAATGGAGACAGCGTGGGCTTCGGCGCGAGCGAAGACGGCTTCATTGTTGCGGATAATAGTTGCCGTCAGGGCGCGAGCGAGTTGGTACACCCTATTTATTTCTATTAGACAAAAAGTCCATCTACGAGAGAAGATTTACGTACCAATATGTGAGATTCCAGTACCAGATCTCTATCAGAAACGGAAATTTAGCTAGAAAACGTGAGGTTATGTTGTTGCGGAAGCGCGCATTGTTGTCCGGGGAGGCGGCACGGCGCGGGAGCAATGGCGCGTGGAGCTCTCTGTCGCTGGCACGGATAGAACGGCGTCTGTTAATCAGAGCACCGGCGGTGAAGGCAAGTACGACAGCTGTTTCCAATCAGAATCTCGAAGTTTTGTGTCAGCTGGCCAGAGCCAGTGCTACGGTAACTCAGTGCCGGGTGTGACGTACAACCGGGCTCAACCACGTTCTTGAGCGCACTCATGCTGATTGTCTCACTCAGATGTTTTAGACAGGAAGGAGTGACTAGAAGGAAATGGAGATAGTTGATGTTATGAAGCGGAAGAGGAAAGATGCATCAGGGGAAGGAGAGAGCGGTTCAGGAGTACAGTGAACAGATGGCACGAGGCGGACGAGTAAGTGCATCAGCAGACCGCCTGGCAAACCTGGCAAGCATGACGCCTGATGGGAGAGGCAGAACCCGGCAAACAGTCCAATCATCATGGTGACACCAACCCGTCAGCAGGCACTGCCGCAGTCTCAAGCTGGCGTCGGAAGGTCGGCAAACCCGTAGGGCTGCGTGTGTTGCTTAATTGGCTAGCCCATCCCGCTAAGCCTCGCCGCCGCCGATGCAAGCTTGCTTGTGCCGCAGATACTGATGCCCGGATACGGCAGCAGGGCACGCGGATACGGTGCGTGCATTGCTTGGAAGAGTTGCCCAGGCAGACGCGTTAAGAAACGCGAAGCGCCACGCCAAACCGCGGTCGCAACGTTCAACACCGATCGGTCCAACACGTGGCTGCCACGCACTGCTCGGTGTTCTCCAGTGGCCGTTGGCTGCCGCCGGGAGCGCGGATGGAAATATCCGAGAGGGTCCGACGGAAGCAGATTGACGCGGGATCCGGAGCCTGGCTGGAACGCGTAGAGAGGTGAGGTGGGAAGAGGCGGAATGATGAGACGACGCAGGGGCCAACTTTCAAGCTGCATCCATGTCGCAACGATTACTGGTCACGGCAATATATACGGGGGTGGTGGGGTGTACATTCAATGTTTAGTCGGCCGAGAAGCATGTGCAATTCCTCGGGCTTTTTGGGGCGCCCTCGCCGATATCGCCTATGTATTATTTTTTATTTTCCCTGTAGCTCTCCTTATTACTTCAACCAAAACGCCATTTTTGAGTGGAAACATGAGTTCTCGTAGCTGCCTGTGTATTTCACGAGGGCAGACTTCGCACCGTGCATCATGCCGAGATCTAGTCTTCACCGGCTTTCATCGAGTCCACCCCGCGTACGATAGCGTAACTGGTTGCCGCCGCTAGTGCCCCAACAAGCAACGTCTGGAACGCGCTGTACCAGCACGTCTTCCTTGGGCAGCTAGTCGCGCTTGCCTTGACGTAACCGAAGATAAGCAGAACAACGACAGTGATGGCGATCGAGGTGAAGAGCGCATGGTGGATGTTGTTGAGGAAGAAGTACGGAAGCATCGGCACCAGTCCACCTGGGTATTCCATGTTAGCATCTAATATTCTCAACCGAATATAGCAGACAGACTTACCAAGGAAGTAGGACAGACCCATGACGAGTGCCGAGATCCACGCGCGGTTCAGTGCCGGCTTCTCAAGCTTGAGTTCGAAGTCCATCATAAACTAACATCGAGTCAGAGGCTGTTCATTTTACAATCGCAAAATCCAGAGAGGAAAAGAGCTTACCTTGACCCACATCTCCTTGTCTTGCCTCAGCGCCTCGACGACCGGGCGAACCGTCTCCCTTGAGATGTTGTACTCGTCGAAGATTTCGTAAATTTCCTCCTCTTCCGCCTCCGGCATCTCCTCTACCTCGCGCCTCTCCCGTGCCTCTTCGACCTGGTACGTCTTGCTCTCCGTCACGGCCGCCAAATACGCGCCCAGGCCCATGCTGATGGCTCCACTGAAGAGCTCGGCAAGACCGCCCAAGATTACCAGCCGAGTGGAACCAATGCTTTGTAACGTTAGCTTTCAATCCTCGAAAAAAAAAAAAAAAGGAAGAAAGAAAAATAGCAAACAGGGTCGCATGCATCTCGAAAAGAAATCCAAAGATTGTAATATCATGAAGAAAACTGAAGCTCCTGGCCGGGTTGTTCGGATATTCATACGTCAACAGCACTTCGGACGTCCCTCCAATATTTCCCACTGCCATGCCACGAAAATTTATGGTCTTCCCAGGTTGCGTAAGAAAGATCCTTGGTCGTCACGGGCAATCCGAGCTTGGCGTAACGTGATGGCATGCGACAAGAGAAAAACATAGTAGAAGAGCAGCACTTACGAGGACAAGCCAGCAGTTAGGGCGAAAGGGACGGTCAAGCCATCGGCGAAACCAATGATGGTGTCGCGTATTACGGCGTTGTTGTCAGAGTGCTTCTCCGGGTGGCGTTGCGACTCAGAGGCGGGGAAGGTGAGGTAGCCCGGCTTGGGGAGGAGTGCCTCACGAGACATGGTGGCGACGTCGAGCGATTGACGGGATCGTTTGGTGAAATTACCGGGGAGGTTCGAAGTGAGATCAAGGAGAAGGTCTGGAGAAGAGCTTCAAAGTCGAGTGTGGCGGAGTTGGGGGAAATCCGTTGGTTGACAAGGTACCGGCGGCCTCGGTGGTGTTTCCGCTGGAGGGCAGGAGGGGAAGAGCACAACGCAAACGAACAAAGGATATTAGAAGCGCCGAAGCTGGAGGAAGAATGGCAACGTGAGGCTGAGAGCAGCTTTATAATAAAAGAGAAAAAAATGGCCGTACTACGCTCGGTCGCGCAACTACCTCCAAGTTCCAGAAGTGAATGCGCCTGCCCGATGCTTCCAGCCAATGAGCTTTCGTTTATTACACACCAAGCGATCTCAGGCCCCAGTGGTGAGACGCGGACGCGGCTGCATCGGACATTGCCAGTCTCGGCCTCGGTCTCTCGCAAGAAGCTTAGAATGTTCTGCTTCGGCCTCGTCTACGTCCGTTTTTAATCGTCGCTGTTCCCGCTCTGCGCCTTGCACCAGCCACTGCGGTCCATTACTCGGCCGATCCCTTAGCACCGCACCGCACCGCACCGAACCCCAGACGGAAATAACACCACCACATGGACATTACGAAGTCGCAGAATCGCTTTTGCGGAAGGGTGAAGTAATGACTGCGTTGTCAATGGCGACACGCGTCAGTCCTCACGTTTTGCATCCATGTGCACCTCTGATCTGCGACTTCGATCGTGAAAACTCCACTGATCAGCCCATGTGGGGATCTCGTCTGACTGGCTGATATGTCTGGTTACAGCTCCACCGTCTGATATATGCCGTAACAGCGTTTGACATCACCGTGGGCAGCAGAAATCTGAGCTCGCTCTCTGTGCTACACCATATTCGTGAGCAGGCGAAACAACATCCAGACGAAGACACGGTTTGCAAACCTGCATAAACATGTGCAGACAATGGACTTAACTGTATACACGAGCAGCATCATCCTTCTTGTGAGAAACCGAGTTCCTTTCGTTGTCCACTGTGGAATTGCCTTCCCAATGCGGAAGAGTAATAATCGACAATGAACACCCAAGCTCGACAAACAAAGACAAGCAACTACTCCAAAGTCCGCGCGGGACACAAGTCACGCACCTCCACAAACCGTCCCATCATCCCCACCAAGCACGACCATGGCCACGACCCTCACAACCACCTTCCTCAACCACCTCTCCCCCTACGTCCACAACCCTTCCCTCCCCCTCCTCCGCCCGCTCTACCTCTTCCTCCGCGCCCCCAACCCCACCACCCTCACCCTCCTCCTCACCGTCCCCAGTACCAACCGCACACCCCCGCTCCCTCTCTTATCCGCCCTCATCTTTGTCTCTACCCTCCTCCTCGGCCCCGCCCTCGCCCTCTACGCCTTCTTTCACGAAGCCTCTACTATTTCGCTTGTCGTCCACCTCCTCGTCACGCGCGTCGTCCCGCTGCTCGCCGCGCTAGCCACCACTTCTCTCTTCGTCCGCCCGTGGTACGCCGTCTTCACCACCCTCCCCTTCGCCATCTTCAACGCCATCTTCACCACCTACCGCGACATCTACCTCACCCCCGTCACCAGCTTCCTGTCCAGCCGCACAGCCGACATACTAGTCGAGTCGTGGGACCGCGCCATCGTGCTGGCGTTGCTGGGGCAGGACGCATTGCTGCTGCTCGTGCGGGCATGGCAGAAGGCGGGTCCGTCGCCGGCGCTGGCGACGGCGGTGGTAGTGTACGGGTGCGTGATTGCAGGGATGGTGTTGGAGAGCGTCGCGAAGCAGCGGCGGCAGGCGTGTCCTCCGCCGGGGGCGGTGGAGATGGTCTGGCGCGCGTTGTTGGCGAATGTGTATGTGGCGGCGCTGGTGCTGGTCGAGGTGGTGGCGGTGCTGTGGTATTGGAGGGCGAGTGGTGGTGGTTGTCCGTCGGTTCCGCGGTGGGTTCGACGGTTGGCGTTGAAAGGTAAGTTTTTCTCTGTGGGGATTGGGAGGGTTTCCTAGCCTGCTGACTGTTTTGACAGTATATCGGAAGGTCGCTAGCGCTCTGAGTTCTCGAGCGCGAGTGATTGGCAAAGGTCGCGGCGCTGTCTACGCGGTGCTCAAAGTCCTTCTGGTCGCAGCAGTCGTTTATCTGTTTGTTTTTGGTGATGCTGTGCGTAGAGATTGGGAAAGCCAGCACTGGAATAATACAAGGCGGGTTTCGCAAATGGCGAAGCCATGGCTATGGTGGGTACCGGGCAATTCTACAGGTGAAGGAAACTCGAGTGCTCCACGTTCTGCTCGAGCGATGGAGCCGAGGCCGTCATATTGTCGGATTAGATAGCAAGGGAGAAAGAGATTCGTGAAAACACTAGAGCACACAGTAGCTATGAATTCGAAATAATGCATTGCAATGCTAAATGCTATTCTGAACACACGACTTACTTTGCCTTTTCCTTTCCTTTACGCTTAGGTTTCGCGGGCTTGCTCTTTTCTTTCTCTTTCTTCATGATCCACTTCTCCCACTTCTTCGAATTGTATCTGAAGGGGGGAGTATCAAGCGTGTACTTGTGCTTCCCCTTGATATGCTCACGCAACCGCCAAAGCTTTGCGAATGGCTCCGTGTGTCTGTTACAATCGGAATGAGGACATGCCAAACTAGACCCATCCCAAGCCGGCCGATTGTTTCCGTCTCCATCCTCTTCGTCGTCCGCCCAGTCGGTGTCACCCGGCTGATCTGCCTCCTCCTCTGAAGGCTCCTCCTTAGCTTGTGGAGCCTTAACTTGAGGCGGTCTCTGGACAGAAGGTCCTTCCCCAGCGTCTTCTTCCGCAGCGAGTACCTCCTCTGCAACATCTTGACCAGCCTGAACTTCCTCTGCCGGCTCATCTACGCCACCGCGGCCATCCGCCGCCCGAACCGTCATGTCCTCGCCAAACAGCTCCACACAGCGCCGCGTCGCGCGAGCAATAGCAGCCTCGCTGAAGCCACCGAGCGACGACGCCTTACCGAGGATATCGTGCCAATCCTTCAACGGTGGGGCTCTCCCACTACGACGCCAACTTCTCGTCTCCGGGCCGTCGCTGTCTTCGTCTGACGACGTGCCGTTCGAGCGCGGCCCCGCGGGCAAGGCTGCTGCCGTCGAAGTGGACGGGTTGTTCGGAGTCGGTGGTCTAGAGGAAGCACGATCGGGCTCGGGCTCGGTGGTTTGCGCTCGGCTTGAAGGATTGCTGCCTGGAAGCTGACCGGCTGCCGCCGCGTGACGCTTCCTGGCCATGTAATACGACTCGCCGGGCAGCCTTTCGTACTTTTGCGGGCGGCCTCGTCCCCGCTTCTTCGCGGATGCTGACGTCTCCTCGCCTTCGGTGGTGACGTAGGGCGTCGAGTCGGGTCCTGGGGTTTGGCTGACGTATTTAGGTGGTCTGCCTCGAGGGCGCTTGACTTTGATTTCTCCTTCGCTGGCGTTTTGCATCTTCTTTCGGCGTTTCCTGCTGCGAGAGGGGGACGCTTCGGTGTCAGTTGCAGTTAGACTCAGAGGTCTTCTACCTCGGCCTTTATACTCGCGTTGGTGGACGGCGATGAGTACATCGTTCAGTTTCTTCACAATGGAGCGAGTGGTCGGCCCGAGCGCTTCATACGCTCTGTCGTCGTCTAGGATGAACTCCCGTCGGGAACCAGTGGGTGTGGCTGCGCGACGTGCACTAGCTCCGCGGTTGGGCCCATGTCCATCAGTATCCATCCGATCTGCAGTCGCGCCGCCATTTGCTTCGTGTGAGCTCCTGCGCGAAGTCAAACGTTCCGCGCCAGCCTCCGGGTCCGTCTCATCCGCCCATTCTTTTTTGTCCCACCTCTCCTTCGCATTTTTCTGCACCAACCCCACCAGAATCTCCTTGATGTCCCGAATTGGCCTCTGCCGATCGTGTCCAGGCCGGCGAAAAGTGAATTCCTCGTCCGGATCGATCGTCGGCAGCATGGCGAAGCGCTCGTGACGCCTGGGAACGCGCTCCGGCTCCAGCGGCCACGCGGTCCAATGTCTCGTCGGCTTCCATTGGCCCTCATCGTCGTCACTCTCATCGTCGGCTTCCCCGGCCTCCTCTCTCGCGGCCCTCCTGGCAGCTTTTTCAGCGAGGAGACGGCGCTTCAGGGCGTGGGCGTCGTAGAGGTGCAGGGCCAGGTCCTCGGCGCGCAGCTTCGCGAGCGAGTCGGTGAGGTCGCGCTCCTCCTTGATGTACCGGCGGTAGGTCTGCCATTTGCCTTGGAACCGAGGGCGGTTGTCTTCGCTGTCCGAGCTGGTGTACTCGCTGCCGGACGACTCGTCGTCGTCGTTGGCGGCATTCACTGCCTCATCGTCCTGGCCGGGGTCGCGCTCGATGGACGAGACGGGCGCGTCATCGTCGGTATGCGGAACGGGCGGTGGGCTGGAGGGAAGAGGAAGGCTCGAGGAGCGGTAGTAGGGCGACGACTCGCGGGCATTGGCGGGCAGCGGTCCGCCGAACAAAGACATGTTAGGTGGTGCTCGGGCACATTTTGGCCGGCGGCGGCGAAGGAAGGGATCAACCGTGGGGTTGCACGGCAGGGTGGAGCGTGGCGCCTGCCTGTCGCAGGTCCCTGAGCTGCGGGTGCGTTTCGAAACTCAGCTGTACAGGGATTACATGAATTTTTTTTCCGCGTTCCGTGATGGGGAAACTGGGGGTCATAGGGCAACGACGATCGCATCACATGGGGCTGTTGATTTGCCGGGTGGGTGCGCAGCGTCGTCATCTCCCGCTCTCGTGCCCCAGCTACGTGGTGCTCAAGGCTCTGGCCTCCGCGCAATATCACTGCTGCTGCCACTGTCGCATCCTTGGGACGCTCCCGCCCTCCTTCTCCTCCTCCCGCTCCTCCCCCGCGCCACACCGGAATCCCCCGCCGAGTAATAAAAAAAATATAGCAGCCTGCAACCACGAGATATGTGCGCCTGGCGCGTCCGCCCTCCTGCCGCGAACCTGCGGTAGCACCACTCCCCCGACGACATGGCCTCGGCCGTCTCCACGCCCCCGAGTGATCCTCGACACTCGACCTCATCGCAGCCCTCACAGTCCTCCTCCGCCACCCTGCACTCCGCCCACGACCCCCACCACCGCAACGACCATGCCGACACGAGCACCACAACGAGCAAGAGGCGGAAGCTGCTGCAGCGCGGCGGTGTCGACGCCTCCGCCTCTGCTGCGCACCACGGCGCCGAGACCGACAATACAAGGACGCACGGGCTGCTGGGCGCCGAATTAGCAGAGCGCGACAGGAGTCGCCGCCGCCTACCCAGGCGAGCCGGAGGCTTCCTCCTGGACGCCGCCCTGCCTGGCTCCAGCAGCGCGCGTCGTCGCTCTCGGGAAACCCACGCCGAGGAGCCAGCAGAGGCGGCGGTGCGCTTGGGAAGTCGGCACAAGAGCAAGAGCCCCTCGTCTTACGACGGGTCCCGCAGAGCATTTAGCAGGGGGTCGTCCGCCCGAAGTCGCCCGCTTAGCGGCGATACGGATCTTGCGCTGCCGTCCGGTAACGGTCATGCGCCCGAGGAATTTGGGGCGCGGACTCCAGAGAATCACAAGGCGCAGACTAGGGCTGGACTGGGCATTGACGTGGATGGCGCGAACGAATATGAGGAAAATGAGGTGTCGCCAGCAAATGCTGGTATCGACCCGGCGCAAATTATCCACATGGCTTTGAATCTGAGTGAAAGTAGGAGGCGGAATTTGGGACATGGCCAGCTCATTGCGCCCTCCATACCTCGTAGTAGAAGAGCAACATCTTCGGGCATGGGCATTCCGAACACGCCCATGCAAGGAAGCTTCTATGACTATGGGATTGGAGGGAGCCTCAAGCAGCATCTGCAACAACAGCGCCGCGTATCGCGCAACATATCCCCAGGCGGTGGTCGGTTGAGCACATCTGCTTCCCGACATGTCTCCATATCAAGCCCCAATGCTGTCTTGGACAACAATCTCGGACCACAACATAACTATACCTTCACAGCAGCAACTCTGGCCCGGGCAGAAAAAGCAAAAACTTATGTGGAACTAGGAGCAGAGTACCGTCGATTACTGCAACATCTTCCGCCGCTCAAGCCAGACAGTGAAGCTAGCTACACTTACAGTGCGTTCAGTTCCCCCGGCAGCCCGAACGTAGAGTTAAGAAAAACCCTTTCACGCACAGGTCCGGATCCCCTCGGTCGACGATACAATCCTCTGCAGTTCATCCGCAACAGGAAACTTCGAGCCCGCGAACGAAGACAGCTTCAGCCCGATGTTGTCGATTTTGAAGACGTGGACAGAGTGAAGATGTGGCTTGACAATGTCGAAAAAGCAAGATTTCAACAAAACTATCGACAGGAGGACAAAGTTCTTCTGCCTCCGTTCATACCAGACCCCATGTTCCAGGGCAGTCACGAACAGCCTCAAGATGGCAAGAAACCTAGCATCCTGTTGGGAAAACAAAAACGCCCTCGTATGGATTGGTTCACTTTGCCAACCGAGTTTTTGGCCGATGCAGCGTGGCTTGAACAAGACAATCACAAGACTCTGATTGAAGACAGAAATGGCAACAGGATTTTCCCTTCGCCACGTTCAACAAGTCTATTCAATCCTCGTCTGAGCAAAGATCAGGGCAGACCTAGCATGGACAGACGACGTGTGAGCACTGCAGGCTCGATGGCTGGCGGTGGTCCGCTCTCAGAACCTCGGTCCAACTACTCGAGCGAAGCCGAGAGCCACAGAGGTCGTAAGAAGCGCCACTTCCTTCATACTCACCGAGAAGATAGCCCTGAACGTGGAAAGCGACTTGGCTGGATATCCCGAAACCGCTCAAGCAGCTCTTCCGGTCTCTCGTCGAGCGACGACAATATGAGCGAGCGGCGAAAGAAGCACGACCGCAGACTGAGCACTCAAGATGAGAATATCGGTCCTCTGGAACGACACATGAAGACATTGCTGGAAGATGATGCTCGAGCAGAGAATGGACTGTCCCCGATCATGAGCTCTCCGGAGAAGCATTGGGGTGCTAATCAAGGCAGACCAGCACTGCACCGGGTGATGAGCGAGACTGAGAGTGATGTTGACCCCAGGGCCGGAGCAAAGAGAGCGACTAAGCGCTTGACCCTGATGTCGAGCAATCCTACCGAGTCGCGTCCTTCTATGGACGGCCTGGATTCTTCAGTCCCCAATACCCCCCTCTCGAAGACCTTCAGCTTCGGTGCATCATCGCCAGGAAGTCGCGTGGCCTCGCCGGATCGTACCAAGTCAAAGAGATCGAAATTGCCATTCTTCCGTTCTGAAGGGAGTGCAAAGACTCAAAAAGTGGAGGCTCTGGACTTTGCCCCTGACCCACTCAGCCATAAGCAGCTCAGTGGAGAATCCGTCGATCCTAATCGCCTGAGCATCGATCTGCCTCGTCGTTCAAACTCGTTGTCCAGGCCTGCTTTGCTGAAAAGGCACAAGACGACTGATAGCTTGAGTAGCCTTGCGTCCATCCAAGAGGGCAAGGTAAGCAGAGGTCGCAAAGAAGGGAAGGAGCCAAGTTCGGCCGTTAGCAGGTTCTTCAAGGATGTGGGACGAGAAGGATCAAAAGCGAGGAAGTTTATCTTCAAGAAGGACAAGCCGCCGGAAGAGGCAGACGAGGATTCGTCGTCTGATGGCGAGATGTCATCTACGTCAGACACGGACGACGAGATGTCCAAGAGCGTCGTGAAGCGTCGGCCAAAACCAATCTCACGGACTGGAACTGATACAGGGCTCTCAGATGCGTCTGACGTGTCGGACCGGCGACAAGGCTATGCACTACCAACCTTCAAGTCCGCCGCCTCACAGGATCAGAAGCGTGATCCATCAGAAACTCGACGTGGACGTACTCGGCCGTCGCGCTTTGATCGTCTGGCTCCGCCACGCCTCGACACCAATGTCAGCCGGTCATCATCTCCCGGCGCTATCCAAGTAGAGCACGTGAGAAATAGCGTTCGAGCCCGTTCCGAAGGTCCTGTCTCTCATTCCCACTCGCGCTCCCCATCCGCCGTCCGTCGCCGCATGACCAAACTTTTGGAACTGCCAGGCGGAGTCGGACGCGCCGGATTCCCCCCATCCGAGCTCTCCCGCCTACCAGTCGAGCGCAAGTACAGCGACCGATCACCGGCCCGTCCTTCACCACAGCGCCACTGGAGCATCACCGACGAGGACACCCAACGCCGCGCTTCGGCAAGCCACCACCCCTGCGCCGCCTCCATCATGGCCAACAAGCGCACCGACATCGCCCGCATCCAAGCCCTCCTCCTCTGCTCCGGCATCAAAGCCGCCGAGCTCGCCCGCCGCGCCCACACCGTCCCGGACACGCCTCCTCCCTTCCTCCTCCGCGCCGCCGAAACCGCAGCAGAAACAGACGACGACGCTGACGCCGATCCCTCCAACATCGAAGAGATCCGCAAACACACGGCCCTCATCCCCACCGTCGCCCGCAAGGAACAGCACGTCCTCGCCGCCCGCATCCTCGCTTCCGACCTCGAGGCCGGCGCCGCGGCGCTGGCCCGCGCCATGGACCGCTTCCGCGCGGAGCAGGTCCGCGAGCTGCACCTGCGCTGCGAGCGCCTGCGCATCGAGCTCGGCGACCGCCTCACGCCGCGCTGCCACGCGTGCGCGGATGATGCAGATGCGTTTACCAGAGAAGTCACGAGCGGCGCGACGTTGGCGGTGAAAGCGGTGGCGGATCGCGTCGATGCGATGATGAGGGCGCGGAGGAGGCGGATGAGGTGGGTGCGCAGGTTTGGGTGGATGTTGTTGGAGTGGTGTGTTTTGGGGGTTATGTGGTGGGTTTGGTTGGTGGTTGTTGTGGTGCGGACCGGGTTGGCGGCTGTGAGGGGGGTGGGGAGGGGGGTGAGGTGGTTTTTGTGGTTGGAGTGAGTGATGGACTCAGTTTGTGTGTATGTGGTGGAAAAAGAATTATTCCTTGTTTGTGTTGGGTTGGTGGTGGTTGGTTGGAGAGGAGTGTGACGTATCGGAGTGGGTTGTGTGTAGATCTGATACCCCGGCTGTGTGGTAGACACAGTGGTTTTTTGTCTTTCACTTGCTTTTTCCTTTTTGTCTTTACTTTCTCATTCTCTTCCCCCCTTTCTTTTTGTTCTCTCACCTCGTTTTGAAGCGCGGCGTTTTGGGTGTGCGCCTTCATTTCTCTTTTTTTCTTTTCACTATACCTTATAGCCACTAAATCGTAGTCAAGTAGTAGTAAAGTTTGTTGTTCATCTGGATGAAAGGGGATTGGAGACTGGTGGACGCCGATAAAAAAATCTTTGGGAAAGGGAGGGGGGATTTGGTAATGGACTGTCGGTTGGCGCGGTAGGTATATAGTGGTTTTATTTTTTGGTCGACGTTTGATAGGTATTATTATTAGTAGGCGGCGTTCATAGATGGTACATACCATTCATTTGGATGAAGAATATCATGGTCTTGCCTTGAATTGAATCCATAAGCTGTAGTCTCAACAAGCTCATGCACGGACCAAAATAACGTTAAGAAGCGTACGTCCTGGATTGCCAAGGTAAAAAACCACCACAGCCACGATGGCTTGGGTTATGACTCAGTAAGTTCCATTGTCATCTGACCTTCTATAGAGAGGCGCGGCAGCCGCCCACCAGCGTGAATATGTCCTGTTGATTGTCTAAAATAGTAGGTGCCAGTGAATTCAGCCTATCACAGTCATTGTCACAAATGTCTGGATATCAATTACTTGGCCTTTAGCGAGATGAAGAACGCCAGACTTCTACTATCATGATTCATAAGCATAGCCTCACTCTATGATGATTTTTCTACATTTTCCATAGTGCTTTCTCATGCCGCAGTGGCGAAACAACCCTGCATATCCATCCCACATTCGGCTTATTAACCAGTAGAATCGCCACCATTTATCTTGCGTGATCCAACGCCTTTTGCACACAATACGACACCGCGTCGACACCGCATTAGCACCGCGTCAACACCGCGGCGACAGACACATCTGTCACTCTTCTAATCGCTTTAAAATATATTAAATCTAGTCAATTACACATTTCCAATGATGAGGAAACATACTGCACGTCAATTTCAACATGTCTCGATCTTCGAGCGAAGTCTCTTCGCTATCCTCATCACATTCAAGCATCCGTTCGCATTCACGGGAAGAATCCTCTACTGAAGAGAGGGAGAACCTTCTACCACCTGCAGACCATGTCAGTTCACCCCTACATGAGGCGTCAGAAATGAAAACTGATGTTTAATGTTTTGCAGGAATCATCCAGCAAGGATTCTCCAACGACATCGAATAAAAAAGTTGCCCAGATTGTGGCCGTCATACTGATCGGTACGTATGAGTAAAGCAATCATTCGTTGTTGTTACTAAAGAGGTGATACCGGAACACAGGTGTCTTTCTCGCTGCTTCGGATATCAACATCGTAATTGCTACTTATGCATTGATTGCCTCGAAATTCAATGAGCTCGAAAATGCGAGCTGGATGCTTAACAGCTACACCTTGGCTTTGATCGCCACCCAGCCTTTGGTAAACAGGATCTCATCGCTTCGCTTGAACCGGCTGGACTAACGCGGAAATAGCTGGGAAAGCTGTCCGATATTTTCGGCCGAAAATATGTGCTGCTTCGCTCGTACGCAGTCTTCGTTGTAGGCTGGTAAGGAATCTTCTGTGATTTACCTTTTACTTTTCTGCTAACACGTCGAAATTAGTCTTGTGATGTAATCAGTATTCTCCCTCTACCTAAGTATTCTCGCATTAACGTTTGGCTTCCCAAGTGGCATGGCGCCCTCTCTATGGGTTATTGTAATCGGTCGCGTGCTCTCTGGTATTGGATGCGCCGGAATGGTAGCTCTGGTTTCCATTATCATTACCGGTAAGTACCACCGTATGACCGTTTTGTCCAGGGAAATGTTGAGACTTGAGCGAAATCACAGACCTTGTTCCCCTTCGAGACGTTGCCTCATGGCGGAGCTTCGTCAATGTCGTCACAACCACCGGAAGAATGCTAGGTGGTCCGCTTGGCGGACTGCTGGCTGATACAATCGGCTGGAGATGGTCAGTAGAGTCGACTCATGCCTATCCAGTCCTCCTTGACTAAAGCCGCCTCAGGTCATTCCTAATCCAAGTCCCCATGATGGCCATCGCCTCGGCTCTCGCCTGGTTCATCATCCCATCAAACATCCCCGAATCCTCCATAGACTCCGAGCAACCCACGAAAGACAAACTCTCCCGCATCGACGTCGCCGGCTCCGCCACCCTCATCTTCACCACCCTCCTCTTGCTCCTGCCCCTCGAGCTCGGCGGCAGACAAGTGCCCTGGTCACATCCCCTCATCTACTTCCTCCTGACCGCTGGCGTCATCAGCGGCTTCCTCTTCGCGAAGGCCGAGGCGCGCGCGAAGGAGCCGGTCCTCCCGCTCCCGCTCTTCCACGAGCCCGACTTCGTCCTCAGTTCCATCGTCACGATCGTGCAGATGGCTGCTCAGTCGAGCATGATGGTCACGGTGCCGCTGTACTTCCAGATCACTGGACGTGGCGGCGCCGCGGCCACGGCGACGGAGGCGGGTGCGCATCTTGTTCCGGCTGTGCTGGGGAATACGGTTAGTCAGCTGTTGAGCGGCGCCTTCATTAAGCGGTATGGTAATTATAAGGCTATTATTACCCTCGGCACCACGTGCACGTTTGTCGGATATCTCTTGATGCTGCTGCGTTGGAACGGGTCGACGGGGTTTTGGGAAAGCCTCTACATTGTACCTGGGTAAGTTAAGGAATCCATTATCATATCGACGCTGCAAACTGATCACTGATTTTGAGATAACTTAGTGGATTCGGGACCGGTGCTGCCAGTTCCGCGCTGTTTATCGCGCTCAGCGCTTCCTTGCCGCAACCGCTCAGAGCTATTGGCAGCTCCAGCATTATTCTTTCGTCTTCCATCGGCTCAGTCATTGGCATTTCGCTAAGCTCTGCGATGCTCCAGGCTACACTGCGGTACGGCTTGCGGACAACGACGGAAATTGACGTGGGAAACCGGGACGATTTTGTCCGCAAATGCCTGGAGACGATCGAATTTGTTCAAAAGCTTGATGGTATATTGAAGGATGTCGTGGTTGCGTTGTACGTGAAGGGATTCAAGGGGATTTATAGTAAGTTATGCGTTATGCCTCTCAACCTCACGAACTTTTCAAGCTAAGAACGGTAAACAGCAATTTCGCTCGTCTGCTCTATTGTGAGCACTGCTGCAGGGCTTTTCATCAAAAAGCGCACGTTGGCTTGAAGTTTATTTTGTATCTCTGGGTCTGTCCTTCATTGGATTAGCTTCCTACACAACGCGTTTGGCAAGTAGAAGGAGAAGGTCTATTGTCAATTGAGACATGAAAATTATAGTTCGCCGACTCGCAGGTGACCGGTAGTAACTTTGACTGTGGGTACACCGAGACAAGACATATATTACTTGTTGGAATGGCTATCGACTTCTAAGAATTGAATCTATTTTGGTTTCTGGAGAGGATGAGTCCGTGCATATGTGCATGTTCGGAATGAGGGAAAGTTGATTAAAGTTAATTGGATGCCAATATTGTATTGTAACCTTGGCCCCTTCCGGTGCCGCAAAAAGTGGACGAGACACAATGCAAAGTCATGAAAAGATGATGTTTGTTCAATTTGTCATGAGTTATACTCAGAAAGGATCGCGACTAATCTTGGAGCCCTGCCTTTTCATTCATACCTTGTTTGCCATCATACGCGCTGCGATTTTGCGTGATGTTCCCCCAAGATCCGAAGGACTTCAGTCCTCCATTCGTCCCAATTTTCTTGCGTTTGAAGCGGAGATGGCAGTTCTGCTTCTACCATAGAATCGCCAGGTCCCTCTTCAAGTTCTCTAGCTTGCATGATTCTCCAAATCTGAGCAATCCAGGTATATTGCTTTCTGACGATATCCTGCGCTATATCAAAGCTCAGTATACGACCTATAAAACGCATGTTCGAGTTGTTGTTCAAATACACATCCTCCCACTTGAAGCTGTTGCTAATGAGCTTGCTGGTTCTTTTAAAGCTTTGGCGAGCTTGGTCAACTGTCAAGAGAGAGATTAAGTGTTCAATGATGGCAGGCTGCGGCTGTCCCGAGCTTGCGGTGTCTGAGATGGGAGCGCCACGCTCGCACAAGAAGAGAATGAACTCTGGTTCGAATGCCAAGAAGATGGCACAGTAGAGAGGAAGGCCAGGCATACCGACGGGGGGAATGCGAATTTCCACACTGCTCCCATTCCAGTTCTGATGAAGACTCAGGGGGTGAAGTCGGCCCAAGTTTCTATTCAGAATGAGGCCAACAATCTCGCGATCTTGCCGCAATAGGGCCGGGATAATCCAAAGCACTCTTGCGTCTATGAACGCGAAATTGTTCAGCTGGAAGCAGTGAAGGGTCCTCCTTCCCAATATTAAAGCCTCCAGTGAGCTTCCGGACAGTGAAGTTATGGGCGGTGGACCTTTTCTTGGCGGCATAGATTCCCCACTACGCCCGTATACTCTCTTCTCTATGTCCCTGCAAGACAGGCAAACTTCCGGCAGTAAATCCAACAGCCACTGCAAGCCTCTGGCTGGAAAATACTGCAGGCCCTTACTAAGAAGGTCATCGAGAAGCCTGATGCCTTGCTTATCAAAATTCGAAGATATATAATTTGTTACCATAGGGTTCGTTATGACTTTTTCAAACCCGATCTTATCTGCACTTATCGCGGTTTCCAGAAGGGCAGTCCCGAGAACGAGCGCTGGATCGTTGATGAGGGGCGAGCAAGCCAGTTCGAGAATTGAGTTGAAAAGTAAGCGATCCCCGCTCCGTAAAACACCTCGAGTAAGTAGCCTGAAGTCAGAGAAATGCAGGCTCTCCGGATTAAAATCATGGTCCATTGTCCACTCCAAACGGCCCTGGACTTGAATGTCGAAGAATTTCAGAAGCTCATCAAAGAACACCGGACATCCCTTGGCAAAAGCTGAACGTATACTGTCAAAAATGGAATGCTTGAGCCGTTCAATGGAGCTAGTGCTCCGAGCTAGTGAAATGACGTGTTCTGCGGTTGGAGAGAGCCAGATAAGATACGGCCAGTTGTTTGACTTATTGAAAAGTGAGACATCAGGCCGCAGAAAGGTTGGTAGTCCAGCTAAAGAACCGTCTCCAAGATAGCTCATTGCTTGAGATGCAAGCGTGCATAATTGGTCAGTTTCCGTGATGCATCCTTGAGGAGGCAACGCTTTCAGGGATTCAAATCGCCGAAGGACATCAATCTTTTTGCCTGAATATGATAAGATAGCTGCCGCTTCGAGTGACCTGACGTTCATTGGAGGACGCTTAAAGTTGTATCTGAGAAAGCATAATCCAAGACCAAAGGCGGATAGAATATCCCCGGCTTGAAGAGTGTTAGCTTATATGCTGTTGGTAGTTGTATGCTAGCGAAGTCACTAACACTCTGTGTCTACAAGTTGAAATGCCGTTTCAAAATCGTAGTCCGTGTTCCTTGCCGATGAGAACTTAGTCCTCGCCGAAGGGTCGATAAAGGTGATAGTTTCATCTGAATGAGGTTTTCCATGCCCAGGGTTGGAGAATTCTGACAGTTTGGCAAGTACACGGCAGCCAACTTCGGAATACACTGGAATCTATTAGCCAACATGGTTTCTGTGGCAAAACTTTGAGGGACACGGACGTGGAACGCGAATAATATCTTTCCCGTCAACGCCCTGAGCTATGAATGTGACTAATCTTCTTTGACTTTGCACCTCAAGGATAAGGATGCACTCTGTCCCTTTCATCGAATCAGGGTAGACCTGATAAGCAAAACTGAGTTCACCGTCAAGCGTTAGTTTTGTCCTTCTGTCATAGAAATGGGAGTGCATACCTCTGCAAAAGAATCTCCCCGCTCTCAGTTTTCCAAGCTGACCGAGAGGGGTCTGCTCCATCACCTCTTACAGGCATAAGAGACGTAATCTTTGCAGAAGCCCAAATGCTTAGATCTGCGGATCGCAATTGCTCCAAGCTGGGTTTCAGCGACGATAAGCCTGCAAGTTTGTCATGTTCTGCCTGTAACGCCTGAGTACATGTCAGCTGTGAGGTTTTACAGAACAAGGTTGAATTAATCATCCGTGCTAACCCTTCAATGAGATGGTCTCGAGGATCGGTAGAAACTATGAGTTTTCGTTGTGGATGCATCGAGATGATATCTGTCAGTATCCATGAAGACTTCAACAGGTCAACGAAGGCTTGACCGTATGCAGGGGATCCAGGATGCGCAATGTACAGAACAGATTGCGCCTATCTAATTAGCATCAAGATGTTTGTTTGTCCATCAAGCTATCTGAACTTGCCTTGATGAGCCACCATCGTCCAGCCTGTAACCAACTGTCCACCCCAATACTAGCCCAAGGTCGTGTTCCAGATTGAGCATTCACGAGGAAGGCTTCGGTCAATTCTTCAACGGATTTTGTGTTGAGAAATGGAGCGGTGGTCACTTGGATCTCAATATTTGGTGTACCGTAGACAGCCCTGTGGACGTCTTCGATGAGCTTTTGTGTTCTCTTTTCTTCCTTCTCGAGTCGTTCCAGGGATGAACTTTCTACCATTAGCTGCGGTATGTACCCTGGGGTATCATGAACCTACTTGCTCAAAACCTGCAACAACAGACTAAGCTTATTGTTGTGGTATAAAAGCTATGTGCAGTCGCATGAACTGTGAGCAGACGGCCTTGTTTAACGTGCGGCTTGGGAGCGGCACCTTTGCCCTGAGGTCTGTGATAGCATTCCACTCCTTGGCGAACTTCAACTTGTCTCATTTTATTCTGAGATACTGCCTCTTGCTTTTGCCTGTGCCCTGGGGGCGCAAGAGCTCATGCTTGTCGGCAAGACTTTGGAGCCGCTCAAGCGTGTTGTTGGTGATCTTCATGATGTCAGCTGCCAGGTCAAACCTGTTCTCTTGCCCCAGCTGCTTAATAACTGAATGCGGATCTTGGATGTCATCGTTGAGGAGCCTTATGGTATTTGACAAGGTTCCAAGTTCATCGCAGATACCCTGTAGCTCCTTGGGCGCGTCTCGAGACACCTTGTACACGTTCTGGTAGAGCTTCCAGCAGAGTGTACCAACTGCGAGGAAGTCGCCAACGCCGAATCCGAAGGACATGATGCTTTATTTCGATGGTAGGGTGGACGTAAGGCTGGAGAGCGAGAAGGCTGCGAAGGGCGGGGTTTGAAGAGGTTGCAGATCTCTGCTGCATGCACAGCCTTCCGATACCAGCCTTGTAAAGTACTAATGCACGCGACGCTAACAATAGAAATAACCACGCGATAGGTCAACTCTGAGCGAGCGCTAGGCCAGCAGGTTGCGATACGTTGACTATGCCTTAGAATCCTATTTATAAGTGATTTACTAAGTTAATAAAGAATAGAATTATTTATGAAGTGCTGTTCTTATTTCTTTTTTTTTTTTTTTCGCTAAGTGTAAAAATATTCCATCATCAGGGCTGGTAGTTGCAGTGTAACATAGCACCGTTCGGAGTGTGTAAGAAAAGGATAAGAGGAAAAGATGACCGTCATCGGAGGAGTCTGTTGCTCCATCAGCGTCAGTGTACTAAACAGCGGCTGTGTTGGTAGCGAGTGGGCCCTTTTAGGCTTGTACCATGGAAGGCAACACCGTAGAACCATATTGATACTCTGATTTAGTTAGACAATTTTCAAAATGCGGCCAAACTTTGATTGACATGGTATTTGAGTCGAAGGATGTCGTGCTACGCTGTGCCACTTCCGTTCAGTGTGCACTATGACACGGCTGTATAATGGAATCCTAGCTGACGCGGACAATATTGTACGGTACGCGAACTGGTTAAACGAGATTCATAGATGGGGGCTTACGGTTCATGCTCCATCTATCCGAGAGGACTTGGCGATATGTGCGGGGTTAGCAGAGCCGCTAAAGGAAGTGTCAAAGCGCGAGAGGGATGAGTCGGAGGTTTTGGCAGAGGGTTCTACGTTTGAGCAGTAGCACCCTGGAGATCCTACGAGTACTAAACACCATCACATCTGCCACTCGCACCCAATGCAACGTTAAAGGTAGTTTGATACGTTAAAGATACGTTAAGATTAATACAATTATCTCATTAGTTATACATCGAAAAGTAAAAAACGAGTGTGAAAAGAAGGACGAGGGACAAAGGAAAAAGAAGAGAAGAGAAAAAGTAAGAGGGTATCACCACAAAGGGGAAACGGAGTCATCGTAAAAAAAAACGAGACTCACAGCCAACCAACCAACCATATTTTTCCACACACACACACACACTCACCACATCACCTTCCCACCTCACCTCCTCCACCCCCTCAACGCCGTAACCGTCGTATCGAACCCAGATTCCCCCGCCGCCGCCGTGCCATCGCCACCAGGACTGACGTGGCCCGCCCTCCTCTCCTCCGTCCTGATCTCATACGTCGTCTCGACAAACACGCGATTCTGGCTCAGACTCGTCTGCCGCCCGTGTCCGCGGTTCGCGAAGCCCTCCTCGCTGCCATCCGCGCTCGACACGCTCGCGCCGCGGCTGACCCTGTACTCACGCTGGCTCTGCTGCTGCAGCTGCAAGCCAACCTGCTGCTGGCCGCCGCCGCCGCTGCCACGCTTACCGCCACCCTCGCGCTTATACCGATCGCTCTCGAGCAGCTCGACCATCGTAATACTCGACGCCGGATCCTTGCTGCACGTGCTCGCGCGCTCGACATCCACATCGCTCGCATTGCTATGCAGCTCGATCGCGCCATCGTCGCCGTTCCCATACCCCTTCTTCACCCCGCCGCCGGCACCACCACCGATGCGCGAATGATGCATCTTACTCCCACCATGCCCCGTCCGCGCATCAGTCGTGTTCTCGCCGCCCGTCGCCCCCGCACTCCCCATGTACGAGCCAGGCCGCCAAAAGGCGCGACCGAACAGCGGGCGCAGCACGGGCAGCTGGACGGTGACGATGCCGACGATGGTCTCGCGCACGCCCCAGCGGTTGATGTTGAGGGCGGAGGGGGCCTCGCCGAGGGTGAGGGCGGCGCGCGTGATGGCGGCGCCGATGACGAAGATGCCCGACGACAGCAGCGCCGCGATGGCGAGCTTGCGCGCCGTTGCGACCTTGAGGCGCCACAGCATGGGGATGGGGATGATCAGGATGGCCGCGTCGGTGATGACGTTGAGCGTGACGGTGACGAGGAGGTTTTGGGTTTTGAAGGTGCATTGGGGACCGGGAAGGGTGGGCGAGATGCGGTAGTTGTCTTTGAAGCTGTGTGGGAGGTGGTGGGTTAGTTGGTGGGACTTTGGCGCTGAGGTGATGGTGGAAAATAGGGGGGAGGATGGGGACTTACGGGAAGCAGCCGAAGGTGATGGTCGAGAGGACGGCGAAGTAGGAGGCGCCGCAGAGCCAGAAGAGGTACTTGATCATGCGGTTTTGCATAGTGCCGAACGTCAGGCGCTTGCTGCAACTACTGTGAGTATGTGTCACGAAAGCAGCCAGCAGCGATGGGACCACTTACTAGAAGAAGAGCATGGTGAACTTCATAGCCCAGATAAGAGCTGTGGCGATGGGTCAGCGCTGTTCCTTGCGAGGGCGAAGAACCGCTTACCAGTGTAGCTATACCATGCAGCCGTTTGGCATGCTGAGCCGTATTCGAGTTGTTTGATTTGTGCTTCCGTAAGTTCGTCCACGATGTCTTGAGTGAGACCTGCGTTTGCGCCCGTGTGGTCTGTAGTACTTGGTCAGATATGCCTTCAAGAACTGGGTTCCTTGAAATGCTTCACTTACAGACTATATCGACGAGTACAGCGTCTGCACAGTTATTAGCAACGTGGATCCCCGACAAAGCCTTGTCCCGCGGTTGTTCCGAGAAACTCACCCATTGTGTAGAAACCCAATGTCTAACGAAGCATTAGCCGCATATAACCAAGACGTAACCGGCGTCAACTTACAAGAATCGTGATGTAATCATCTCCAACGAGGCCGCGCAAGCCCACGGTCCTAATGCGAACAACATAACGTAGCGTAATGGTTATGAGGCCGATGATGAACCATGCCTGAGCAAAGAGTGTCAGTGACTGACGCAGAAAGGTACTTTGGTAATGACCTACCCAAATCTCTCTCAGGAAGCTGGCATCTTTTTCCAGATGAATCGTATAGCCTTCTGTCATGATGAAGCTCGGCTACAACGGGAGTGAAGAACGATTCACAGAAAAGATTGAAAAGCTGGCGGTAGTAAAGCGAAGACGCAGGTACTCGAAACCCGTCTAGCAATACACCGAGCAGGGATCCGATTGACAGGCAAGGACCGGGGAAAACACAGCGAGATAAAGGCCAAGCACCCTATTTGCAGGGCTGGAAAGCCAGAACTCAGAAGAAAGAAGACGGCACGATGCTTCCAAGAAACAAAAATTGCAGACAAAACTGGGGGCCCATATATCTATCCATCGTGATAATGAGAGGTACCAGCCGCCCTGAACATGAGCCGCTCTCCACCATGGAGCACATCGGCGACGCGAGCCGCCAGCCCTGCGTAGATCCAGAGCATCGACGGAGCTGGCAGCGTTCTGTGCGCCGGAACATTGCGCAGAGCCACAGTCGGCGTTCCTTGCGGACCTCATAGGCGTCCAAGTGCCTAGATTTGGTGTGAGATAGTAGCGGGCGCCAGGGACGATGAGGAAAGCGGCTCGTCTGTTCCGACCTTAGCCTCTCCCAATCTGAGGGCAGGTGGGGCGCATGGTGGCGGTGTGGCGAGGGGAAAGTAGGCCCTTCTCCGGTCAGTGTGGAGATCCCGTCGGGGGGGAGCAGCGGGGAAGAGGCGCGAAGGCGTTAGAACAGCGGCCATGGAAGGTTGGCCACAGCAGCCGGTCGATCAATGGTTCGCGGCAGGCATTTGAAATAGACGCTAAGCGTATCCATTGGTCGGGTATATCCTGACGGATATCATCCCGCACTGTTTCCGTCGCCAGACGTGAGTGGAAAGGTTTGGCGTTGGCCTTTGGTGCTCGCACTATCTATTGTCTTGATAAACTTTGACCTTTGGGCTAAGGTAACAGTCTTTGTCTCACATAAATGGCTGGTAGCGAGACCGTTCACGAGTAGGTGGTACGTAAAGAGTAATTGTGTCCGCGTAAGTTTTTTGGTACAGCGCCGGATAGTTTGGCTAGTGTCGAGGGACCGAAAATCCTGATTGACGGCGGCGCGGCCATTCCGGCCCAGCCCACCAGTAGACAAGCTCGGCTCCTCCCGACGATCACCAAGAAAAGCGCACGATACCCGGATCGTGGCCACGTCGATTTGGGGGTTTCCCTGTTCATGCATTGAGGACCTTGTGACTCCGCAGGATGCGGAAACTTTGTTCGAGACCGATCAAATTGGACTCGAAATCTAAAATGTCCGTCAAGTGAATGGCGTCTAGGCTGACGCGATGGGACACTTAGAGCGTTTGACCGGATCCTGCCTTCCGGTAGCGGTAACTGCGCACCGTTCGTTATTACCGGGTTCCGAGGAGCCTCACATGCCAAGTAGAGAATGGTCATTCGTCTCAAGGTTGGAACTACTCGTAAATACGAGAAGCCACGGGCAACGTTACGCGCCGGGGGTTACGCCTGAGGTTAGAACACACAGAACCAACTCCACCGCCGTCTGGAAACAAACCTTACAACCTCAGGTGGGGGTGCAAGCGTAAGCCCCGCTCCTGAACGGATAAATTCCCCGGCAAGGGAACGTTGGACCCGTCATCGCCCCTGATCTCATTGATCTGCATCTAGAAATTCACACCCCGGCGTAATCCTACTCAAAAATGAAGTTCCATAAGCCTGAAGGAATGTCTTCCATTGGTTCTGTGTCGCAGCTGCCATTCCCTCGGCGCCACGGCGACCCTAGTTTTCTGTGACAGGTAACTAAGTACGACAATCATGCCAGAAGGCTGGTAGGATGTGGTGTCACCCCTCGCAGCGGGGAGCTAGCGTGAAAAACTGTGGACCCTGATTGCAGGGGGTTTGAGAATACTCCGGTGACATGATAGGTCAGAATTGCGGATTTCCGTGAAAAAGCAACTTTGCCATAGCAGCCGGCTCCGGAATCCCCCTGTACTGTGTTGCGGAAGGCCCGTCGGCAACCGTGCATCCGCCGACCGAATCGCCGTAGTCGCCGCCACGGAAATTCCAGAACTCCAGCCGCTACCGGATCCGTGAGTACCATCCCGCCTTCTCGCTCTTTTGGTTGATTGTTTTTTTCGGGTAGCGAAGGCTGGTTCCGGGACGGGAACGGAGCGTATGACCATACTTGTGCGTAGAATCATCTCGAAGATAATGCGCGCAGTGGAGGCCGTGTTTGCGCAACCATTAGCATGCCAGATAGCCAGTTCAGCTACTGACGTAAGCCCTCTATCATGACACTATGACGAGAAGGCCCGGTACGTGTCACTGCGGGGCCGAGACGGATCGCTGCAACTATTGAGACGGCGTGTGTGCATTGTTGCGCAATTTCTGCTCGATCCCAAGGCCCCTCCGGATAACATCACCCGGCCCAGTCTAACCAGTCCATCCAGTCCAGGTTGTTGGCATAAGCCATAGGGAGGTTGAGATCAAAGGGTTGCAACGCGTTCTGGTCGTTCTGGATAGCCTGGTCGATCTCAATGTCTGACATCGTCGAGAAAAGGAGCGGTTGCGGCGTGACTGTAGTCTCTCCCGCCCAAGACGTAACCGCAGGGAACTGTGCCCCAGGCATAGCATCGGTTGAGACTGGGGGCACAGCCTCAGGGATAGACGGGCGGTGGTTGTGTTTTTGTGCGGGCATTGCAGAAATGCTGCGCCCAAGCATGGCTCTCAAGTATCTCCCGAGTATTGCGGAGACCCCCTCTCTGTGACGCGGTGTGGTCCCAATACGCTCCAACGCACCAGCAGTCTCTTCGATGAGGTGGCGAACGCTGGGAGCTAGACTTGCGCTGAAGCCTGCTCCGAGGCTGTGGAGGCGTAGGGTGAAACAGGCGGCAAAGGCAACCATGATAGCAGTGTTGTTCGGCATGGACGCTAACTCCTTCTCGCCGTGCAAGGCAGCACGCATCACATGTAGCGCGGAGGACAGACCGGCTGCTCGGAAGAACCTCCTGACTTCAGCTGGAGCAGTGGGGTGGTTGACAACGCTACTGTAGAGTGACAGCCTCGTGTGGCTGACGAGAATCTGAACGTATGGTGGGAGGCGATATCCCGCTAACATCGTCAGCTCATTAAATTTGGCCGGGATTGCTGGAGACGTACGTTGCTGAGCGTAGGCCCATATCCGATGCCATTGCTCGAAGAAGCTATCAATCATCGTCTTGATGCTGTGGCACTGTTAGCAGTGCTCTCGCGTAGGACCCACGGCGGAACTTGCCGCTGAACAGAATCGGAAGGCGATGCGACTTCTGGCACAAAAAGATCGCAGCAATCCCGAATGTTTTTGATCAGAACATCCAGGTCTCTTCGCATTACGGCAACAGAGACGATGGAGCTGTCCCAAATGTCGGCAATGTCCGAGATGTGCCATGCATCGCATCTGTCAACCAGCGATGTTTTCGGCACCACCGGCACACGTCCCCTGGCAAGACAGACGCTGTGCGGAGACTGTCAGCACTAGATCGACCAAACCGGCAAGATGTAATTACCCTCGATCAAGCACAAAGAGCGAGAGCCAAGTCCTTTCCCTCCGTCTGAGCAAGCGTCTTCCTAACATGGAGGATGGATCGACATTCTCAAAGCCATCCAAGTAAAGGGCCTTTTTGGCGTCGATAGTGTCGGATCCAGTGTAACCCTGCATGCTAGCATCGGGAACGTTATTAGGGGAAGGGGTGATGATTTTGTGCAACGCAAGGTCCATGGCGACGGTCAGGGCGGCGGAAAGATAAGAGCAAGTTTCGTCGTCTGCCCAATGATCTCCAAATGACAGCCAGGGGACATTGACCATAAAAGCCAGTACAACCTCGACAGATCTGTAGCGCTCTACCATGGCGGTGTGGGCAAGTTTCCTGCTGTGAGCAGAAAGCCTTTTGGAGAGAGCTTCGGCAGTAGGGATGAACAGAGCAGAAGCGGCCAGGATTGAGGTCAGCAGAAAGGATGAGCGCCCGCGGACAAAGGACAGAGAGTGCACGAATCTATCCATGCCCCATCTCGTGTGCGTCAGGTGCTCGAAGAAGCTTTGCTTGAGGTCAGTATACACTCGGCGTACGACATTGAAAGGGAGGCATACTACTGAAACAATTCATCAGCCTCAGCTTGAGTGACGAGCCCGAGTTCAATGGGGTCCATATCAGGGCTGACATCTAGCTTGGGGCGTAGAGGACTGAAGAAAGCTAGGACAGACTCGCTGCTTTGGTCGACATCTTGATAAGGACCGGAATTGAGCCGCAGCCTGGAGAGGTCGGACGCGTGAGCCAAAAGCTGGAGTGGATTCTCAGCATCATTCAAGGGATAGTCGGCAACAGCAGTGACTGGGGTCGAAGAGTCAGGGCTCGAAGGATTCGAAGGGGAGTAGTCTTCGTTGGGGAGGCCGGCGGATTGAGCATAGTCGTCAAGGCTTGCGTCCCCCCCATCTTTGGAGGCGCGGTCTCCTTGCGGCAGGTGGCGAACAGCGTTCAGCAGATGCTCGAGGTGTAGAGCTGCCTCGTTGGTCTTGGGGTCGGTGCGTCCAGACTGCAGCTGCTGGACTGCCTGCTCGACCTGGAATATGGCTTTCGCCAAGCCTGTGCGCTTGCTGTCGATGGGTCAGAGGGGAGGCCAGCCTGGGGCAAAGTGGAGACATACTTCTTGGTGCCCTTCTGACGACCGACATGGTGTGAGGGAATGACGCAATCGGAACCCTTTTGACGGCACTTTTTGCATACGGTGGCGCCGGGATCTCGGAGGCATTTCGTCTTGGTGCGGCGGCAGGCGATGCAGGCGGCCTGCTTGTTGCTCTTTGCGCTGCTCTCGCGCATTTGATCGTCCATGGCGGGCAGGAGCGCAGGCGCAGGGCGTCCGGGAGCGACAGCCGTCTCGTCTCGGCGACGGAATGCTTTAGGCGCGCATGCTGTGATGATGATTGCGCGGCGGAGAAGTGGACGGGTTCGGCGCGGGCTGGGCCGGCAGTGGCCAAGCACCCAAGCTTCCTCTGTGCCTCCGCCGCTTACTCGCGCCCAATCCTCCCCGCATCTCCATCACCACCACCAAGATCCTCTCCGCTGCGAGCGGAATCCATCGCCGTCCCTTCTAGTCAGCACGCGCTCGGCATGCTCGGTTTATGAGCTGTTTCCCTCGGTCGTGCGGCCCCCGCGACGCCGCTCGTCCCACCGGCGCTACTTTTGCACCCGAATCGCCAGAGCTCCAACCTGACATGTGAGCTCCATCAACACTTAGCCGCCGCCGCCGAGCAGCATCCGTCTGTCACACCTCAACTCCACCCATTGGCGCCATGTCGAAGCTGTCCGAGCCGCTGAAGGCCCTCATCAACGCCGGCTTTGCCCGCCCAGGCCCTGCGCCCGCCCCGAAGGGCATCCGCTCGCTGTTCGAACGCATCGCGAAAGACTCGGCCGCGAAGAATGTCGCGACACCGTGCTGGCTCACCATCGCCACGGCCACCTCGATGACCATGAACTCGCCCGCCTCGATGAAGGAGCTCTACGACATCGCCACAGCCTCCAAAGACCAGAAGGCCGCCGTCGACACGGCCGAGCTGATGCGCGAAGTCGGCCTCAAGTGCATCGGCTTCAACGGCATCCCGCGCACAATCAACTGCCTGGGCGCCTTCCGCGGCAGCCTACCCGAGAATGTCGTCCGCAGCCTGTCGACAACACCCACCAGGTCAGTCGGCACTCCATTCTGCGCCTGCTGCTCCGCGCAACACAAACGCGAGAGAACCCCTAACTAACCACCGTCGGATTCGCAGAACACCCACCAACCAGAATCTCGAGGCCATGCGCACGCGCGGCTTTGGCCTGTGGTCCGACATCTACCGGCCGTTCGACGAGAAGCTGCTGGCCAAGCTGGCCGACTCGCACCCGGACCTGCCCGTGCACATCATCAACAGCCACTACTCGGCCCTCTTCACCGACCCGCCCGAGAAGGCCACGCCGCGCGTCGGTCGCACCCTGACATCGCTGGTCGGCATCTCGTGCCTGCGCGCCCAGACGGGCGTCGGCCCGCAGGTGCTATCGCACGTCTTCGGCCTGCGCAAGGCCTTTGACGAGGAAGGAATCAAGACGAATGTCGAGGCCGACATCCCCGGCGCGCGCTGGCTGGCCAGCGAGGAGGGTAACTTTTGGATACTGCAGACGGTAGATGAGATCGTGAGGGAGATTGGGGCTGGTGAGGGGACGACGTACGCGCCGGGTCTGCGTGCGAAGTTGTAAATACGTGTTGGAGATTGGAGATATAAAGACTTTCGATAACATAAATAATTGGATATATTCAGAAAAGAAAACGCTGGCTTATGCACAGAAAGTATTAACACCTCTATTTACTCCATGGTCTTCAGATCCTCTGCCACCTTGAACTTCGCATCCGTCTTGCTCTGGACCTCTTCGACCGAAACACCGGGAGCAACTTCGGTGAGTGTCAACCCACCATTCGCTCTGTCAACTTCAAACACGCACTAATCAATGTCAGTACTCAAAGGCCTCAGTAAAATAAGCTCGGTCAAGAGGCTCACCATGTCCGTTATGATGGTGCTGACCACCTTCGCGCCAGTCAACGGGAGCTTGCACTCCTGCACGATCTTCGAAGACCCGTCCTTGGCAACATGCTCTGTTGCGACGATGATCTTGGTGATGTCAGGATTTGACACGAGGTCGATGGCGCCTCCCATGCCCTTGAACGTCTTGCCAGGAATCATGTAGTTGGCGAGGTCTCCGGAGGCGCTGACTTGGAGAGCCTATATAAACGTGCGTTAATTCGACAATCAAACTTGAACAGGACTAATATGAAAACTTACACCGAGGACGGAAACATCAACATGGCCGCCACGGATCATGCCGAAAGACTCAGCACTATCAAATGTTGATGCGCCAGGCACGAGCGTGACGGTCTCCTTTCCGGCATTGATGAGGTCGGGGTCGACTTCATCCTCCGTCGGATACGGTCCCTAGTTCAAGTCAGCATCAGTTCGTCAAACCCGATCTCAGAAGAAGAGGGGGAAAAGGAAGTTTCTCCATACCATCCCCAGCAGCCCATTCTCGCTCTGAATCCACACCTTGACATCCGGGTCCAAAAAGCTCGGCGCAAGCGTCGGAATGCCCACGCCGAGATTGACATAGTACCCCTCCTTCAGCTCCTTCGCCGTCCTGCGCGCGATGCGCTCCCTCTTCGGATCGAGCTTCTGCTCCTTCCCCACCTCCCTCACCTTCCTTACCTCCACACTCTTCTCCGCCGTCGCCGGGACAATCCGATCAACAAAAATGCCCGGCAAATGCACGTTATCCGGCTCAATCGCACCAACCGGCACAATCTCCTCGGCCTCGACGATCGCCACATCCGCCGCCTTCGCCATCAGCGGCGCAAACGTCTTGGTCGTGTACCTGAACTGGCAATTCCCCGCCTCATCCACACGCCACGCGCGCAAGATCGCGACATCGCCCCTCAGCGCCTCCTCCATCACGTACTCCCTCCCGCCAAACGTCCTCGTCTCCTTCTCCCTCCCGTGCTCCAGCACCTCCTTGCCGCCCTCGCCACCCCCTAACCTGACCGGTATCCCGCCCGTCTGCACGAGCGTGTTGACGCCCGTCGCCGTGTAGAACGCCGGGATGCCCGCGCCGGCCGCGCGCAGCCGCTCCGCGATCGTGCCCTGCGGTGTCAGCTCGACGGCGATGCGGCCCGCCAGGTATTCCTTTTCGAGATGCTTGTTCGCGCCGAGGTAGGAGAGGATCAGCCGCGTCACCTGGCCGGATTGCGCGAGCAGGGCCAGCCCGTATTGCCCGGCGCCGGCGTTGTTGGAGACGGCGGTGAGGGAGTGGAGGGAGGAGGCGCCGCGGCGGGCGATGGCTTCGATGAGGGTTTCTGTGGAGGGGCCGGGGGGTTAGTCTGGGGGGTTGGAGGAGGGGACAGGGAAGGGGCAGAGGGGGGAGGGAGAAAAGGTGTCACTAACGTGCGATGCCGCACACGCCGAATCCGGCGCTGAGGACGGTCGAGCCGCTCTTCAGGTCGGCGATGGCGTCGTCGGCGCTGGCGTATAGCTTCGATGCGCCTCGGTTCTTGGATGGCGCTTTGGCGGCCGCTGAGGGGCTGGCGTCTTTCTTGAAACCGCGGCGCTCGCTGCGGACGTAGCGGATGGTAACTGGTAGGGGCGCTGCGAGTGGTCGTGATGCGCATAGTGCGGTGCGCGAGGCGGCGCATTGGAGGGCTGGGAGGCCGCTGCGGGCTATTCTGAGGGCGCGCTGTGGGAGCGCCATGGTGGGTGATGCGCCTGAACGGTGGGAAAAACGAAGATGAGGAGAGACAGGAAAGAAAGGTATATGAAGAAAGAGGTTGTCCCTAACCCTGCTATAGCTCTATGCAGGTGTAATGCGGCTCTTTTCAGGGTACTTTATGGCGCGGTGGGAAAAGAAATAAAAATGGCCGACGGAGAGATTCGCAGTGGTTTTGGGATCCAATTCTAGCTCCGCGGTCTCCTCTTCTTCTTCGTACTTTGCCGGAGCTAGCTGAAGGAACTTCGGTGTTTTCTGTACGTCCCGTCGCAATAATGAACGAGGTTGTTGTGGTCCCTGGCGCGAGCGGATGACGCGCCTTCGGCGTCTACATCTGCCCCCGATGAGGCATCCCCCGCAGCTTCGGCTAAGATGACGTATAACATTGTCCAAGCCTTCTCCGCTCCATCTCCGAGCACGCCGTGCCGGCCATACCTCCTCACCAGGCACCCAAGACCGAATCTCGGCAAAGGACGAGAGCATTGGGTACTGCCAATTCTTCCATTGCCCTTGGTCTCGAATCCTATGCTCACGTCCTTTTTTGATCCTCGGCCTTAGTAGAAAAGCGCGATGAGACTACCCGGAGAGGAAGGGCAACGCTGGTAACCTTTTTTTTCGAACTAAGGATGTCTGCTACAGCTTTCGAGCTCCGCAATAACATATCCTAACTAACTAAATCATAGTTTAGTAATGACAGAGCTCCGCAAGAACCCTTTCCAAAGATGCATACAAGCTCTTAACACGAATCTCCACCAGAGCCTCCAACTTATAACGCCAAGAACATCCTTTCTTTCATATTCTCCCACATAGTCAACAAACGTAAAGAAAGAAAAATAAAAGAGACTAGGAGTAGTGGCCCAGATTTGAAGAAGCGATCAATCAAGAGTGTATGCCCAAGGAATGGCCAGCGAACGAGTTTCAAGACGTACAAGACCGAAAAGGGGGTGATCGTCTAGCGGTGTGGCAGCGCAGCTCGAGACCTGATGGAGTTCTTAGTCTCCTTACTAGTAGTAGAAAGAGTACACTCTATCCATCGGAGATAGTTTCGGATGTATAGATGGAAGAAGCACGGGTAAGTGTAGAACAATCATACGATACTACGGTCGACGCTAACCTAGGATAGAGATACATGCCGTAGATTGCCCCCACGTTCATGACTATCTTAACTAATATAGCAAGACGATGCTCTCAAAGATACCTAAACCTGCATAAGTCAACGAGTAGCTGTGAAATAGCCTCAAATTTCCACATCCGGCACGGTCCGTAGACCAATGAGGAACTCCTCGAATGCTAGGAGCACTTCCGCACGGGCATGGCATCTCCACCATAAACGCCGCGCAAAGACGTGCACGTCGTGCGCCTTACCATACATACCATTCCGCAACATTGACACTTCCCCATTGATCACATGGTCAAACCCCCGACCATACAAGAAAAAGATACGTCCTCCCTCCCTCCGAAGGCCCCAGTCTTGCCTCTTCATGAATCACGGGTAAGGTTCGCAACGATTTAAACTCTAACCTCCAGGCACCGCACGGATAATAACGGTTGGCCAGGCCTACCTAGTATAAATAGTGGGTCACGACCAGGAAACCACCATCATCACCATCCAACCAGCAAACCGGCAATCGCGTATCTGAGAAACGACCCACATACCCCTTTCGACAATGTCAACGAGAACCAGAAATTCAAAACACAATTACGCTCTGCGTCGACTTGCTGGTTAGAGCACAAGAGAAGCATCAGCGACAGGTTGTGGCAGTGGCTTCCGGTCAACCCAAAGCAGCACAGCTTCCTGCATGATTCAGCCTGTGCAAGTGGAACGCTGAAAGAAAATGGGTGCCTGAACGGCTTCCTTCATTCAGCTAGACTCAGGTAAATTCTCTTTCTCTGCACCACATGACTGAAACACCAAGCAGGAGAAAGGCCCGGGAACCCCAAAAAGAGCCAAGGCGAAACCAAAGATGGGGGTGGGGGGCGAACGTCTCACCACCCAACCGGACCATCACCAACCACCACCAACCCCAAACCAAAATGCCTCAACAAACTACAAGATGTGTCACCGTCGCGGCCAGAAGCTTTTTCTCGGCAAAGCGACGATCACCGCCGCCCATCAAAGCAGCCCCTTTCTTCATTTTCTTGGAGTAAAAAAAAATGCCGACATTGCCGTGAAGCAGGGCGACGAATGGGCCACACACCACGTTAAACATGATCGAATGACAGACGACAACAGACCGCCCAACATCCCTCCCGCTAGTTCAGAGCATAGGGTGCAAAAGTCTGGGTACGTGGTGGCTAAGTGCGTGCACGCTTGCAGCATGCGTAGCCGGTGTCATCCTAAAACGCCTGCATTGCCTACTACATTACATGAAATGCAAGCAGTCTGTCTCTCTCTTGCTTGGTTGTTGTGAAACAGCACATACACGCCCCGGTGTGGGCGCACGGCAAGTTGCAGCAGCCAGCTGGCTGGCGTGCAATTAACTTTTTTCTGTTTTTGATTTATGTCTGACGCACTTTGGTACCCAGTTAGCGGAGCAATCTCCGCAGCCTTGTCGGTTGTGTAACGTGAAGGAGTGGGGGAGGGAGGGATGAGAGAGGGAATGCGCAGATAAAACGCGCACGCGCGGAGAATGCAAGCAGGGAGCTTTTGGCGGAATCCGGAAATTGCGTGCGGAATGTCAGGAGAGCACGTATGCACGGCAATATAGGTGGTGCAGGTTATAGTAGGCATCGGACTGCGGATTCAGCCATACGTTTGGGAGTGATGTCGGTTGGAGAACGAGAGCGGAGGAGGAGGAAAAGAGGGCAAGCGTACGTCCGTAAAGAAAGAAAAGAAAAGATATCGGGGTAACAAGCTTCATTGAATACGTACGTGTAGCAGAAAACAGCTATAGCCAGATATTCATTCGAGGTATAACGACATCCGTCCCGACCAAACGCACTCCTACGCTTTCCCCAGCCCCTCATACACCGCCTTCTCACACAACACCCACGGCATAATAACATCCAAATCACAAAACGGCATGACCTGACTCGCAATCATGCCCGCCAGCCCCTTCTCCCTATCAACCCAGTAAAACAGATTCGCGATGCCAGCCCAATGCCCCGTATTCCTGCCCCTCCACATGCCCGTCTCGGCGCCCTTGCCATCCAGGTTCGTCAGCAGGAACGTCAGCCCCCAGCCCTGCGGCGGGTTACCCGGCTGCTGATACAGCTCCGGGATGGGGTTGGTCTGGTGCGGCTTGGCGTCGGGGATGCCGGCGCGGGCGAAGTCGGGCCAGGAGTCGGGGAGGCTATTGGTGAACATAGCGTCGACGGTGCGCGAGGAGAGGATGGTGGCGCCGGTTTTGGGCGAGGTGCCGTTGTTGAGGAGGGTGGCGAGGATCTCTGCGCGCATTGGAACGAAACCCCGTCAATTATTTGACTGTAGAGAGAAGACTTTGCCCCGGTGAGGAAAGGGAATATACGTACGGCAGTACTCGACAGGCCTGGCGAAGATGCCAGCGCCGCCGGAATTGAAGATGCGCGCACGCTCCTCGGGCGTTCTGGCCATCAAGCTGCGGCGCAGCACGTGGTCCTGCTCGGTGACGGAGCCATCGTGGTGCTTGAAGTGGAAGTAGGCGAGGTTCTTCAGCATCTCGGCCGTCGGGAACATGCTGACGTTCTTGATTCCGAGCGGCTCGAAGATGTGCTTGTGGAAGTAGTCGTTCAGGCCGAGGCCGGAGACGCGCTCGACCGCGAGACCTGCCCAGTCGATGTTTGTCTTGAAGCACACAAAAGTTAGCATTTGACGCTGTTTTCACTGTCCTCGGGTCTTACGCCGTATTCGAACTTCTCGCCGGGCTGATTGACAAGCGGCGCATCCAAGATATCTCTCGCATCGCCCGAGAACTCGTCGAAGCCCAATGGCCTTCCCCAGTCCCTGAGCTTGGTGTTGAAGAACGTGTAACCGAACCCGGCCGTGTGATCGAGTAGCATGCGCAGGGTGATTTCTTTCTTCTTGGGCACGAGGGTGACGCCGTCGTCTTGGACGACTTGCTTATCCTTTAGCTCAGGGAGGATTTTGTACAGAGCGGCCGAGTCCTCGAGGTTGAGCTTGCCCTGTTCCACCAATTGCATGCACGCGATGCCCGTGATTATCTTTGTACAGCTAGCGATCCAGAAGACCGTGTCCAGCGACATGGGCGTGGAGGAGGTTGTTGCGCCCGTCTTCCCGGAGCAATGCGAAGCGACAACATCGCCATTCTTGTCGACGGCGACGAAGACTAAGCCCGGGATAGAGGCCTTGGATGTTACGGCATCGATGGTGGATTTAATCGTGGCTTGCGCCTCGGCGTTAACGGACATGTTTGCTGCAGGACACAAGAATGGCTGAAATTGGAATGGTAGAATGAGGTTACCGAGGGATTGGGTATCTCATGAACTTGAAAGACTGAGTTTTATGTACATTGGTGGCAGGTTTAACAGAGCTGAGCTGTGTTGTTTACCCCGCCCTGTGCACCCCGCAATTCAGCACGCGGGGTCTGGAGGGTCCCAGCACTAGGGCTGGGCCTGAGACCGATTCCCTGTCAACCAGCCTCCCCCCTTGCCGGACCAGGCTGATCCATGCTCGGCGTACCGGAATCGGTTTCGCAGAATGAATCGTCAGTCGTCGTGGAGGCTGAAGCGGATCCGCTGGTTTCACATCGTCACATTCCGCACCTTCTCATTGCATGAATCGTCTACATGCGGGGTGCGATAAGCCGGGATGTCCCATATCCTCGGTTTAAGCTTTCCTGCTAGGCCTCGGAAATGTCAATTCCAAGGAACCTGCGATTGACCATTATTCATGAACTTCCGTTCTTCCGCCTGGCCGACAGCTTCTTCAGCTCTTTCAAAGCGGCCATGATCAACGGGACGGCAACTGGGCCGAGCAAAGGAAGGTAGACTGCGACTTTGTGTTCGTCGGGGAAATAGACTTGACCAACCATAGATCTCTCGAAGAATGCCTTTTCAGCCCCAGCCTCTGCCACGCGGGCATGTTCCAATGCGCTGCGGAATTTACCTTCGCGGAGATCGTCGCATGCAGCGTGGAGGTGAGCGATGGTTTGTTCAACGGAGATGGCCACGTTGTCAGGGATGGCAATGGATGGCAAGGCCAAGCTCAGTCGCGCCAACGACCCCAGCGTGGACGAAGCGGAAAAGAGGAGCGAGGCCGCGCGGATCCGGGTGAGAGTGGTGATGCGCAAGGGCAACGAGTCGGGCGTTTGGGGCACGCCGAGCAGCGAGAGGAGCTGGTTGGAGAAGGTGAGCATGGCAGGGCGGAGGGCTTCCTTGTTCAAAGCGGCCGGATTGGATGCTGTCTTCGCCGGGGGGTTGGAAGGATTCAGAATAAGCACACCACCCCATTGCGGCACGAGCCAGCTGTTTCCGCCATTCTCCTTGACCACCATCGGGCTCTGGTTCTCGGCGGGAACGTAGAGGACAAAGTTGACCGTGGGGCCGGTGCCTATCGACGGGCTGAGGGGCCACTCAGCGGCGTTGATGAAACCAGTGAGATCTTCCTTGTGCAGCGTCCACGCGTTTTTCTCGCCGTCGAATTCAGGCTCACGAATCGAGGGAGCAAAGGTTGCATAGAGCTGGACCTGGGTATCAATAGTGAAGTTGCTGATAGACGACAGCGAGTGTAGCAATGGAGCAATGTACTCGTCTAGAGAAGCCTCAATCTCCCAATCCGAAGGAGCCGAGCCCGGGGTGAAGAGCGAAAAGGTCAGGTGGTAGGTCGGGGCGTACTTGAAGGAACGCGTCTTCTGTCTCTCCAGGGCAGCGGTCGTCTCAGGACTCAGCGTCTTCATCCTGGCCATGTTGCCCATGCCAGTGCCGGAGAGCAGGTAGGCCAGAGCAGCCTGCTCTTCAGAAAATATGGATTGTAGCTCATTGGCAAGAAAGGTGGCCAGGGGAGACGAGGTTGAGGAAGGCGAGGGAATCTGGTTCTGGGTATAGTAGACGTCTAGAATGGGCTCGTAGGATCGCAGCTCGGCTCTCGGTGTGGGACCGTTGGGGGAGGGTATCAGGTTCAAGGTCAATGCAATGTCGGTATTAGATGGCTGCGATTGTTCCTGCTGAGGTTCGGCGAGAACGAGCCGAAGATGATGGGCGGAGAAGTCATTGAGGTCATCGAGAGCATGCTGGGTAGTCCGCAGAAGGTGATGGGCGTCTTGCTCTGGCAAGATGGGGGCGTCAATGGCAATGCGCAGCGGGAAGACGGGGCGACAGGTCTCGGAGAGCGTCAGCAATCACAAGCACGGCGAGTGAGAAAGGAAGCACACCTTTCCGTCAGCCCAGTCAAGCATCTGCTGCAGAGGCAGATGGGCGCGGTATATGGTGGTTGTCTTGAACCATAGTGGCAGGCCGAGCAGGACAGCGACAGCCCAGAAGGACAGGATGACCAGGCGGCGGGTAGTGATGCTCTGGGGGGACTCGGGCGGCGGCGGGGTAATGATGGGGACGGCGTCGACAGGCTCGCTGGGCGGTGGAGCGACCTTCTCGGGACTGGGGGCTGGGTCGGCCATGTCGCGTCGCGTGGTGATGCGGACACGCGTCTGGAGAGCTGTCGCTGGAGCTAGACTGGCGCTCGGCGACGGCTCCGGGTGCTGTGGCGCCAAGACGGGACAGCTGCGGCGGTCGGCATTTGCCGCGGAGGCGGGCACCAACGCCGGCCGTCCGGCTACGACTTTTCGAAATGCCATGGCCGCCTAACATGGCGTTTGCAGCGGTAGGGATGATGGATTCTCCGGCATGCTCAACCGGCCGGACGAGCGATGTATCACATGGACCTCATCGGTCTCTGAGGACGCCCTGGTGACACAACATGGCCCTTCCGATAGCAAACTCTAAACTGCTGCTTGCCTTCGTTGCGCAGCTGGAAAGGCAGGCGCGGGGGCCTGCTGTATCCCTCGGCTTGCGCTGGTCTGCATGCGTCGTCGCCCTGTCAGCTAGAATCGGCCAGCGACTGCAATTGCATCCCGTCCCGCGTGCTTCTGATGTTCCCTTGCGATGATCCTATCGGGAGATCTGCTGCTGCTTCCTGCATCCCGTTAATCCCACGTGCGCCATAGATCGCCCAACCTTAAACAGCCGTCTGGCGCGGGCGAGGTTTGCCTTCGCATCGCCACCCTCGTCGTTCCATCCGCTTTCTGCCGTGAACGCTACCTCGCCATCATTCTCAGGTGCTCAGCGCCTGCGCCTGCGCATTGGCCGGTTCCAACGGTGCATATCGATCCATCGTGGGTCGTGTTTATGTCGAGTCGTCAGTGCCGCCCTAACCAAGGCCCACGCATGCCCCGAGCCTGCAGACACCTTACTGAATGCTGCAGACGAGAGTCAGCGCCTTGAGCATGCGAGTCATCGGGTTGTGGTGCGTTTGTGATCGCGATAATGGCCGATCTAGGGTCTAGATCGTGATCTTTCTCTGGACCCTTGAACTGGCCTCGACGAGGCCCAATTACACCCGCCGGAACACCAACACGGCCCTAGCGTTGCGCCCGCACGTCGTCTGCTATCTTCGTTGCGCTCTGGGAACGCGCCTTTGGGAGAATGTCCATCTTCACCACCTTTGTGCCCCAGCTAGGGTACGTGTACATTCCACTAGCTGCTCCGCAACGCTGGGTACGAACTACCCCCTGCATTTATTGCCCTGCAGCAAAAGCACCCATGCCACCCTGGACGGTCCAATAGGCTCCTGGCCTGTCTATTCTAGTGGACGTCGATGAGTTTAACAGAAGTTCTTCCACGCGCCTAAACTCAACTAATTGGCAATAAAACATTAGCGCCAAGCCTAGGTTACGGCCTTACTGTTTAGCATGAGCGATGCCGGTCCTTGATCCGGATGCGAGTCGAGCCCGAGAACAGCTCCACCTGTTGTACATGTTCCATCGGGCGAGTCTTGCGTGAGTAATCAGAAAATCGTGACTAGTATCCATCGGATGACCAACACGCAGACCGATGCCCACCGGGCCATGCCTCCAGCACCGCCAAGGATCCCCTGCTGCAGTAACGCTACGGTTAAACACCACTTCCCCTCCAGCTTACGCGCCGTCGTTGACTGGTTAAATTCCATCCCCCAGAAGCGAGTCGGTCAGAGCGCCACTTATGCGGCTCTGCGTAAGATGGGGGAAACCTTCCGTACCCGTAAGACCTCATCGAGTGTTTTGACCAAGGATCGGCCACCGTCCTTGCATCTGGGGAAGCAACACCCGATCCAATGGACCATATTTCTTGCTCAGTGTCCAATGGGAGCCGCTCCCGTGCCGGGGGCGACGAGGACACGGCATCACACAAGGGCGACTATCACCCCATGTGGATATCACGCTTCCTAACGGCGAGCCGGGTGCTCCCGAAAATCTCATCTCTTTTGAACTATTTGGGGGTACCGGATCTCGGCCCGTAAGCAAATATCGACCCTGTATCTGACCCCCTTTCGCTTTCAATACCGTCTCATCACGTTTTGCATCCCGAACAGCATGTTCTAGGCCTCCTAGGATTGGCCCTAGAAGAGTGTAAACCCGTGAGGGGCCAGTGTCCACGGGCCGAGTGAGTGTTGTCGCCCACTCTGCACGGGCTACCAGCAGCAGAAGGAAGCGACAACCCAACGTTGTCCTTAATCTCTCGCTGGTTGATTTTGATTTTTTTTTTTTGTTGAAGAAGCTTCGTTTCGATACCCGCTTACCCGAATACCCGGATCCGAGACAAACGTGTGAAAAACGCTGCTGCTTTTCCCACACTCGTTCTTGGCCTCACCGGAAACTGCTGATCACCAACTCACAAACAGGTTGGGCCGGCAGCCCCAGGCCTCGCTGTTTTCAATCCCCGAAAGTGACGTCAGCCAACACAGATCCCACTCCCTTTCGTGGTCACTCTCCCAGGCAGAAACTCCCACCTTCCCCAACTCCCACTTTCCCCTCACACCCCCAACCTGTAGACCCGCTGGATCATTGTCCCTCCTGTTCCCACGTGTTGGTGGCTTCGGAAATGCCACTTGCGTGGTCCAATCACGCAAGTTCAATAGACGAAGCCCTCGTTAGTTATTCGCAATCCATCTGCAAACCCCAACTGGCCAGCCCTCATTAGCCGAGGCCGGAGTCTTTGACCGCTTCGAGTAAGCAACCGTGTCGATAGAAAAGGAAACCCGTTAATGTGGTAAATGAAAACCTGGTTTTTGCCCACCCCCAACCGAGGAACGCCTCGAATAGATAAAAAAAATTTCGTAGGACAACGCCGTGCGACCATGCTCCCTAGGTACCAAGACCGCATCTTCATGCAAAGGAAAGGGATGATGCTAGGGTAAGAAAAGGCGTCAAGTAAAAGCAAAAGAAGTCCCGCGGATGAAAGCCGGAAGATAACTTCGGCGCATAACGTGTCGGATGCGGGTTCCGCCCAAAAGCCACAAGATGATGTCAGGGTGCGAGTTCGGGAGGAGCCGCTCTTTTTGCAACATGATTGCGCAAGAAGGGGGGATTGGAGGGGTGTTCGTTCGGGGGAAAAAAGGACTCCACTTCCAAGAACTTCTCTCTCTCCCTCCACCTCCCGAACGCGCCTCGCCAAGGATCGTGAGGCTTCAATAGCGAAAAGATGACCCGAGGCAACCCGAGAAAAAAAAGAGAGTCATCGCACACAAAACACACTGATCAATCGAACAGCCGCACGTCGTTACCGTCCCTTTCCCCTCTCCATTCCATTGTGGCGCCAACTCCGTTCCTTCTCTCTCTCTCTCTCTCTCTCTCCATCATGCGATCTCAGATGCACGCTGTCCCCACACCTAAGCCAGTATGCAGCTCGCCCATCGTGTATCAACGTAGCTTAGCCTCTTTCCACCCTGCGCCCCATTCCTTCCGGATGTTTGGCGAGATTTTAGTGGTGCCTGTGCCGCTCTCCATACATTTGCCCCTCTTCGTATGCGCCTTCCCCGTATTGTTGATGTTGATGGTGATGGTGATGATGATGCTGCTGCTGCTGCTGCCCTTGCTCGCCCATCCCAACGTCCATCGCCATCGCCGAGTCAAACCCCGGCGGCGGCAACTCCACGGCCAACTGCTGCTGGTGCGTCATGCCACCGCCGTACTCGTCCTCGCCGATGGACATCCCACCGGCACCGCCGACCAACCAGTCGAAGCTCTCGCTATCGGCGGGGTCTGTGCTGCTGCTGCCGCCAGCAGTCCCAGCAGCGCCAGCATCACCGGGAGCGGTGCTGCGGATGCGCCAGAACAGCCGCACCGCCTCGTCCTCGGGCAGTGTGCGCAGCTCGTGCAGCAGGCGCTCGTGGCCCACGATGCGCGCCTTGTACTCGTCCAATTTCAGCACCGCCTCCTCCAGCTTGTTGTACGTCGCCTGCTGCCGCGTCTGTTCGCGCGAGTCCGTCTCCCACATGCACTTGCAGCCCTTGGCCCGGCATCGCGAGCAGCTCGGGCGCGCTCCGTCGCACTGTTACCGCCTCTTCTCCACAAAGAGGTGGAGGACGAGTCAGCCGATGATGGATCGTAGGTTAAACCTTTTGTATTATTTTCCTCTCTGTGGTTTGTGGAGACAAGGGGGATGGAGGGAGGGAGGGGGGTTCTTTGATCTTCATGTTGTTCTTGCTGGTGGTAGGAAGTAGGGGGAGAAGGAGAAAAAGACAGTTTGCTGGAAACGATCCAAGGGAATAATTGAAAGAGCTTAAGATATAGCCGTATTATACATGGAATTAGAAACTCTGATCTGAAATCTTGAACTGTGGAGGCCGGATGGTTCGGGTGAGGTGCTGACCAATCAGGACGGGTTTGGCTGTGGTGTGTGCTTGCTCGCTGATGGTAACACAAATGAGGGGCTTCGGACGATGATTGGAGGATCAATTGGAGTGGCAACAGCTCGGAGCTGGCAACGAAGGCTGACAAGGGGCAATTGAACCCGTAGAAAGCAAGTGGAGATAAAATGTGGTAGGAGAGGAAAATAAACATGTGCACTTATTATCAGTGTATATGGACCTTGGTTTTCTTTTTCTGGCACTCAAAGCAAGCTACCAGGGTGACGGTTCTTCTGCCACGTGCTCGTGCTTGCTGTGCAGCAGCAGTAGCGGGCGACAAGTCGGGAGCAACGGTAGCAGACGCAGGGTCAAGTAGATTCGTATCGTGTTTTGTACTCGTGGACGTCGCCGGCGCGGCGTTTGTGGAACTGCTGGGACTGGCGGACGTGGCAGCGGCGGGGAGGATCGGTCGAGGGCTTTGCGGCATTATGGTAGTTCTCATGCAAGAGCTGGTCGGAGGGTAGTGGCCGTCAAGAGAAATGCAGGCTGGAACGTATGCTTGGGTTCCTGGAAGGCGAGGGTGTTGGTAGCAGGCAAACGCAGGCAAAAGCAGGCAAACAAACGGAGGGGTGGAGGAACAAAATTGCGGACGGCGCAGCAAGCAGTGCAGAAAGCAAAAGCAGGGCTAAGTGGCAGACAAGGGACGCGGGGAACTTGAAGCAGAGAAAAAGATAGACGGGCCTCTGCATAAGCGGACCAACAGCACTAAGAGGCCACGAAGCGGCCAATGAGCAGGGCACCAGAGGGCCTCCATTCAAGGCGCCCGCATCTGTATCATATGTAGGGCTGCCGCTTTGACGCGCTCGACCACCGTCTGGGCGATGATGTTCTCGAAGAGTGCGGCCAATTAGCGCAGTTGGACCGGGCCCGGAGGAAGCCCCGTTCAGGTTACGCCGCCATCATTTGCCCAGCTAGCAGTATGCTCGTATCTGCGGCTAGCGAAGGCGACAGGGTTTCGGTCTAAAGAGTGAGCGGCCCGTGGCGTTCGAGCCTGTTGCCGGCCTGCCGCCTGTCCACTCCGATTGCCGGGGGGGCGGATGGCCGTTCTGGGTCGACCCGCCGTGACTGTCTTTGGCTCCTGCTGCTGCGTGGCCCCAGCCCACTCGTCAAGCATCCGCCAGAGCCTGTGAAACCACGTCTCACGGAGGATTGTGTCACAATGGGCCGCACCCGCCAGGCAGTGAGAAAAACCATGACTTTGCTGAAGGGGATGACTATCACACGACTGTAGGCACCCGACGGTGGCGGAGTGCCCGACCAAGGCAGGAGCCAGACGTCGACTCGACCACGCTGACGGACTCACGAGTGCCGCTCGACGAATGCCAGGACCTGACGGATGAAGTCCTCCGGATTCTCCTCGGCGATGTAATGCGCCGAGTCGCAGACGAGCGCCGTCTCAACATTCTCGTACATCTCGTCCAGCATCCACGCCGCCTCCTTCGCATGCAAACTGAGCTCGCCACTCAGACCCAGCGCCGGAACTCGACACTTGCCGTTCGCCATCAGCCACTCGCGGTTCTCCAACGCATCCGTCTCGAAGGCCCTGTACAATCCGAACGCACACCTCATTGCGCCGGGCTGCGAATAGTCGCCGACGTAGCGCTCGAGGTCATCTTGGGAGATGGCTTGGGCGTTGAACGAGATCTTGTCGAAGAAGTGACGGAGGTAGATGTGCTCGCGGCCGGCCACCAACGCCTCGGGCAGGTCGGCTACACGGTGGAAAACGAAGTGGAATTGTTGGGGCATCATGGTCTTGTGCCTCTCATAGGCCTTGGTGCCCGGCAAGGGACACTCTCCCCAGATGACTGACGCAACGTAGTCGGGGTAGCGGGACGCATAGGCGTGTGCAACCATGCCGCCAATGTCGTGCCCGACAACATGGATACTTTGGCGGATTCCGAGATGAGTGTGAATGAGGTAGGACAGGTCTGCAGCCATGACCGACTTGGTGAAGGCGCCGTCCGGGCGAGAAGACTTTCCAGCACCCCGATAGTCTGGGGCGATCACGCGATAGCCGGCGCGCGCCAGCGGAACCAAGACATGGCGAAACTGGTAGCAAGTTTGGGGAAAGCCGTGGATCAAGAGGATGACACCCCTTTCCGGTAATTCGGAGGGTGGAGGGGAGCAGTCGAGGTAGTGGATTCGCACGCCGGTACCGCCGATGGGGGCGATGCGCTCAGTCCAAGGTGGGTAACTTTGCTCTTCCATTTTTGCGGCGCGTCAGGCTAACAACTGCAGTTCAAACTCTGCCCATTCGGTTTATATGTCGCCCGGCCACCAGGCGTGCAGGTGCTCAGCGTCATGCCCGGCGTGAGCCAGGTGTCTTCAGCGTCATTCCTCCTTTGCCCGGTAAGCAAATGTCTCTCACTGGCAGGGTAACAGATGACTGCTTAGAAATGGAGGGTGTCGCTGCGCAAAACCTGCTAGCCCGAGGGAGGAGGGCGATGACGCTGATAAGAGCGCATAGTTGGGTCCAGAGACGGGACCGATCGCCCCTCGCAGCGTAGCTCGTCCGAATGCGTTCCTGCGCAGACGATGGGCTGGAGGCTGGAGCGATCACAACGAGCGCTACTGGATGTCTGGGTTTTCAAGGGCTGTGAGCGGGTGAAATGCCGACCTCGTGACTGGGTCCTGCGGACTTTTGCTGGCGGATGGCGCTGCCCACGAGGAACAAGGCTCTGGCACGGCTGGGACTCAAGCCACAGCTCGAGCGCGGGATGAACGCCTCGACACGGCCTCGTGGAGAAGAGAGAGAAAGGAAGGCAATCTGTTTTCTCACGGCGCACTGCAAGGTGCGGAAGAGGCAGTCACTCCTACCTCCTACGTCGGGGAAATTCACCGGGCCGGCTACAAGCGGCGCGCTGGCATCCGCCCTTCGTTCCTGCCCTCTTCTGCCGCATCCTCCACCACCATAGTTCCTCTTCGCCTCTTCTCCGCCTCACTGCCGTCGCAGTCGCTCTGTACGCTGCAAAACTCATTGACTTCTATCAGTTTCGTTCGTGCTACCTCGTTGCGCCTAGCGTCGCACAGTCCTCCGAGAGCTGCCCACCACCGCGCGTCAACATGTGATAAATCCTGCCCAGGCAGACCGCGAATTTTCGACTTCAAGAACTGACGCTCCTTTTGTGGCAGCCCATTAGACTTTCTGCCAAGCTTTTTTCTATCCGCGCCGATCAAGTCTGAGCCTTCTCCGTGCGGCCGTTTCAACGGCCATGTTGCCTTGTCGTCGATTCAACTCGTATCCGGCGGGTGGGCCGTGAGCATGGATCAACAGTGCAGATAACCTCAATCATTCGCGAAGGCCCACATAAAAATGGCCATCCAGCTCTTCCGATTATTCCGCCGCGTCATACCAGCCCGAGCGGTGAGCCTTTGAACGTCATTGTCACCCTTTCTCTCGCTCTTCATGTTTTCCACGTCCTCTCCCGATCTTCGGCCCCGAATCTCTTTTCTCGCTCGCCTTCTTTTTGCTCCGTAGTTCTGTATCATACCTCAATGTCATGGCTTCGCCAATTCACCGTGTCCTTTGATTTTGCCATTGTTTCCCTTCGAAATCGATAAGAGATGGAGCCAGACCAAAACACCAACTTGGGGGCTGAGGAAAGCGACCCTCGCCAGCCCGATGCAGCCTCACCAGCGGCGGACGACGACGCAAGCCATCCAGAGAGCGTAGCTACTGCCCCCACGACCGCCTCCGAGAGATCACGACCAAGACCGATCCGTAGAAGCTCGACCCTGCCTTCTCAGCACCACAGATTTGACGGCGATGCCGGTCCCAGTAGCCCTTCCCGCCGGAGAGGCCATTCCGTCTCCTATCGCGACCTCGACAAGTCACCATTCGGGATCCGCACTTCCATATCAAAAGACGAAAAAATTCCGGATATTCCAGAGGAGGGGAGACGGGCTTCCGTGAGACACAGGGACGACGCGTCTTCTCGCAGCTCTCAAAGAAGGAGAAAGAATGAGAGCACTAGCCGACCTCGGGCATCCACTGTGGCAAGGAGACCAACGCTGCTTGGAAATGTGCCGCCATCCGGCTTTACGCTGGCCGGGCCTGCGGAGCCAGCACCCCAAACTCACCAGCCATACGTTGACCCAGGCTATGCTGAGCTTAACCCAGCATACGAGCAGCCGATGAACACTCGTCCAGTCTGGGGTTTGGCAAAACCCCTGCCTCGTGTCGTACGTCCCGGAATGGTGCCTACTCCTGGAACTACAACCCCCACTGAGACAGAGAAACCACCAATCGATCCAGATATAGAAAAAGGTAGAGTGGATCAGACCCTGAACCTGGGCAGGATCTCATCCCATCTCAGAGATGCACGTGAGCAAAGGGAAAACAACTTCCTGGAGAGAATGGGGTCGAGGTTGTCAACATCGGGTGCGGCGCTTCCTGTTACGAGGACCGAGTCTCGAACCAGCTCACGCAGGAGAGAAGGCTCAGAGGTCGAGCCACCACAACTCCCGTTGACACCTCTACCTGAAGATCCTACCTCGCCGCAATCTGAGGAGCCACCGTTCTTACAGGTTCCCTCGGCGGATCGGCCCAGCCGAGTCTCAAAGGAAGAAGGCGGTTTTGTACCACATGACAACAGATTCCCCGATGACGCCTCGAGTGCAGCTACCGAGATTGATGATGGTGTAGACTGGGTGGATGAGGACTTGGCTTTGATGCCCATCCGTACTACAGAAGAAATTCATAATCATCACACTCACTGGAGCGTCATCAGAACAAGATATCGGGAGGAACTGGCTGAACTTCTTGCAGTATGAATGCCCCACGTAGGGCGAATATTGAAGCACAGTTTGCTGACTTTCCACCAGGTAATCGTACAGCTCACCCTTGGCTTTTGCGCAGATCTTGCTTCAACAACATCCGGTGGCGCCAGCGGAGATGCTCTCGCTGCTAATCTGTCCTGGGGTCTTGCAACCATGATTGGGATTTACATAGCCGGTGGCATTTCCGGTGCTCATCTCAACCCTGCAATCTCTATAATGCTCTGGATCTACCGTGGTTTCCCTCTCCGGAAGGTCCCGCCCTACGCTTTCGTCCAGATTCTCGGGGCCTTCATAGCCGCGTTGATCGCATTTGGCGTGTACAAAACGCAGATCCTCAAGTACGGCGGGACTGACCTGGCCGTGGGTGGAACAGCCAATGCCTTTCTGACAGGTCCCCGAAACAGCGATGTTGGTGTTGGAACCGCGTTCTTCACCGAGTTTGTCGCCACAATCATCCTGGCCATCGCAGTCCTTGCTCTTGGTGACGACACCAATGCCCCTCCTGGCGCGGGTATGAGCGCGTTCATTATGGGTCTCGTCATTACGGTTGAAAGCAATGCCTTCAGTAACAACACTGGCTGCGCGATGAATCCATCTCGCGACTTCGGTCCCCGGCTTGCGCTTCTCGCCCTGGGCTATGGAAATGCTGGTTTCACTAGCGGATACTGGGCCTACGGTCCCTGGGCTGCCGCTATTTCCGGTGCAATTGTAGGCGGTGCGTTGTACGACATCGCCATCTTTGTTGGCGGTGAGAGTCCGATCAATTACCCAAGGAGTAGAATAAAGAGAGCACATGTGAAGTGGAGGAGGAAGTGGGCAAGCCGGTTGAGACTGGACAAGGTTCGGAGGCGTAAGGCTGGCCAACTGAAAGGAGAGGCATAAAAGGGGGAACGTTAAGTTTTGAAGTCCTAAAAAAAATATTCAACAACGTACAAGGATGATTATAAAATCAAGAGGCTTTTCATTTCTACCTTATGGTTGACATCATCCACAAGAATAAATAACAGAGCACGGGACCACATCTACCCCTGTATATCCGCCCACAACTCCCCAATCGACACCGTCTTCTTCTCCACAAACGTCCCATTCACCTTCGGCACGCCCGCAGGCCAATCACCCTCGATCTGCTTCAACACGCCCCAGCTCTGCTCCCCATCAACATCATACGCCTCCCTCCTAAACGCACTCGCGTTCACCGACGCGAACAGCAACGGCTGCTCGTCCCAATCCACATCGGCCTCGACGCTCGCCACCTCGGTCCCGTCGGCCGCGTAGACGGCGCTGTAGCCCACGGCCGCGAACAGCGTCACGGCGCCCGCGTTGACGGCGTACAGCCGCGCCGCCGCGCTGTTCACCTCGAGCGACTCCCACGACAGCGCGTCCGGATCGTTGGCGGATGGCATGTACGGAAACGCGGCGACGTGCACGTCTTCTAGCTGCGCTTGCTGCGGGAACGTCATGCTCGGGTGGAAGTGCTCCCAGCACTCGAGGAGGCCCCAGCGGCCGAAGTCTTGTTGCTGTTGTTGTCCGGCAACAGTCGCCGTGTCGACGACGCGGAAATCGGGGTCCCCGTCGCTCCAGAACGACCGCTCGATGCCCGACGGCCGCAGCTTGCGCCGCACGATCAGCGGCACGCCCGCCGGCGAGACCAGCGCTTGGCCCATGTAGATGGCGTCGTCGGCGCGCTCGGAGTATGCTAGTGCGAGGTAGACGCCGTGGCGCTGCGCGGCGTTGAGGAGGGTGTGCCACTGCGTGCTGTTGACGGCGAGCGACTGCGCGACGTAGTCGGCCGCGTGCTTGCTGGCCAGCCACGCGGCATCGATGCCCTTGGGGTAGCCGGGGAACCAGAGTTCGGGGAAGACGACGAGGGAGGCGCCGGCGTCGGAGGCGGTGGCGATGAGGTTGAGGGCTTTGGCGATGGTGGCGTTGAGGGAGGGCGTGGTGGCTGGTGATGTCCAGTTTTTGTTCAAGAGGGGGACGGGCCAGTTGGCCGGGGGAGCGCGGACGAGGGCGACGGTGAGGTTGGTGGTGGTTGTGTTGGTCGTGGATGCGGAGGAGGGGGAGGGGAGGAGGGCGGATAGGCCCGCTGCGAGGAGGGTGGGGAGGAGTTTCATGTTTTTTTTCTTCCCCTTTGCCGTGGGACTGTTGATATGGTCTTGGAATGCAGTGGGCGGTGGTGTGCTTCTTCGTCTTTATAACGACCTGAGGCGGCACGATTGGGTGGGACACCATGACGGTGCGCGCTGCCGGTTATGGTAGTACGTCCATCACCGGTGTAGATGAATTATGGAGAATTACGGCGATAAGTAGAGCTGCTAGTCAGTGTATCTTCATGATCACGTTAGTATTTGTCAATTGAGGCCTATCTCAAGGCGATGCGTACTTACCGTTTTATAGTGCCGGAGTGTTCTTTCGAAAACTTGCCGACGATGCCGAGTCGGCGGCCCGACTGTGGGAGATAACGACCAGTAAACCGTCAAATGTAGAGTGTACTTCGCTCATGGAAGGCAAAAGTGGAGATCACCGGAGGGAAGGGAGACACCCTTGTTTTTCCGTGTGGCAGAGATTTGACGGTATGATGTACGGGGAAATGTTAATATTTCGGCCAATGCGTGCGGATTGGTTCTTGTGTGGTACTTTTTATGCTCGAGGAGGTGAAAGCTACCAGAATCGGATTAGTTTTTCAACCTATAAATCTCCGGGAGTTGGTGGGTTATTTTCCAATTTCCTTGTTCTAGGAAAAATTTAATGCTAGTGGACTTACTAATATTTCTAATGAAACCGAACCAACGAGAATGGTAGAAAGGGTCTACCCGAATCAATTGGTCTTCGGGGTTGAATTGTGGTTGTATCCATGTTTGGACAGTGGCAGCGGTCCGTTATTGGATGGGCAGTTTGAACATGCGTGGTGTCCGCACTGGATGCAGGCGCGGTGGATATTCCAGTCATGTGGGTAGAATTCGCACCGACAACAGACCCAAAATTGTCCATCACGTCGGTATACCATTGCGGAATAGAACCAAAGTTTCCGATAGTGAGTTGTGGCGGACACGGCGGCGAGATGAAGTAGCAACCCCCGCTCTCAAACGTAACGTCTTTATAACAAGCTACATGACTTGTTAGGGCTGTCTCCCTAAATGAGGCTGCTGGAGAGAAAGCGGGTCGTCCAAGTCGGGACAATCCAGACGGACGTGGCGCAACTGTTACCGACGTGGATGTGTGTTGTCGTTGGGTAAGAGACCCGAAGGTGGAACCTGATGGCTTCACATATTCATGCAAAAATTTGATGATTAGCGATCATAAGGTAGAATCAGCGGTCAACTTCCGGGAATGTCGTATATGGAATTCCGCCTGCTGCTGCCTGCTGTTAATGTTGCCCGGAGGTGGACATGCTGTGTCCCCCGACGAATGGTGCGGAGCCATTTCCAAAGCCCAAAGCCAGCCACCACATCGGATTGCCCTCTTTAGAAATATGTGTCAAGCTCTTAATGGCTGTATCTTTATATGAACAATGGACCCTGTCGTGCGGTCGACGCAGACCCACATTAAGGTTCGCGATGCTATACAGACAGCTTGGAAGGGGATGAAGAGAAAGAGAAACCGGTTCCTGGGTATGTCCTGTAGAGAACCGAATTCTCCCGGTGAGAATTCGTCTCCGCAACACCGGGGCAAGAGTATCTGTAGTGAGGGGTTCGGGTATTGGGTTACATAGGGCTGGCCGACTGCGGGGCATGCAGATCAACGCTGAGGTCAATGGGTGGACGTGGCGATATAGATTGCGGCTCAGCACCGGCTGATTGGTCATTCGCGAATCTGAATGCGATGCATGAATGCCGATGAAGATCCTTCCGATTCGAGGACGATTGCTGTGCCTCACTTAATTCCGGCTTGCCGAAGGTGATCACGTACATCAGTAATCGGCACCGGCTTACTCGAAAGGAAATTACAACTGGAACTGTTGAAATTTGTGGTAGGAAAAATGTAACCCTAAGGCATGTAATTGGTTTGGAGGCATCCAAATAACGTAAAAGGTTGAATGCAAGGTTTGACTCCCAAAGTGGTTGCCGGTGGTAGCCCCTCACACTTTTCCGGCCTTTACTTTATCCCTTTTGGTTATAGATTTCATCGGCTCCATTCCATCATTTCTCATACATGTATGAATATCACGTGGTGAATTTGGTCAATGCATCAGAATGATCATTCATTTACAGCAAAATGTGAAGTATTTACTCAGAATAAAAGCCGTCGAGCACCTTCCCCTTCCAACCATCCATATTCTTTTCTTTTTCTAGAAGCATCAAGTCGTGCTAGCATCTTAACCAGACCAGACAGCAGGGCCGGGAAGAGTGTAGTTGGTAGGAACAGGGTAGTAGATGTTGATGAGGAGACCGGGGTCAGTGGCCTTGTAAGCACCGGGCAGGGAGACCTTCGGGCTGGGGCTGCCGTTGCCACCGTCGGTGACGGAGATCTGACCGCAGGAGATGTAGAACTGAGCACCATTCTCGGAGCCGGCGCTGTGCAGAGCGATGTGCTCGACACGGAAGAGGTAGTCGCCGGAGGGGAGGGACTCGGGGATGGTGACGTTGACCTGGGTCAGGCCCTGCGAAGGCCAACCGAGCTCGCCGTTGTTGAATGTGGGGCCCTGGCCGTAAATCTTGAACCAGACATCACCCTCGCCCTTGAAGTCGGCGGCAGTGGTTCCGTCGGGAGCCTTGGCCATGTAGAACTGGAGGGTACCCGGGTGGGAGACGTCGGGGTCGACGGTGAAACCGAGGTTGTTGCCGGCCTTGACGGACAGAGTCTCGGTCGTGGGGTTGGAGGAGTCCTCGTAGCAGCGGATGTCCTCGGAGGTAACATCGGTGACAGGGCCGTGCGAGTAGTGGTTGGAAGTCATGCGGACGTACTTCCAGTCCTCGGTGACCTCGCCCTCGTTGACAAGGGCGGGGAAGGTGTAGTGAGCACTGCTCAGGCTCGCGGCAGCGAGGGTAGCGAGGGTGGTAGAGAACTTCATGTTGACTTTGGAGGGTCGAAGGAACGAATGGAAGATGGCTTGCAAATGGTAATGATCGAATCTGAGCTTGTGTCCAGCACTGAAGAGCCAAGAAGGGTGCGGACGACGGCGGCTTTTAAAGTCGAACGGTCCCCGAAACGCGATATATTCGGCATTATCGAGGTGTGTCCTTTCCCCGCTGTCATTTCCCTCTTTGGACGTTTCTGCTTCACGGTCAGACGTTCCGGCGGCTAAAAGTGGCCCTTCATTGCTGGATCTCCGAGCGCCGAAGGCCGAGGGGGAAACAGTAGGCGATACCCCTTGTCGCTATACCTTGGGCTAAGCTTTCATGGCATTTCTTGGTGGTCGAGAACACGCCCATGGGTGACCAATACTGGGTTTGCCGAACCTATGAAACAGGAGCTGTTGGTACGCATAAGTTTTGGAACGAAGATCTCTGGATGGAAATGAAACTTCGCTGCGAAATGTGGGGCTGCCGTTTCAATGCTGTATCAACAGAAGAGTTCGGGAAGAGGCATAGAGGTACGCTATTGGAGCGTCAACTAGGCGAAGCTTTCATTTAGGGGGCATGGGGCAAGTTGTGGACGGAAATAGATGAGCCGTTTCAATGCCCGGGATCTCTGACATCAGTGCCGTCGTGCCGTCCCGGCTTGTCGGCTCCCTTTCCCGGCACTATTGAATTGTATATAAGTCTCCAAGCGACGCTATCACGCGCCGCGCGTTGCATCCCATCGGGCGAGTGGAGTTCGAAAGCAGTTGAATTCAATATTGTTGCGATGATGTTATGGTGTTGAAACATTAGGCAAGAGTGAGCGCTCAGGGTTGGGTGGGAAAACTTCGGGGGCAGTTTGGCGTTTGAATGTCATGGCCGATTTTGATCCGATCTCAGGATGAGGCTGCGGCCACTACTTTACACAGTACACGAGGCATGCAGTTGCTCTTCCAACGCGTCTTCCAACAATTTCACTGGCCAAACAATACACACGTGTCGCAAACCAGTCATCCTGTCTGAACGACATTGCCACAGCAAGAGTTCAACAACCACGCACCTGTCAGCTTGATCAGCCCTGTGGAGCCTAGAAAGAGCTTGGTTTGACGAAAAAAAGAAGCGGGTAACCGCAACCGCCAGTTGCAACGACATGCGTTGAAGGTCCTCACCAGTCATGTCGCAATTCGCCGTTTAGAGTGACCAGAAAGATTTATTCACGTTAAAATCCGCAAACGAAGTCTGGGCAACCTTGTACCAGCGAGCTTTGTCACCATTAACAAAGGCAACTGAACTACCACCGCGAACAGCGCTTTCCTCACCTACCGAGACGACGCAGCACCGCCCAACACCAAAATTCTCCTCTAAACCTGTGAAAGTAAGTTAAATCCGTCTTCTCTAGCTACCTCGCACCCCACACATTCTTATCATGGCTCTTAGAATTCTCCCGAGAAACCCTTTCAAACGTAACACTCGCCCACCATTTGTCTTTCACTACAGAGCACCCTTCTTTTTCCTCATGGCGCCTCGACCAGGTCAAGAGCGCGAAGTCAACCAGCGTGTCCCTGTTCGCCCAGACTATGTCTTCGTGAAAAAGGGCGACCCGTACATCACGCGGCACTGCCGTCAACTGACCAAAGAGATGGGAAAGGACTTGTTCGTCGTTATGGTAAGATTTAACTCAACTCTACCTGCTCACTCACCCACCCTCTCACCCGTTTTCTTCAATTTTCTCGCCTCGGTTCCAATGCTCGCCCAACAAGATCCGCTCACCCATGATCCACCTTCCCTAACACCTGCGCCCACCCCAGGACGACAAAAAGCGCTCCCTGGGCCTCCGCGTCCCCAAGCATGTCCACAGCACCGTCCTCGCCGCCGACGCCGCCACCAAAGCCGACCGCCTCGCCGCGACCGCGGCGCGGGACTCGCGACTGCTGGAAGACGCACGCGGCACGCTACTCCGTCTCTATCCTGCAACGCCCGCCGACGCCGTCGACGGAATCGTCGCTCATACGTTCCGCAAGCACAGCGGACGCGTTGGCCGTGCCGGCGACATGGAGCTCGACGAGAAGGTGACGCTGGGATTACGTGCACACGTGAGGCACAAGTACACCGACTACGATCGGTTGATGCGGCATGAGGGGCTGGACAAGGACGAGGCGCGCAGGAAGATTGCGCATGAGGTGGATGAGGTGGTTAGGAAATGGCAAGGAGGAAAGCAGGGGTCGCTCTGGGGTCGGAGGAGGTTGTCACTCAGAAATGCTGGTGTTGGTGTGAATAACGGCGGTAGTGGCGGTGGGAGTGCAAGCGGCTCGCCGAAGAGGGGTAGACCGAAAGGTATGAGCAGTAGGGCGACTACAAAGAAGACCGGTGGGGGCATCAGGAAGAGACCAGGAATGAAGCCAAAGAGGACTATATCAAAGACAACGAGGGCGAGCAAGACTGTGCGGAAGCCGACGAGAAGCACTAGAGCGCGCAGGGGCAAGAAGGCCTGATGTAATGGGTACGCTCGATGAAGGAACCACTCGACGAAGGAGTTTCTCAAGGAATTGCTCAGCTAAAGGATCGCTCGACGAGAGGGTTGCTTGACGAAGGGATTGTCCGACGAGGTAATTGTTCGACAGAGGAGTTGCGGATGGAAGTGCTGTACGATGACACGACCTACAAAGTATGATACCCGATTATAGATCACAACATTGCTTGCCCTATACTTGTGCAACGGCTCTGCTGCTACGTGTCTATTATACATTGTAGCTCCCTAATGAGCTTAGGGGAATTCCCTGAATGCAGCCGCGGGGGTATCTTGATATGATTTTAGTAATCCCAGAACGCCTGTTGACTCCTTTATGCTCTCTCTGTTCCTTCCTGCCCTTCCATGATGAACTACACTCAGACGACATCGGCCGCCAAGGCTCAACCCCAAACCCAAGCGTAGGGCCGCAACGGTCCGTTGGGTGTTTCTCTGAGTCCGATCAGTGTAGACTGCTTGGATAAAATCACATGCGTATTTCAGATCGTCTTACATAATAGTGGCTTCCCTAGAAAGTATCCTGATGTTGTTGACGAACGTTTTGACCATCTCCTCGTAGCACGCATCCGGGCGTCCTTGCTTGGTCCATAAACCCTGTTCGATGAGCTTGTTGGCCATCAATTCGACCTCCAATTCATGAACTTTCTGGTGAGGGTCATTGGCCTTCCTGACCTGGGTCAAGTCGACCTGCGTGTGCAGATGCTGATAGCTCACACGATCCTTCATGCGGCCAGGTTCGTCCGACGGCTCGAACACCGAAATGTCCTCATCCAGCTGGATTTCAATGTTCACACTGATGCGGCAATCGAAGGCCTCGCTGGGTGAGATGATGTCGAGATCGGCGACGCGTACCTTTACGATCTGCGCCTTGATTTCCTTCGTATTCGTATCTCTCGTAACTCGCACGCGGGGTTTGCGCATGCGGGCTTGGCCATAGAGGTATGGGCGCACGGCTGGCGGTAGAGACTGTAGAACGCTTTCGTCGGCAGTGTAGAACGAGTCCGTCTCGCGCAGATGCTTGTAATGGATCTTCGGACGATCGCTCCTGAGGCTCTCGCCGACGGTCTTGTTGAGGAATTCGTTCAATGCCTTGTGTTGTTGCTGTAGAACGTCAGTGGTGCATATTCAGAGGCCCACGGTGAACATACCTCGTTCATGCGGCTCTCAAACTGGAGCTTGCTGGATGGATAGCCGGAGACGGCTTGGGTAAGGATTGGTAGCGTTACTCGATCGCTGGTGTTCTTGTCCAGCAGCGTGCCCAATTTTCCTTCGATCTCGAGCTGAATGCCAGGGTGGGCACCCTCAGGCACACCTCCATGAAGATCCTCCCGGTCGACCACGTATTGCCACAAGAAGTCGCAGACCCGGCGCACGACCTCGTCGTAGGGTTGGACATTGGTGAGACTCGGTTCTAGGCCGCTGCTAGAGCCCTCTGTGGGAGGAGGCGCGGGCGGCTGTCGGGGCGCAACTTGTGCAGGCGGTGCCTGATGCTGGGGCGGCTGGTGCTGCTGCTGTTGTTGTGGCGGGGGAGGCGGGCGCTCGGGTATGTGCGCCTGCCTGATCTCTCCACGCTGTAGCGCGTTCCAATCGAAACGGCGAGCCCAAGGCGGGATCTCGCGCGGCTGGTGAGAGGAAACGACAGACATGGTCCTGGGACGTGGTGGGGGCGACGTCTGAGGTGCGGGTGATGGCTTGGACGTGTGTGAGGCAGCAGTGGATGGTGGTGTAGGCGAGATAATGGATGCGACCGAAGCTTGTCGGCCCGTCTTTGGGGTCGCGGGTGGAAGGTTTCCATCGTCGTTGAGCATGCCGCGGAGGTCCATAGTGGTGGATGGCTGGATGCGCGTCGGCGCTCGTGTCGGCGGTGGGATATGCGGCTGAGTCGGTGGAGATGCGGCGATGGGCGCGCGGGAGGTGATGCTGGTCCGACTCTGAACGCGGGACCAGCGCGCTCACCAGCAGACAAAGCGTGGCGAAGGTTGCGGGTTCGTGGGCGCAACACGCAGCTGCTCTGCCGCGGCGCGAGCGCAGATGCCAAAGACTCGTGTCGGAGGGCTTGCACAATGGTGGTTGCGAATGCAGGCGGCTCACATGGCCTGGCGCGCGTCGCCGCCAAGTCGCTGCCGGGTGAGGCTGGTGAGCGCTCCTTGGCGTCGGCCGCGCACGATGCGGAGCAGGCGAGGAGATGCGCAAAAAGGCCAAGATGCTCAGTGGGCGAGTACGCGCGCAATGCCGGCGAGCGCGAGTGCGACTGGCGATGCGGCGGCCGGAGAGTGGTTCCTGACGCTGCGCGTAAGCGGCAACCTGTATGGCCGGTGGACGACCGAGTCTTGGCTTTGGGGCTTGTGAGCTGCACCGTCGCTGAAGCTCCCCATCATCATCATCAACAACGTCAACCCGGCCTCACCACCTCCCATCCCCCATCCATACCACCATGACCGCGGCCTCCCATCCTAACAACCCGACTCCGACAAGACCCTCTGACCAGTCCATCATGGGAGGCTTGACCTCCGCTGCCGGCCTCGTCGGCTTCTTGTCTGAGCCAGACAACGACCTCAGGTCGTTCGCCCTGCACCGGTTAAACGACGAGATCGATCTACTGTGGCCCGAGGTTGCAGGTTCCGTCGGTCAGATGTGAGTTCCCCTCCGTGCTCCTGCTGCACCTGTTGGCAACAGCTCTGGGCGATGGAGCTCAGCTGTGCGGTAGCTGTGAGCTCTGCCAGCCGCCACCATGCCGGCCTAGCCTAGCGCGCCGGGAAACCTTGCATCATCATGCTAACGCACCCGTCTGCACAGAGAAGCTCTGTACGAAGATGAGTCGTTCCCGGAGAGAGAACTCGCTGCTCTGGTGGCAGCCAAGGTCTACTACCAGCTACAAGAGTACAACGAGAGCATGGTGTTCGCGCTGGGAGCAGGAAAGCTGTTCAGCATAGATCACCCCGGGGAGTTTGAGGACACGATAGTTAGTGAGTCTCGGCCTACACCATCCGCATATCGTGAGCTATGCTGACCGGCCAATGCGTTTAGCCAAGTGTATCGACACCTACATCGCTCTGTCCGCCCTGCACAACCCTCCGGCGCCCGCAAGCACCGCAAACCAGCCTCCGCCCCAGCTTACGACTGCCTTCCCCGCGAACGCAAACGGCAGCGCAAACACCGCCGCAAGCCTGACCTCTCCGACGACGCCTTTCTCACAAACCACGCTTCCCTCCAAGTCTCTGCTCTCCCGCGACGATTCCACGAGCTTCGATCCCTCGGTCCCCGGCGGTGGCAATGCCGGCACTCCTGGCTCACACCCGTCTCCCTTGGCTCTGCCGAGGCCGGTGCAGAAGAACCTGCAGACGGTGATCCGGAGGTTGTTCGAGAGCTGCTACCAGGCTGGCGCATACCAGCAGGTCGTCGGTATCGCCGTGGAGGCCCGGAACCTCGATGTTCTGCGCGAGACGATCTTGAGGGCGAGCCAGGACGAGAAGAAGCAGGGCAAGAAGGCTGCCAGTGGCGCCGCAGGCAAGAGCGAGGAGCTCATGGAGTACATTCTGGACATCTGCATGAACGTTGTCCAGGAGCGCGGTCTCAGGAACGAGGTATGTGAATTTCGGAATATGTTTGTGGAAGTATACTAATTGCTGTCAGATCCTGAGATTGATCCTCGACCTCCTCAACGAGCTCCCGAACCCTGACTACTTCTCTATCGCAAAGTGCGTGGTGTACCTCAACCAGCACTCGATGGCCTCCAACATGCTCCGCCATCTCGTCGAGCGTGGAGATGCTCACTCCTTGGCTGTCGCATACCAAATTTCTTTCGACCTCTACGACAACAGCACACAAGAGTTCCTCTCCAAGGTGATCGAGGAGCTTCCCGAGACGGAGGAGAAGAAGGATGAGGCTGGTGGACAATCGTCGGCCAACGGGGATGCTATGCAGACTGAGTCTGGCGAAGGAACTAGGGAAACGGACGGACTGCTGGCAAACGCGGAGAGCACTCACACCGCAACCATTCCCTCAAGGACAAAGTCGAACCCTGCCACCGAGGAGCAGAAGAAGGCTTTCTCGTCCATCCGCCACATTCTGAAGGGCACCAAGACGATCGACCTCAACCTCGAGTTCCTCTACAGGAACAACCATGCCGATCGCAACGTCTTGAACAAGATTCGCGACAGCCTGGAGGCTCGGAATTCCATCTTCCACACCGCCGTCACTTTCGCCAACGCCTTCATGAACTCCGGCACTACCAACGATGGCTTCTTCCGCGACAACCTTGACTGGCTCCAGAAGGCCGTCAACTGGTCCAAATTCACAGCCACTGCGGCGCTGGGTGTCATCCACCGTGGAAACATCACCCAAGGCCAGAGGCTGCTGGACCCCTACCTCCCCAAGGACAACAACGTCTCGGGCTCGTCGTACAGCCAGGGTGGTTCCCTGTTCGCCCTTGGTCTGATCTACAGCAACCACGGCACTGATGTGCTTGAATACCTCTCGACCCAGTTCAGGAAGGCCTCGGAGGAAGTCGTGCAGCACGGTGGTGCTCTCGGTCTGGGAGTTGCGGGCATGGCTACCGGTAACGACGACATCTACGAGTCCCTCAAGACCGTTCTGTACACCGACTCTGCCATCAACGGTGAGGCCGTCGGTCTTGCCATGGGTCTTGTCATGCTCGGCACCGGCAACATCAAGGCTCTGGAGGACATGATCCAGTATGCCCATGACACGCAGCACGAGAAGATCGTGCGCGGTCTGGCCATGGGTATGGCTCTTATCATGTACGGCCGCCAGGAAGCTGCCGATGAGCTCATCAACGGTCTCCTCGAGGATCCCGACCCGACCCTGAGGTACGGTGGTATCATGACCATTGCCCTCGCCTACTGCGGTACCAGCAGCAACAAGGCCGTCCGCAAGTTGCTCCACGTTGCTGTCAGTGATGTCAGCGATGATGTTCGCAGGGTCGCCGTCATGAGTCTTGGATTCGTCCTTTTCAGGAAGCCGGGTGCCGTTCCTCGCATGGTCGAGCTCCTTGCTGAGTCCTACAACCCTCACGTGCGGTACGGCGCAACCATGGCCCTTGGTATTGCCTGCGCTGGTACTGGTCTGCACGAGGCCATTGACCTCCTCGAGCCTATGATGAAGGATTCCACCGACTTCGTCCGCCAGGGTGCTCTCATCTCCCTCGCTATGATCATGGTTCAGCAGAACGAGTCGATGAACCCCAAGGTTGGAACGATCCGCAAGACGCTCCAGAAGGTTGTGGGTGATCGCCACGAGGACGCTATGGCCAAGTTCGGTGCTGCTCTTGCTCTTGGTATCATCGATGCCGGTGGTCGCAACTGCACTATCGGTCTGCAGACCCAGACCGGCAACCTGAACATGACTGCCATCGTCGGCATGGCTGTCTTCACCCAGTACTGGTACTGGTTCCCTCTGACCCACTTCCTCTCCCTCAGCTTCACTCCCACCGCCATCATTGGCGTCGACCAGGACCTTGAAATCCCAAGCTTCAAGTTCTACAGCGCAACCAGGCCAAGCATGTTCGATTACCCGCCGGAGGTGGAAGTCAAGACTGAGGAGGCTCCGGAGAAGATCAAGACTGCGGTCCTGTCTACTACTGCCCAGGCGAAGCGTCGCAAGATGGTCAAGGAGAGGCAGCAGCGCCGCGAGAGCATGGATGTGGACCCTACCCCTGCCACTCCCAAGGCTTCGAACGAGGAGGACAAGATGGACACGGATGAGGATGGAAAGAAGGATGAGAAGAAGGAGGGCGAGAAGGAGGCCACTCCGTCTGCAGAGGGCTCGAAGAAGAAGGTCGAGAAGGAGAAGGTTGGCTACGAGCTCGAGAACATGTCGAGGGTTCTGCCGGCGCAGCTGAAGTACATCAGCTTCCCCGGCGACCGCTACGTGCCTGTCAAGAAGGTGAGTTGCACTCCAACTCCGTTTTTTCATTTAAACTATGCTAACCAGCTACAGGCTACCGGCGGTGTTATCCTCGTGACAGACACGAAGCCCTCGGAGGCAAAGGAACTTCTCGAGCTGAAGGTCAAGAAGGCTACGGCCGCTCCTGCTCCTGGTGCCCCTGGCCACACTCTTCAGGACCGCGTGGAGGACGCCTACAGCTCACGCGACACCGGCGCCGGTGTGACCGGCGCTGCCGAGGCAGCGGGTGTTCTCACCGCCGTCGATGAAGATGACGACGACGAGGAGGCATCCGCACCTCGCGACTTCGAGTACTACTCTGATGGTGGCGAAGAGTAGAGTTTGAACTCGATCCCTTCTCCTTGTACATCATCACATGACTGGGTGCTGTTAGGGAGCGGTTATCTTCTTTATTCGCATCAAGTGGATTACTAGTTTTCAACGAGCTCGTTTCCATTGGGGATGGGGGAGAGGCTCAGATTCCTCCTGACAGATGGGCAGAGCGTAATTTAGGGGTGTGTGGGGTCAGGGTGGAGGAAAATGCGGAAACACGATGGATGATGCGATGAGGTGGTTGGTCTCATGAAAGATGGGGAGGGTAGCCAGGCCCGGCGGATACTCTGGCGCAAACCAAACCTGGGAATCGAAGAGAAATTACAGCTTTGTGATAGACAAGGGCGCTTTTATGTTTATTGCTTTTCTTGCTCTTTCACGCGAGTGGTCAGAAGGCTTCGGGCTCATCTTTTCCGGAGGCATGGTGTATATTATGCATGAATTGAAAGCGATGATTTTGATGTGCGCTTGCCGGGTGTTGTCGTCTTATCTTGCTAATGCCGTTGCCCATGCTTGAGCTCCTTTAGGGCACGTTTGAGCTTGCTTGGCTATCACTATGCTAATGCTGTGCTGACTGTACCTGCCAGGACGACACAGGATGCTGGTAAGTCAAAAGACCAGATTATGGCCTCCAGCTCCGGTGTCCAGAAAGCAGTGCATTCATGCCTGAGGCTGGGGCATCGCTCCAGAGCGCCACGTGTTTCCGTCTTGGCAGGTAATTTCTCAGAAAGAATTATCAACGTGGTTCCCTTAAATGCCCTCTGCTGGATTGGGTCCAGCGGCCGAGAAAGCTATGTTCCGGAGTTACACTGCTGGTTGCGTGGGTTGGTCTTCGAGTTTCCCTGCAGTAGGTTGATTCCGGGCTGCCATTCAGAGGACCCAGTCCCATAGACTGGCCAGAAGGTTGGTTGTGCCGTTGCTGTCGTAAGTGTGCTTCATCATCGGCGTCGATCCAATCTTCGAGTTCCAAGTCGCTCAAGCTTGGTGTGGCGGACTTGTTCCCAAACAATGATTGAGTACATGTAGGGTCCTGATACGGTGTTTCTTGTTGCTGCAATCACGCCAGGATCTCATCCACTTGCGGTAACCTACCCAGTCTTCTGTGATGTGAGTCGTTCCTCACTCGCCCCAAGCCCGTGGCATCCGCAGCCGAGCATTGTCAATGGAGGTGTCGTTCGTCGTCGAGGCCGATTGCTCTCCTCTTAGTGTCCTCCGTTTGGTATGGCTGTTCCTCCCAGAACGCAGCCGATACGTGGAAAACAGCCCCCGATCCGTATAACCAACCGCGTTGCATTTTGCGCACGCATCCACTTCCATCACCCCATACTCCTCCTCCTCGTTTGCCCTTTTCCCTTTGGCCATAAACTCAGAAACACCATCGTCACGTTACATTATCGTCACCATCACCATCCCCCTCTTCCCCATTCCACCTCTTTCCTTAATTATTATTGATGTTATTTTCGTTCTCAATTCCCGCTCACCCCATCGCCGCCGTCAATGGCGCCACGGGCGCCGGCGCCCACGGACTCTCTTCGCATTCGATCCGCGTCACGTAGCGGCCCGGCACGACGACCAAGCCGACGTAGCGGCTCGACAGCGGCAGCTGCACCGACGGATCACCCGAGGCGGCGATGGCGGCGCGGATGGCGGCCTCGCTGGGCGGGCGGTATTCGTGGGTCAGGGCGAGGATGATGTTGCGGTCCTGTTTTTTTGAGAGGTTAGGCTTTTTGTTGTTGGTGGCGGTGGTGGAGGGACGGGAGGAGCTTACTTTGTCGGTGCATTTCATCTGCCCGATGAACATGCGCTTGTCGGTGACGTGCACGCGGAGGTTGCGGCCGATGAACTGGGTCAGGTAGATGATTGCTTTCGTGGGCGAGATGGTGGTGGGTGCTGTTGCGGAGGCGGGCGTGGGCTCGGCGGCTGCTGGGGAGCGGCCTTCGGGGATTGTTTCCATGGTTGCGGTCGTTGCGTCTGGAGAGGTTCGCTGCGAGCAGTAGGTTCTGGTGTTATTCTGCGGTGCGGTCACGACGGCGTGAAGCTGTCGAAAGCTTGGACGTTTGGCGGGGAGGTGCGGCGTAGCGGCAACGATTTTCGCATTGCCGGACATGCTCGTGCGCCGCTCGCTCCAACGTCACTGCAATCATGACTTCGTTTTTATTTTTACTTTAGACTACAATAGCACCTAAGGCGGCTCTGTTTACTTAGAAATTAATGCTCGGCTTATGCTCTGCGTGTCACTAACATTGTCAAAATTGTGTTTGTAATAGGAATGCTTAAGCCTAAACTTGTTAATTAACATTGAAAGTCAGTTCTACGACTACGTATGAATAAAGATATTCTATTGAATACAATGCACTATGTCTAAATTTCTGTTAACTTCACAGAAATTTTTTTCAGTCGTCTTTAGAAATGTATTGTCAAGAAATAGAGCCTTTTTTTTCTCTCTTGCGGATGTAGAGAGTAATTTAAGGGTGTTTGGATGGCTTTCGTCGTTTGTTTACTTTTATTTTTTGCTTGCAACAAAACCAAAGGCAATTGGCTCACAGAGTCCGCCATAAATATGTAATTTAGTGTAATATACGTCACGCTGTAGCAAATTGATGGCACTGAAGAGCATATATAATAGCACGTAACACGAAAGCAGTAAAACACTTAAAGCTGATTTGATTGATACTTTAGGCAATCGCGCAAGTATTGTGAGATAGTAATGATCTCCGCAAAGTATCATCGGTTCTATTGGTTGTCCTTTGGTTCAAGTCATGCATTGTTGCGGAAGGCGGAAACACAAGAGTAGCATGATCATTACACCGGTTAAGCAGATTGTCTTGTGTTATAGGGCAAAAACTGTGAATGCGAGAGAGCGCCCCGTGAAGTGACGTCACTGGTTTGCTTGGTGTGTTAGGAGACGCTGTTGCTTCCTTCTGCACGAGGAAGGCACGAACGCACATGCCACCAGTGGACATAAAAGCATCTGCAGTTCAGACCTTCGACCACTTCCTCTACACCGCACACCCTTCGTTTCATTGCGATCACCGAAACCCTCTACGATCCTAAACACCTTCGAACGCTCCGCATCGAGTCCTATCGTGGACATGGGAGACCTGTTGGAGCTCATCGACGACCGCTTGGTCCTGAACACTGGCCCTCGCGGCTCCACTGCAGCTGACACGCCCAGCTCACTCGCTCTTCTTGTCGACCGTGTCAACTCACTTCATGAGATGCCCCAGAGTATCGTCCACAAGGAGGAGGTTGTCATCGCTGGAGGCTGGACCTTCTCTCTGGATACCATGGAAGTCCTGAAGGCGAAGTACAACAAGTTGGACCTGGAGAACGCTGTCGACACGGACGCGGATGAACCGATGCGCACTGGCGACCTGACGCGCGCTCGTTCGCAGAGCAGCGCTGCTCAAAGCGACACGCCTCGTAAGCATGAGCTTGAGTGGGCGCTCGCCGTCAACTTGATCAAGTCGGTCCTTGAGAAGATTGATGGTCTGAAGTCCCTTGAGTAAGTTGACCCCGCTGACATTCTCGAGCTAGTTGACTATATTAGATGGGAGACCGATCTTCCCTTCTCCAAGGAGATCTGGGCGGTCATCCCGGAAAACGTGCAGAAGCTTAGCCTGAACTTGTTCGTCCCCGATGTCGAGGAGCTCGGTGAACATGACCCTCACCCGGACTACTTCACCCACGATGACCTTATGTATTTGGTCAACTTCAAGAACCTGAGGTCCCTCCGCTTGTACAACATGGTCGAGTCTTTCCAGTCCATCATATGGGAGACTGTCTGGAAGAACACCGGCCTCACCACCCTGGAGCTCGAGATGCGCGATGATCCCATCACCCGTGATGGTGACAACGGCGGAAAGCGTTTCCCTGTCATTGACATCAACTGGAAGTACAACACCAAGCGTGTTGCAGCTGACAAGTATCGGTAAGTGTTTGCATCTCTTTAGCTCTGGTCTGTAACTGATGACGCGCAGTGGCCGCGATGGCTTCGGCTTCCTTCACCACACGTACGGCTATGGAGAGTATCTGGACTGTGTTGCGATCAGCAAGGGCCGCAACGCCGCAATGCGCTCCATGGGCGAACTCAACACGCTGCCCTTGACTACCTTGCGCCTCGGCAACTTTGTCGTTGACGACACGTCCTTCGCGAAGTACTTCGATGGCCTGCTCAAGATTGTCTTCACGTCGAAGTGCGCTGATGCTGGCTTCGTCCTTCCGGAGAAGCTCAATGGAAAGGTAAACATGTTCACCCGTCCGGCTGGTTTGGGTGAGGAAGATTACTTCGAGGTCAGTGTTGAGATGGTGAGCGAGGCTCCTGCCTAAGCTGTTCATACGTGCCGATGGAGATATGGCGCGGGATCATGTACGGATGGCATGACATGGCCGCGATAGTGGGATTCATGGATAGTACAGGAGGACTGGCTTGGTATCTGATGTGATCCTCGGTAGTCGAGACTAGCGGATCAATGCAATGAAATTGCGGAATTATTGTGTGAGCTCGCGCGAAGTAGACCCGAAGCGGAAGTAGAGCGCGCCATGGCTGTACATAAGAAAGACGGTGCGCTGAGGTCGGTAGTCTAGTAGCCGTGGCTCCGACATTCAGCCAATCAGCTTTAGGACTCGCTCGGCAGCTCATTAATGTGAGAGCACGCGACGACGGCTTGAAGCATGAAGAATTACACGATATAGTGCGGCGAAGGCGGCGGAAGACGTCGGTTACTTGTCCTTGGAGTCGGCGGAGGTCTCGATTAGGCTGGTGATTCGAATTCCGTAGGTGAGTAAAACGCAGCACCTTTACGCGAGATTGCTGGCAGAAGGAGAAACTAGCTCGAGCCACATAGAGCACCTTCAATCGAGGTACAAAGAACTCGAATGTGTAGAGAGGGATGTTGGGGTTGAAGTGGAGGAGCGGCGAGCAGTTTTCCCGAGGTCGCGTCATCGATCTCTCTGGCCGGGGGTGCCTGTCCCTCATCTCCGTCACAACCTTATTCTAGCCAAACTTCACCTACGAAATGACCGACAAAGAGCCTGAGACAACTTTAACAAGATACCGGTACCAGTTTATTTTTGGCGCATGGATATTGGTCACAAGCACCGCCTTCTTGCGCGTCTCCCGGCAGCCCTACCACTCGCGCCTGAAGTCAGAGCAATACGAAACCATCTTCAAGGGCACCTCCCTCGCCGCCGTCCTCGCCGGGATCGGCCTGGGCGGAGGATTGAACAGGCCTCGGAGCGAAGCCGAAACGGACGGGTCGCGGTGAGAGAGACATGCAGGATGTAACCCCACAGAGCCCCAAGCCGGGACGAGGGCGTATTGATGCAGCCAGACGCCGCCTCTCTGAGCCTCACCAGATCACGGCTTGCGGAAAAGGGCAGCAGTGGAGACGATCGTGCGAGCCGTCTCATGTCGGCCCGCGACCTGCCCAATTGGCCCTGCGACAGCTCAGCAAACCGGCTTGCGCGAGTGGAGGGCCAAGCGGCGCGTCGTGCCTCGCCGTGGGATGACGAGGATGGTGCGGGGAAAAACAGCGCGCGCCTGGCGACCCCAGTCAATCCTACCAAAGTCACCCGGGCCCTCCCCAGCCTGGCAAGGTATGCAAGACATGCCCAGACTTTACAGCCGTATATAAGTCAATGGCCAGAGGGCCCGTTTCGTTTCCCTCGCCATTCTTAGTCCTCTTCTGGTTACCGCCACTCCTGGCATTTTGTTTGCAATAGCCTGACAGCCATGCTGCTCGACCGGCTGTGGCCGATTGCTGCTTTGAGCACCCCCTGCGCCGCAGGCACCGTCTCCGTCCGTCAGAGCTCGGCCTGTCCGGGGTACGCGGCCTCGAATGTCGTCGACTCGGGCACCACTCTCACGGCTGATTTGAGCCTGGCCGGCGCGCCATGCAATGCTTACGGTGATGACCTCACCAATCTCAAGCTTAGTGTGGAATACCAGACCGGTAAGTGATGACTTTACCCTTCTTACACTCCCCTACGTGCCAAAAGTGGGCTGCGAGCAAGGCATTGGGCATCGAGCGGTTCCACCATTATGATTGGTTGGAGGGGCCATGTACGCCTACGAGTCGCACAGACGCGTGATGGGAAGCTTGCTTATGCGGTCGTGTTTCAAAACCTACGCTGCTCGCCTGTCATATGCCGCTTCACCGGATTTCAAGAAAAGCGCCTCTCTCTTTTCCGTCGCGCTTCCCCACCTCTGCATCATCCAGCATAAACTCAAGGTTTTATCCGAAACATCCGCTGACGCGCGAAAAATCAAACCCAGCCAATCGCATCCATGTGCAAATCTACGATGCGGCAGAGAGCGTGTACCAGGTCCCAGAATCTGTCCTTCCGCGTCCTACTGCTAGCAACGGCTCTGTGCCAGCTTCGAGCGCAGCTATCCGCTTCCAGTGGGTGGAGGAGCCGTTTTCGTTCTCAGTCGTCCGCACGGCGACCAACGAGACGCTCTTCGATACTGCGGAGTCTCCACTGATCTTCGAATCTCAGTATCTTAGGCTGCGTACCAAATTGCCCAGTAACCCCAATATCTACGGTTGGGGTGAGCATAGTGACTCGTTCCGCTTGAATACTACCAATTACACCCGCACCATTTGGAATCGCGATTCGTACGGCGTGCCCCCAGGCAGTAACCTGTACGGCGCACATCCCGTCTACTACGACCACAGGGGAGCTGCCGGTACTCATGGCGTCTTTCTGCTCAGCTCCAATGGAATTGAAGTCAAGATCAACAACACGGCGGAAGATGGCCAATATCTGGAAATCAACACTCTGGGTGGCATCTTCGACTTCTATTTCCTTGCGGGACCTACTCCAAAGGATGTCAGCAAGCAGTATGCCGAGGTTGTAGGGCTGCCTGCAATGCAGGCATACTGGGCCTTTGGCTTTCACCAGTGCAGATATGGATACCAAGATGTGTACGACGTTGCCGAAGTCATCGCCAACTACTCGCTAGCAGAAATTCCGTTGGAGACCATGTGGACCGACATCGACTACATGGAGCTCCGCAAAGTCTTCACGCTTGATCCAGAGCGCTTTCCACTGGACAAAGTGCGCCAGGTAGTTGACTACCTTCACGCACATCAGCAACACTACATTGTCATGGTTGATCCGGCCGTCAAGCATCTTGATAACCCAGCATACGATGCCGGGGCGGCAGAAGACGTATTCCTCAAGACCTCCAACGGCTCTTACTTCCTTGGTGTCGTCTGGCCTGGTCCAACCGTGTTCCCAGACTGGTTCCACCCCAACACTCAGCCGTACTGGACTGATCAGTTTGCGAGCTTCTTCAACGCTGAGACAGGTGTGGACATCGACGCTCTCTGGATTGACATGAATGAACCGGCCAACTTCTGCAACTGGCCCTGCTCGGACCCCAGTGCGTACGCGGAGGCGAACAACCAGCCGCCGGACCCACCGCCAGTTCGAAACAACAGCGGCCGTCCCATCCCAGGCTTCCCCGCTGACTTCCAACCGACCGGAGTCACCTCTGCTGCTAGAATGCTGTTCAGGCGCCAGTCCGCTGCGACAAAGTCCGGTCTTCCAGGCCGGGATCTTGTGGACCCGCCGTACAAGATTCAGAATCTCGCTGGCTCGCTCTCGAATAAGACAGTCGACACGGATGTTATTCACTACAATGGCCTGGCCGAGTACGACACGCACAATCTGTACGGCACTATGATGTCGACTGCTAGCAGGATCGCCATGGAGAACCGTAGGCCTGGCCGACGGCCGCTGATCATCACGCGGAGCACTTTCGCTGGCGCTGGTAGGCATGTCGGGCACTGGCTGGGCGACAATCTATCCCAATGGGAGCAATACAGGTCAGGTTCCCACGCATTGAAAGAAGAAGCTCGCGCTAACCCTGCATAGATTCTCCATCTCACAGCTACTCCAGTTCGCGACCCTTTACCAGGTCCCAATGGTAGGCTCAGATGTCTGCGGCTTCGGCTCCAACACAACGGAGAGACTGTGTGCGCGCTGGGCCTTGCTGGGAGCGTTCTCGCCGTTTTACAGAAACCATAACGAGCAGGGTGCGATCTCGCAGGAGTTCTACCGCTGGCCGCTCGTGACGGACGCGGCGAAGACGGCCATCAACACGCGCTACCAGCTACTCGACTACTTCTACACGGCCTTCCACCGGCAGACGCAGACGGGCGAGCCAGCCATCAACCCGCTGTTCTACCTGTACCCAGAAGACTCCAACACGTTTGGCCTCGACCTGCAGTACTTCTACGGCGACGCGCTGCTCGTCAGCCCCGTGACCGAGGAGAACGTCACGAGCGTCGACATCTACCTGCCCGACGACGTCTTCTACGACTTCTGGACGGGCGATACGGTGCGCGGTAACGGCTCGGTCGTCACGCTCGACGATGTGCCCTACACGTCCATCCCGCTGCACGTGCGCGGCGGAACCATCGTCCCCCTGCGCGCCGCGTCCGCAAACACAACGACGGAGCTGCGCAAGCAGAACTTCACGCTGCTGATCGCGCCGGGACTGGATGGCACGGCGAGCGGGAGGCTGTATCTGGATGAGGGCGATGCTGTCGAGCAGCCAGCGACGTCGGAAATCGAATTCACGTACGACGGGCGCACGCTGGGGCTGAGCGGCACGTTTGGTTACGATTCGGGGGTGGTGATTAGCGGGGTGCGCGTGCTGGGTGGTGGTTCGTCGTCTGGTAGCAATGGCACCGAGCATGCGGTGAAGGCGGCACAGAGAGAGGTCGCTATCGGGCTGGATGCGGCGGCGCAGGTAGCTTTGTAGAAAACAGGAAATGTATGGAGTCGGCTGAGCGGTCGATACGCGTGACTTGCGGGGAGGTTGCTCCGGCCAATGGCGAAGTTGCGAGCGACATGGTTGCGGGTTGGCTCGACTTGTGGCTCATTGTGCTGCCCGTTTGGGATGGCGCGTCGGCGCGTCTTTGGCGCGGGAGGCTCCAGGATCACGATCGCGGAAGGCGGAAGGCGGGCGTTAGGCCAAGCGCTGCGCGTCCCTTTGAAGCGGCCCGCAAGCATGCGAGACGGACGGAGCTGGTTGTGTCACGCTCACCCTGTGCCAGATGCGCGCTTGGCCCGGCGTGTGCAGGCTGCCCGGTCGCCCAGAAAGGCGCAGGCCCCGGTCCTTAGCTGCTGCTCTTCCAAACACCTGAGCCCGTTGCAGACCACACTACAACATCCGCGCGCCCACCTCCGCCCATCCCGGCCCGCCTCCTTGCTTCCCACGCCCGACAAAGCCGCCCCAGCCCACCTCCACATTGACCACGAAACCAACCACTGTTCCTCACCACCGTGATCCCACCACGCCGCGGCGCCGGCTGCCCCCTCAGCCACCATGAAGGCTGCTCCATTGCTCGTCGCCTGGCACGACGACAACGCCGCCATCTACTCCGCCCACTTCGAGCCCCACGGAAAGGGCCGTCTGGCCACTGCGGGTGGCGATAACAACGTCCGGGTAAGCTTCCCTCAACCTCAGCTCGGCGTGTTTACCCCAGCTTGCTGACACCCAAAGTAGCTCTGGAAGATCGAAGGCTCCGGCGAGGACCGCAAGGTCACCTACCTGTCCACCCTCGTCAAGCACACTCAAGCCGTCAATGTCGTCCGATGGTGCCCCCGAGGTACGCCCAACCCTCCCTCCACTCCTCGCTGCTCCCGTCATCCTCTGATAACAGCCTTCCCGCAGGCGAGCTCCTCGGCAGCGCCGGTGACGACGGCAACGTCCTGCTGTGGGTTCCATCCGAGACCCAGACCCATCGCCCCTTTGGCGAAGATGGCCTGGACGACAAGGAAACATGGCGGGTGAAGCACATGTGCCGGTCATTGGGCTCCGAGATTTACGACATGGCCTGGTCGCCGGACGGCGCATTTTTCATAACCGGCAGCATGGACAACATCGCGCGCATTTACAACACCCAGAATGGTAGGCACCCACCGTCTGCAGCTCCAGGAAGCTTGCTGACCCCGACTAGGCCAAATTGTGCGCCAGATCGCCGAGCACAGTCACTACGTCCAGGGCGTTGCCTGGGATCCGCTGAATGAATTTGTCGCGACGCAATCCTCGGACCGCTCGGTGCATATCTACACCCTGAAGACCAAGGATGGCCAGTTTTCCCTTGCGCAGCACAGCAAGGTCACCAAAATGGATCTGCCCGCGCGTCGCGTGTCGAATAGCAGCCCTGCCCCTCCAGACCTTACATCGCAAAGCAGTCGAGCTTCATTCGTCGGAGAAGGCTCCGCTCCAGCCATTGGATCCCCCACCCCCTCTGCGCCGGGTACACCTGCGTCGCTAGCTTTGCCCATGAATCCGCCCACATCGCACAGCCGCCGCTCTTCCTTTGGCTCGCAGTCCCGCCGCTCCGTCTCTCCGGCTCCGTCCTCGATGCCGCTTCCCGCGGTTATGCCGTCGACGTCACCCAACATTCATGCTGGATTGGCTGTTCGCAACGCAAATATCTACGCCAATGAGACTCTCACCTCGTTTTTCAGGCGCCTCACTTTCGCCCCGGACGGAAGTCTTCTTTTCACTCCGGCTGGCCAGTACAAAACGTTGAATCCCGGTAATTCCGACGCGGCCAAGACCTCGGACGATATCATAAACACAGTATACATCTACACACGAGCCGGTCTCAACAAGCCTCCAATTGCTTATCTGCCAGGCCACAAGAAGCCTTCGATTGCCGTACGATGCTCGCCGGTCTACTACCAGCTACGAGATAGCCCTCCTCCCACGAGGCAAATCACCATTGACACGTCGTCCGCCGACGAGGAGATTCTTGCTTTGCCTGAGCCAGCGCTGCCCTCGAAGCCTCCGCGGTCGTCTTCTTCAATGGACCCTCCGCCCATTACCAGCGCGCCCTCGCCGTCTCCCAGTGCGGCGGCAGCATCGCCAAGACCTGACTCTGAGAACGGTGCAGCTGCTTCTCCTCTACCTTCAGGCCCTCCAATGGCATTCAGCCTTCCGTACCGCATGGTTTATGCAGTGGCTACGCAGGATGCCGTGCACATCTATGACACGCAACAACAGAAGCCGTTGTGCATTGTCAGCAACCTTCACTTTGCTACGTTCACTGATCTTGCTTGGTAATTTCTCTTTAAAACATGCCAAGAAATTTCAACTAATGTTTGAACAGGTCCACGGACGGCAGCACGCTCCTGATGACATCTTCTGACGGCTTCTGCTCCTGCCTCACGTTTGCGCCAGGTGAATTGGGACAGGTGCATCCCGGCCCAGCGAAGCACCACCCTACGTCAATCAACACCACAACCACGACGTCGAACCAATCTACGCCGACCCCCACGCCGACCCAGGCTTCTGCTCCACCCGTCCCGAAACCCTCGAGCTCCGGCTCCGGCTCCGCCTTCCCGGCTTCGCCATCTTCGTTCGCTCCCGCCCGACCGGCCAGCCCTGCCCGCTCCATGTCCGCCTCGTCCGTCGCGACGCAGTCCTCGTTCGCCCCTGGCCCCGACCCGAACGTCGCCCTTAACCAGCAGACGCCGTCAATCAGCGCGGTTCCCGGCGTCGCCGCGGCCAACTCGGGCCCTGTGGGGCAGATGCCAATGTGGACGCCGCCGCACACGCCCATGCCTGGTGGCGGCACGCAGGGTGGAACTCACAGCGCGGCAAGTTCTGTTAGCGGTATTAATCCTCCACCTGGTAGCGGACGGCGCGAGAGCGAGTCGGAGAAGGAAGGTGAACCCGCAGCGCCGGCGGCAGCAGCTAAGGAGACGTCATCGAAGAAGAAGAGGGGAGGCGACAAGGATGAGAAGGGCCCAGCCTCGAAGAGGAGGAGGATTGCGCCGACGTTGGTTAGTACGACGGAAAGCGGTGCGGTGCCACCTGTGGAGCAGGAGCAGGAGGAGGGACAGGGAGAAACGCCTGCTACTGAGTGATGGGTGGATGATGGATGATGGACATTTCTTTTGTGATTGCTTTTGAATTTCTCTTCTTTGCAGCATTTTCGAGATGGGGAACACGCGGGAAATGATGGTGTCACGGGAGTTTTTCATTATATATGGGCATGGGATTCATGATGGATGAAAGCCCCGTTTTCCTTTTTTTATGTGTGCGTTTTCTTTTTTATCCCCTCTCCCCATAACCACTTTCCTCGCTCTCTCTATCTCTCTCTCTCTCTTCTTCTTTTCGGACTGCTGGGCAGGCAGCAAGGGTTTTGAAAAGGGCTGGATCCTGGGAAAGTTTCTCGTTTTTCTTTTCCCTGTTTCATTTTCTTTTCTCTTCTCTTACTCGGGCACGAACGCTTTTATGCGTATGCAAGCAAGCAAGAAACGGGGGATGATATGAAATCTTGATGAAGAAGAGGACTTATGTGTGTGGAAATGAGGGAGAGAGGAAGGAGGGAGTGGGAAAGATGAAGATGGGATCGTGGATCGTGCAGTCTCGCGGTTGGAGGCCGGGTGGGGATGAAGAAGGGGAAAACTGGAAATGATGAGAAATGGAAATGGAAATCGAGATATATATGAGTGTGTTGTGTGTGTGTGTGTTGCAGTCCGGTCTGGTACGATTACCCCCCCATTTGTAGTAGTAGTAAGTAGTAGTGATAGTAGTAAAGCCTTAGTAAAACTCATTGCCGTGAGGTATTTCTTTGTGTTTAGATTTTTTTGGGGGGAATATAGAGCAAGGAGGGATAAAAATGCGTGTTTATGGATGTGAGGGTGGTTAGAGAGGTATGAAGGGATGCGTGTGTTAGATAGAGTGGGGCTTCCCCTTTGCTTTTGCTATTCTTCTTTTTGGGAAACGAATGCAGTCGAGACGCGTGGTTGAGAAATAGAATTGATGTGATTGGATATCTTGAGATTTGCCTCCTCTCCTCCTTGGGAGTTCGGCTTCTTCCTTTCTCATTCCTAAGAGGGAACGCTAGAGATGGCAGTTACCAGTGGTTGGCTTCTTAGAGTAGTACGACCAAGTCATCACCATGTACTTTTTTCACACGAGCGGGGAAACGGGACGCGGGACGGGACGGGAGAGGAGGGGAGAGGAGGTAAGGTAGGTAGGTAGCACGCGTCCGGCGCGCGTGCGCGCGGCGCGCGGATCAGCCGCGCCCACGTCATCTGTGCAATCCATCCCGGCCGGGCTCGTCACGCGCGCGCGTGCGCTTCGCGTCTTATCTTCTCTTGCTTCTTTGGGTGTAGGCAGGGTGCTAGGCTAGCTTATCCGTTCGTGAGACAACCTTTTTTTCCCCTTCTTTTTTTTTTCTTTCAATCTTATCTATTTTTTCGTGCACTGTCTGTGTGCAGATTTGAGAGTATTTAACCGGTTTGGTTCGAGTGAAAGAGAGAAAGAAGTTCACGACTAAAGGAAAGACGTTTCCTGCCTCACTCTGACAAGTGCAACTGCTGGCGGCAAACACCGGGGAAACACCGAGCAACGACGACGACGACACACCGCAGCGATTGATCTCTGCTGCCTTCACGACCGCGCACTTGCTTTACGTTTCGTTTTTTTTTTTTCCTGTCACGCTTTCGAGGTGAAGCTTCCTTGCCAAGTCAGCCGGTTCCGTTTTAGCCGGACCTGCGACCAACCTGCCATTTCTGCATCCATCCCAGTCTTCCATCACCATCATCATCATCAACATCGCCATCCCCACTATCCCAACTCCCGCGTATTCGTATCCTCGTATCTCCACGCTCCCCTTACCAGCCATTTTCGCCAGTTCCGACCTTCACCCAGCAAGAACGTTTCCCATCTCACGCTTTTCCTTCATTGCCTCAACGAACACCAGCGCGCCACAATATGGCAAGCGGACGAGGCCCTGCGGCTGCTGCGCTACCACAGCCACCACTGCAGCCACAATCACTACCACCACCGCTCTACGCGCAGCGGCCAGCCTACAGCTTCACTATCCCCAGCCTGCACAACGACAGCAATGCCGGTGAAGGCGTGCAGCTGGAGTGCCGCGTGTACCATCCGCCGGGGTACGTGGCGGGCTTGATGACGGCGGTGGGGTCGGATGGGAAGGTGGAATGGGAGGGGGAGGCGGAGGACGGTGATGATCGGATGAGGACTGGAAGGAGGGGGGTGACGAGGATGGGAAAGAAGGTGGCGATAATAGCCCATCCGTACGCGCCGCTCGGCGGCAGCTACGACGATCCGGTGGTCGGGAATGCGGGCGCCGAGATGCTGGCGCTGGGGTGGGTGGTCGGGACGTTTTGTTTTCGGTGAGTGCGGTTGTGGTGGTGTTGCCTATTTTTTTTTTTTTTGTTTCCTTGCACTCCTCCGATTTCAGCATTGCCGATTATTCTTGTTTGTTGTTTTGTTTTTTATGTGGGATTTTGCAATTGGACTTCATGAGACATGCTGCTGACGAAAGGAGCGCTTTCATCTGAGCAACAGCGGCTCACACGCTGGCCGTCACGGTGCTGATCAACATCACCATCACCACGCAAATGGGAAGACTAGCTGGACGGGGAAACCCGAGTTACAGGATTACAGCTCGTTCGTCGGGCTGATGGTGGAGTACATGCGCTCTCTGCACGAGGGGATAGACCAACAGCAACAGAATGATCACCAAGATCACGATGCATCGGTAAGCGCCACAAAAGCAGACGACGAACGGAAAAGTCGGGATGGTGCCGATCAAATCGGCCAAGAAGAAGACCCCATCAACCTTATCCTCGCCGGCTACTCTTATGGCTCCCTCGTGGCATCCCGCTTGCCACCCTTGCCCACCCTACTGGCCTCGTTCTATCCCAGTCCTTCTTCCGCACCAGCTGCGGGCTCTGCTCCATCAGAAATATTGCTCCGAGCGCGCCGTCTGGCGTCAGAAACGCTCGCAGAAGCACAACGGCAGCGCAGACGTGAGCAGTCAAGCATGAAGCACCACCGCAGCAGCCCCGTAACGATCGGCGGCGAGGAAAGCAGCAGAAGCAGTAGCGACGGCGGGGCGCAGCGACGGAAGAGTAAGGATCATCAGACGAGGCGGAGTTTGGATGTAGGGAAGGGGGCGGAGAAGTTGAAAAGGGCGTGGGAGAGGCATCATCATCATCATCATCACCATCAGCATTCACACAACACGCCTTCGCCTCCGGGAGCAAAAGAAGGGGAGGAAGAACCTAAGGAAGGCAGCGGACACAAACAGGGGACGACGGAAAGGGGCCCGTCGCTGCCGCTGTGCGAGCCGGCTTACCTGCTCATCTCGCCGCTGCTGCCGCCCACGTCCCTGGCCATCGCGCCGGGGCTGGCGATGTCGTTGCCCGGGTTACCTGCTGTGCCAGTGCTGTCCTCGGCGTCTTCGTTCTTCGCGGTGGCGGGGCGGAGGCTCGGGTTCTCCTCTGGTGGTGATGTCGACAACAGTGGCGGTGCGGACAGCCTTGAGCATCCCGATCCGCTTCTGAGGTACCCGACATTGGCCATCTTTGGCACGGCAGACGCGTTCACGAGCGCTAAGAGGTTGGGACGGTGGGCGGAGGGGATGAAAGATGCGTCGAGGGCGCGGTGCCTGGGGTTTGGGGGCGTGGTGGTGGAGGGGGCGTCGCATTTTTGGCAGGAGAGGGGCGCGATGGCGAGGCTGAGGGCGGAGGTGAGGGGTTGGGTTGGGATGTTGGGTTGCGATGTTTTGTCGTTGACGGTATGAGGTGGGGTTTCTTGGGAGTGGTGTGGCGGCGGGGGCACTAGATATGGGGAGAATGATTGACGGGGAAGGTACATGGTCCCGGGAGTTGTATACGAGGTCTAACGTATCACATGCTGCCATGAAACTGTCTGGATGCTCAACAGCCGCCTGCTTCGTGGAAGCTTCTCGATTTTCTGGTCAAATACGTTGTGTTGGGTGGTAGCCGTCCCTGTGGACTCTCCAACACTTTTACCTGCGTCTATTCCGGACTACGCTTGAAAGAGATCTGTTAGGCGTGTTATAAGCTGATTTAAGGCCAGAATCTTATAATAGACAGAGTATCTACATCTTCCGGCCTGTGACTACACCTTCTAGTTCATGCACGTATCCCCTACCCCGCGTACGCTTAACCAGTGCCAGGGCAGACCCAACAGTCACTTTGATCCCGCTGTTTGAGAGAATAACAGTAGGCGCCGTCTCCACCACCTGAGCCTCTTGAACACTGCATAGAATATTCAGCTTATCTTTTTCATCTACCAGGTACATGGTTGATACTTGCATTTGTGCCTGGACAACAAGGCTTGTTACTGGCGATGACTCTGCAAGAAAAACCGTTACATTTCTAGACCATTAAAATTTTAGACTCTCAGGGTGTATATAGAGTGAGAGACAGTAGCTTACGCCACAAGATGGATGACCCGGTTGACACTTGGGACTAAAAAACTGAGCTTCAACACCAATAATAGCGTTGAAAAGAAGGATAACGGAGACTATGCTGAGACGCATAATATGGTTAAGTCTGATCGTAGAGTTGGAGGCAACAAGAAGTATCTGAGGGATCAAAATTCGAACTGCACAAGTGGCTTATTTATAAAATTTAATTAGGAATTACGTTTCACTGGTTAATACTAAAATGTATTGAGATGTGCCCTGCGTAGAAACCTGTTGGATTGACGTTAGCAGCACTACGAGTAGCGGTACTGTGGGTAGCGTAACCATAAGTAGTAAAACTTAAAAAGCTAAGCCTTGAGTAGCGGCAGGGCAAGAACACTAGAGCTACAAGTAGGGAATCCACAGGCGGGTATTAATAGCCATGAAGAGCGAGCAGCAGCGGAATTTCTGAAATGCGCTTATTTATTGTTGTGTCGAAATTATTGGTTTCACTATTGCACTACCAGGCAGGTTGGGGTGTTCCCACCTTTTACCTCAACCATCAGACTCCAGGAGCGGACGCTTGTCCTTTTTACATGGCACAAAAATTTACCTTGTATCGCCAGGACACGAACGTATGGGTATGGATCCCCAGTAAACTGAAATTTTGCCACTGAAGTCATGGTAGAACATTGAAACAAAGCTTGTATAGTAGGTACCCTCATAAATACCGAAGACTGTAGGGCATGGCTAAATAGAATAAATTGCTCGACAACGTTGAACGACTATTACATGATTCAACCTCGAACACCACGACTGTCCCACTTTCTCCCCGTGTATAAGATTGAGGCTGTGTATTTTATATCAAACTGCTTCCAGAGTTACGCTGGGTAGTGCCGGCCGCCAGTGCAGGGGTGTTCAGCACTCATGGGTTATTCGGAGAAAGCGGCGTTTGGCTCGGCGAGGCACGTGGCTACTTGCATGAAACAAGAGAGCAAAATGAGACACCAGCACTGAAACAAGGACAAAGAAAAACACGATATGAAGGAAGCAAGATGCCATTGTGGTTAAGGAAGCTGAGACTGGTGAAGATACAAGTTCAGACTTCTAGAATGTGCCGAGAAACGAGAGTAAGAGCTATAAAGACACTGCGTGGCCTGCACACATTTCATACTGTGATAATTCAGATACCTACCTGATACACTCGAAGCAAACAACACACGCGAAGGCAACTTTCCCATCGTTAACAACCACTCCTCTGTCTGAGCCATGTTGCGGCGTGTGCATTCGCTATTCGGAGGGTACTGCGCACGTGTCAACCGCGATCGTATCTTCAATGGTGAAGTGTTCGACACTCCGGGATCGCTCGAAGCGTTCGAAGCTACTCAGTGGAACCGTGACCCTACCACTACCCCCGCGCCATGTGCGCCCCCTCAGTGGGCCGACGCCGACGACCGCCCATCGCACTCAGATTCGATCATGGTAGCCATCGAACTTGACGAGCTGTGTTCCTTCGACGGTCGGCCTACCCCATATGTTCTTTGCGTTATCTTCTTCGCTCCCCAGTCCCCTTTCAACCAGAAGCTTGTCTGTATCCAAAGTGAGACGGAAAAGTGGTTCCGAAATCGTCTAGAGCTGGAAGCTGGCGCTCACACGCTGCAGATGATCCAGCACATGATCCTCGGGGCCAATCTAAGCATCAAGCAGGTCGTCATCAAGACTTCTCCGTTCCTCGTACGCACCGCGACCGTACAGTTACCGATGTTGGAAGGTGCTGATGGCTTGTTGACCGACGCCAATGCGGACCGGAGAATGAATGGGGAAGCCTTGCTAGCCCTCTCGCGTAGTATTCGCGGGCTCGAAAACATGGGAATCCTGGTCCAGTTCTTCCCGGTGCCTAATTCGCGGAACCAACAAGTCTACACCGTAGCCGGACACATGCTCCTTTCGAGGCCTTGGGAGGCGGACATGGTGGCAGAGCAGCAGCCATCGGCGACGCACACATCGCACTTCATGCAGCCAAAACTCTCTGCAGCATGGAATGGGGAAAGAACCAACGCCGATCTCGAAGTCCTATTCATATCGCTCCACCCCCTACCTGATGACGAGCCCACAGCCCTCAGGCGCAGGCTCTTTCGAGTATCGTGGCGCCACAAGATGGCTATCGATATATGGACCGCGTTGGACACCCTGGAGACCAAGAGGCCTATTAACGTCCTGGTAACCGGCACCGACGTACTGCGACCCGGCGCTCGACAGCTCCTCAAGCAGCTCAGGAAAAATGCCGAAGACGGCGCCACCGTCGTCTTCTGCTACTTCCTCGGCGACGGCACTACTCCAACCGGCTACGCCTTCCAAGTGGCCTTTTCCTCCAACTTCGGCCTGCACTGGCGCCTGGTCCCGTACCGCTGCCTGGAGTCGTTCAGCCCCAACCCTTACGCCGTCGCGCCGATCACAGCTGCGGGACTGCCCTGTGTGTACCGGCCCAGGGCCGGCGGGCTCTTCGAGGGCGTGCTGTGCCGCGATGCGCTCTTGCTGCCCAGCACGCACGTGCATATTTCTGAAACGGAGGATAGAAGAGGCTGGTTTAGTGGCAGTGCGGATGTTGAACGTGCCAGAGATAGGACGGTGTCGTCGCCGGTACCCGCTGCGATGGCGCCGGTTGGACGCGGCTGGGTTGGGGTTGTGGGAAATGTCGGCGCTGATGGAGAGACGGACGACGTCGTTTACTCAATGTGTGGCTTCATCTAGATTCCTGCTTTTTTTTGTCACAACTTGAACAGCTAGTACGGCCGGATTGCTTGGCTTGGGAGAGGGTATTGTATTCGGCTTTTGCGATCTTTCACTTTTCGATACTTTTCCGGTTTGGTTTCCTCACTGTACGGCATATCGGTATTTCGTTGTGGTTTCCTTCCTGTCATTTCCTTGCTGTAAATATCTGAAAAGTCATTTACATAAGAAGTTTGTTGAAAGGATTGGCTCTATTCCTTTTCCATCTCAGCGCATCCACACTAATTTGAGCCCCGTGGTTGTGATTTGGCCATGATGTCACGTTTCAACTCATACCCGCTCGCTAGGGCCTAATGACCCTCATTGAGGAGCCCTTTCGCTAACGCCTTGTTGAGGGCTTAGTCATGAAGATAGGTCACGTCACGTAAGTAGATGTATCTAAACAATTCATTATTCCAGACGGATCAATCCGCTAGCAATCCGTTCTGAATATCTATCGTGCTCATCTTTGTTACTTGATCGAATATTTTTAGACATGAGTCCCCATACGTAAAGCCTCGTCGACTGACCTCGAATATCTTCAGGTTGAAATTGAGTTATTTGGCGGAAGTTCGGGGAAGCAGACCCTCCTCACCAACCCAAAAAACACGTCACCCAGCTCCATGCATTCGCCTACAAAATAGCAACCGCATTAGGCGGGCTCGCAACGCCGCCAGGAACCTAAAAGCAACCCCTCGAGCGTTAGCATCCGCGCAAAAAGCCCTCCCCAACTCCATTCCCCCACCAAAAAAAAAAAAAAAAAAAAGCGCGCTCAAACTCACCTTCAACGGCACACTACTAAAAAAACAACTCCACCTCCCCTCCCTCTCACACACCGCCGCCAACCCCTCCAAATCAAACAACTCCCCAATCGGCATGCCCCACCCCGCCAGCAACCACTGATGCAACGTATGCTCCGCATCCGCATGCGGCCCCAACACCGGCCCCCGCTCGAAACTCGGCGCGTCGCTCGCCACCGCGCTGAACCCCTGCTCCCACACCCACCGCAGCGTCTCTCGCCCGGCTTCCAGTCCGATGAAGTCGGGGGAACTGCGGGTTGAGATGGCGCGCTGCTCGGCGGGGGACAGGGACTTGAGTGCCGTGTCCAGGCCTGTGCGGAGGAGGAGGATGTCGCCGCGGTTGATCGTGATGGAGCGCTCGGCGATGAGTTGAAGGATGTGCGTGAGGGGGATCGGTTGGGAGGTGAAGGGGTGCAGGGGGATGGAGTGGGCGGCGGCCCAGCTGGCGTAGTCGAGGAGGATGGCGCGGCCTTGGATGCCGCCGGCGCGGAGCCAGGCTGGTGGGGTGGGTTAGTTGGGGGTGGAGGGGGAGGGGGAGGGGGGAGGGAGAAGGCGGGCGTACCGTTGGTGCCGATGACGTCGGATTTTAGGATGTCTTCTTGCGTGTGGCCCATGTAGTAGCATTTGTGTTTTTGGTTGCCTGGATTGGTGATGCGTGAGTAGGGGTCCGGTTCGATTGGGGAAGCTTTGGAGACAGATTGCTAAGACAAACCGTAATGCCGGAAGCCATCCCACTGCGAGCTCGACTGCGTGTTGAAATGCAGCACGTCGTCATTCACATTCCGCCCCGCGCCCCGCTGGTTGATCTCGTGCTTGAACGGCTGCCGGTCGAAGCTGGGGAACTCGGGCTGGTTCAGCGGCAGGTCGAGCGAGAAGCGCACCCCCGTCTTGATCTCCTTCGCCGCCGCCGCGACCGTTTCGGGCGTGAGCAGGTTGAGCATGCCCAGCTCGTCGTCTGCGCCGAAGAGCCCCCACGCATTGCCTGGCGGGCCCTTGGGGTCCAGCGTCAGCGCGTCGAAGTCGGGGATCTTGGGGAGGGTTGCGTCGGTGAAGGGCATGGTGGTGGATGTGTGGTGGTGATTGGTTGTCCAAGAGGTTCAAGAAGAATGGAGGCAGCTCGTCCGCATTGAATGTGGCAGTAGTGGTTTGTTTGCTCAGCGGGGTATTTTCTTGCGTGGAGAGGAGGAGACCCACTCTCCCCGCACTCCACTCTCGGGGAAGCTCACCCCGCGGCGGATAAGTATCCGATGGGGAACGTCGTCATCGCAACAAACATTCGGTACATTTCTACTCGAAGCTGACTTTAAAAGCAACGAATGACC
>JAJMYN010000016.1:600000-801662 GCA_023087525.1 Lasiodiplodia sp. KE8368 | reverse complement strand
TGGGTGAACTTGCCACCGGTTCTATGCCCCCCCCCCCCCCCCCCCCCCCCCTGTCAACGACAATGCTGTGCTACTTGACCGCTACCTCCTCGAAATCAAACTCCCACAGCAAAGTCGTAACAGCCAACGACAGCTCCACCAACGCCATGTCCTCGCCAGGGCAACTGTGCCGCCCAAATCTGAACGGATTGGACACTACATACTTGCGCTGTAGCCCGTCCTGTTTGCACTTGTCTCCCTCCCGGCATGATAACCACCGCTCCGTCGCGAATTGATGCGGCCGCTCTGAGAACCTGGCGCGCTTGTGAATGCTGTAGATGACCATCTTGATCTTGATGCCCACCGGTAGCGCCTTGTCGTCGACTGTTCACTTATCGCGCCTCACCTCGCGGGACGGCACACCGCCGATTTGGGCGATGACACCCATGGCTTCGTCGATATAGATGTGCAGACTGGTACATGTGGTCAGGACGGTTCCGCAGCGGATGAGCACGCGCAAGACGAAGGCGGCGCGGCTGGCGTTCGGGTGGTGGCGTGCTCGCCATGGTTGTGGCGGCGGTGGTGGAAAGCCATGCGTCGCGCGGTTGCCGTTTTGGGCAGTGCTGCCTGGCATAGTAACAAAACAAATGGCGAAAAAGCAAAAGGCAAAAACCTAGCGGCACACTCCCCGAAATCGAACCTTGAACCTGATGCGGCTCTCGGCAGCGGTGCGTAAGCATATAGGAAACCCTCACAAATCTGCTAAGTGGTTTTTTACCTTTCGGTACCTTTCGGTGACAAGAAAAGCTCGCTGATTGGCTTATATACCTCACGTAAATCATCCACCAGTACATGACGGCCATAGACATACAAAGTGCTGCAGGTAACCCAACACCGTTGGGCGGATGTTGGGCCGGCCTGATGGTATGCTCTTTGAGAGTTGCCTAAGCTGACTTATGAACTTACGTTGCTGGATTTAGCCATGGTCCCGAATGTGCTTATGCGAGAACAGTCTCACGTATGTGCTAGCAGGTCGTTCGGGCAAAGCGTATTTTAGAAAATTCTGATGCGACTAATGAGCGTATTTAATGCACAACAGTCCCTCGCACGTATGCCCCCCGTTCAGAAAACGACAACCATCAAAGACCACTACTCGATAAAGACCGCTGCCCGAGAGCCACTTCTTCGGCGTCCAAATGGTTCGAAAACAGCAGTAGAGCTGCCTTCTACCATCCACACAGTATGTTTTCAATTACACCAGCCCCAATCCAAGTCGGCCTCGTCTCCACTATCCTTGTAGCTGTCCTAAATACAGAAGACGCATTAGCATTCATTCGGCTATCGGCATGGAATAAATAAGCAAAGTCACTTACCCTGCCACCATTCTTCTTGCCATAACATTCGTCAATGACACCCTGAAACCTGTCATAGCATGACTTCTGGTCATGGTAGTGGCCAGAGACACTGATCTTGGATCTTCCTTTGCTGTAAGAGCCGCCGGTCTTCCATCTATCCGATCCGCAATAATCCTCACGGTATTTGTGTAAGTCGTCCTTGCTATCGCACGACTTGCTCCCACCCTGATCGTAGCAGCTGTATCCCGAAACGATCGGGGCGAGGACCAGAGTGGCGGTGAGGATGGTGAGCTCGAGACGCATGGTTGCTGGGATAGTGTTCAAGGTTGTGTAGCTTTGATAGAGTAGATGAAGCTGTTGATCTGTATCTCGTGTTTCGCTGCCGGACTGCGCATGTTTATATATTCGTGCCTGCTCCTTGATACGAATGGAGCTCGGGCTGGCCGTCAACCCCGCTCCGTTGACCAGCTGAGATCTCTGTAGTCCTTCACCAATGATGGTTTGCGGATATCGGCCTTGTTGATCGTGGTGCAATGATTACCCCGCTGAACCAGTGTCTCGACCATCTCGACCGTTCGGCAATCAATCTCTTCAACCTGCAGATGGCGGAATCCTACATCCTGTCACAGTGCGGCTGAGAGAGCTGAGGCACAAAGCTGAGTATGATGACTGTGTGCTATATCAGGTTCCTGAAAAAGGCGCACGAAGTACCCCTGGATCGAGGTAACGCGTAGCACTTTCTTACACCATCCATTGAAGTATTACGCCAATGTCAGCTCTGACTTGACTTCTGCCACAAGTATATATTCATCTCGCATCAAATAAAATCACTTCTTCTTGAAATTTTTATCCTACTTTAATGTCAATTAGTTCCGATGGTCTGCATCAATATCTGAATGTTTGCAAGTGTTTCCCGATTTGGCTCTAAGCGGATTTAGTATCTAAACAAACCAGGAAGGTTACTTTCGACGGTAAGTATCCTCCACGCAAGACAAGGATAATTCAGCTAGAAAATTGAGTTACAAGGTAATGCGACGCTTGGCTAGCCTGCGGGGTAGCGCAAACGATTGCATCCTCTTAGCCTAGACTATCTTAGTCGCCACTCTCCTAGCATTCTGGGCTAGCATAGGCTCACTAGGCCCATCTTCGATCCGCTCTACTAAGGCTTTGCGACCGCTCTTACACTAATCGTTGGCAGTAATTGGCCCGCCTACCTGCCGGCTTCCGCTTTGGTCATTGTCCGTCATTCTTATTATGTAACGCCTCCAACCTGCATGTCAGACTTACGTCTACCATAGAAAGTTCCCGTTCAAGCTTTCTTGCCAAGGGCGATCTTCCGGCGCGGCATTAGAGATCAGCAAGGCCCCGGGGCTTTGGCGCGGGATTTTACTGCTAATTAGACGCCACTCAGCTCTGTTATTCGCCCGGAGGACTGAGGATGCAGCCTGGGAAGGTCCCGTGAAAGCTTATCGCACAGGATCAGCGCAACGCTAGGACATTAAAGACCCTGGCCGGACTCTCTATACATACTGGAGAGTGGATCCGGAGACGGCTCCTGGTTTTGATAATTTTCTGCAAGCTTGAAGTGCCCAGCCGCAGTGAAATTGGTGAAGAGAAGCCATCGACGCAATGCGAGGTGTGATTGACCAGAATCCCGACGTCGTCGAAAGGCCAGACAGGTACGGAATCATACCTCGCCCCAGGTTCCCGTGCAGCTCGATTTGAACACGTCCAGAAATGCCACTCAGAATCGGCCGCACGACTCAGGGTTGTCTCTAAACCAGGGAACCCAAAAACTTTCATGGAGTGGGCTCAATGCGCCTTACTCTTGAAGTTCACGGCTGTGGCCCAATGCGTCAGAGATGCTGTAGTTGTACTCTACATGCCAAGAGAGTCACAGGTTGCGGTTACAGTTGATGTACAAATATACGAAGGATTCTTGCTGATCGGCAAAACTTGTTTTTTGGTCCCCTTGATTCCGGAATACTAGGTGAACATACCGTCCTGCCACCAACGAAAAGTTTTTTCGCGGCCGCGAAGTAGCCTTACCCGGTGTCCCTCACCGCAAGTTCCTCCTCACCTTCACATGCGTGGCCACTGTAGCCACCGCTGTCGCATCCAAACGGCCAGGTAATCAACAGCCATAGCAATTTTCGCCTCTGATGGTTGGTAAGGATGTGAAGTATCCAAGCAACGCTTGTGGAAGGAAGGAATCAGTCATCGCTGACTGTGCCGCCAACACTGCGTCACATATCACAAATCTCAGCTGAAGCCATCCTCAACTTCAGCTGGAACCACTTCCACCCTTTCCGAGCGGGTCGAGAACATCTCTGATATTTTGTCTTTTCTCTTTCCCGCTTTAAGCTCTGCTTAAAACGATACTCATTAGCTACCAAACGTTTATCTGGCTTGGTCTCACCTCTATGCCTCTTTCGGTGCCCTCACATTCCTCAACCGAATACCACTCGGACGGGATCAGCGAGAATATTGTGGTGCGCGGGATGGCTGAGACAAGCTTTTTGACACGACGATCAGTCGCGCGTGCGGCGCTGGCTGGATCCCGGGGCTGCCGCTGGCGCGTTGCTTAGCCTTCGGCCTCCGGACGTCTCCGAGACTTGCATTTGTCGGAGCTTCTGACAGGCGGACTTGTTGAGGTGATTTCTGGGGAGCCGGCTGGCGGCGTTAGCATGAACCGGAGACCTTTGGCTTTGCTACTACTTGTGACGTCGCATGCATGTAGTCAAAAAGCCCTTTGTTATTGCCACGCTCCATCCATCGTGCTTATCTCGAGGCTGCACGAGAGCCTTCAAGGTGGTAAGAGGCAACAGACGGGCGGAAAAGAGAAGTGATTAGACGCTTCTCGATATGATGTGGACGAAGGAAATAATGGGAACGTTTCAGTAACCAGACGGCGGGAAGCAGAAGGATGAGGGTAACTTCAAGGTGGGTGGGGAGTTGCAACAGCAGTGTACTGTTGACTTACCGCCATGCCAACGAAAGAGAAGGCGGTGGGAATGCAACGGCCGGTGAGTGCCTACGCTACGTCATTCCAAGCCACCGTTATCCGAAAGCGCGTTTTCACGGCGAGCGATGGCTGTACAGTCAACAGAATACAATGTATTTCAACTATGACCAACCATAGTATCCGCCGTAGCAATGGTTCATCCCGCCCGGGCTTTTGTGTAGAGCAACCCTGACTCGATTTTTTAACCCCCGCCTAAGCGGTGATCCCACCCACCCAGGCTTTGATTATGGAGCAGCCCTGACTCCAGAGCTTCCACTCTTCCTCAAACCCCTATTGGAACAAGCAACAACCCAGAGGATTGCCACCAAGCCAAAGACGTCCACGCATTGCTGTCAATGGAGCGCTCTAGCTCGCCGCTCCCGGCCCTTGCCTTCGGAGGTACAGATCACCGACCCGAGTTGCCGAGCCATCGTGCCGACCCTGTGAGGCGCAGTGCCGCAGGTTGAGGCTCAAGGCGCCCATGGCTATGGCGGTCCGGGGCGGGTCTTCCAGTCCGAATTCTAGACACCAGTGTCGTACGGGAGTTGCTCGGCCATTAAGCTGACCCTATGAGGACGCTGTGCCGCAGGTTGAGAGCCGCGGCAAAATGGACCGAGTAGTTTCCTGCAGAGCTGCAAGCGCCGATTGTGATTCCCGCATCGATGTCCTACTGGAGTTGCCCGTCCAGCCCTGTGAGGAGCCAGAGGGTAGTTTCCAGGGCGTTCTGACCTACCGGAGTTGCCCAGCGATTGAGCCGACCCTATGAGGCGCTGTGCCGCAGGTTGAGAGCTTGCAGAATAGCTAGGTAGTTTCCAGCATGGCACCAATGTCGAGGAAGGCTCGGGTAGGATGAACACGACTCCAAATGACGCTGTCGCCTCGTCCTGCCAGGCTTGCTTCTTCAGCGGCGATAGGCAGGCGCTGGCGGAAAAGGTGGAGAGGGATGGCAGTCACTTGGGCGCGCTACGGCGGCTCGGTCGGCGAGTGATCTGTTCAAAAGTCAGCAATAATGATTATGACGTAGGAAGAAGAGCGAGCTTGGGCAGGCTCTTGCTGGAGCTGCAGCGAAAAGCGCAAGGAGATCATGAAACTTACTTCAAGTGGAAGCTGAAGAGGAAGAAATGAGGGTCGCGCAGATTTTGTCTATATGCCTGGGCTGGAGGCCCGTGCGCAACGCCAGGCAGCAGGCCGCTGCGCGATCGGGAGGAGTGACGTCAGTGACCGTTGCTTGGGAAACCTATCGCAAACGACTCTGTTGCGGCGGAGCACCCGCACGGCCATCCAATCCATCATCTGAACCATGGACTGCGCCACCGTGCGCTCATAGCTGAGTGATCTCAGTCCTTTTGTTGCCAGCGACGACGCCGCATCTATGCACCCAAACGAAACACCACACCCACATCCTCACGAGGCAGCAGATTCTCAAGTCCCGCTTTCGCGACCGTCAACCGCCGAACCTTCATACATGACCGAGTCTAAACGCAATGTCGGCTTCCACGGCCGCTCAGTTGACGGCTTCTGTGACATCAAGTCAAACAAAGGTTTTCGCATCATTCTTCCCACGGACTTCCAAGATGGCGAGCTGCACGAGACGATGGACAAGCTTCTACACAATATCATCGATATATTGAAGGGCCACGGGATAGTTCCAACATCAGTAAAGGTACGTGGCTGTGTCTTGGACTGTTTGATGTGGATTTTCCTTGCTTCCAACACACTTAAGCCTTTGATAGATCAGCTTCATTGGAGAACGAAGAACCAGTCTGCTCCGGCAACTACACCTCAGCTGAAGCTGGACCCCCGTCCGGGGAGGACCTTTCCGAGTACAAGACGCTCTGCAAGATTGTGATGAAATCGGAGACCTTGTCCGTGGAAAGGAAAATTGAGAGTTTCGGGTTCCTTCACGGATTTCGTTCGAAAGATGGAGATAACTCTCCACCAGACATTCTGAACATTTGCATTAACTCCGTACCTTGGGCATTTGGCGGGCACCGCTAGCCGCCGCTGCGGTTTCCTCGCCTACTCTGGTATTCGTCGTGCGCCCCTGCCTCAGCCGATCACTGGACCCCGCCACCTCACCCTCACCTTCGCAGCTCCGCCCAACGTCCCTCTCACACCATATCTCCCGCGCCGCCGAATATCCTTTATCCGCTGCGTTTTACCATCCAGTCTGCGCCCCAACCCCAGCATTCTCGACACGACGATCCAGGACCTCATTCTTACGCCAAAGCTGGATTGACAACCATGCCACCCAACAAACGCAGCACCAGTCCCGTCACTGAAACTGCGCCCCCCGCAAAGAAATCCAAAGCCGCAAATGACTTCCCGCTCTTTGACGATGGCGATGTCACCATCTGCATGGGCAATTTGGTAATGAAGCTGCATTCCAAGACGCTGCGCGACAGCTGCGACTACTTTGCCAACTTCGAGGAACTTCCCACCCGATTCGTGCTCAAGCCCGAGACGAACGTATCCGCGAAATCATACATGCTTGTGCCCGCCACTTCTGATGACAATGGCGGCTCGGATAACGAAGCCCAGAAAGACCACTTGGAAGACGCTTTGACGGTTAATGAGAGCATATTTCGTCTTCTCTACCACAAGCCGATCTCATGCACCACCCAAACTCCCTTCTGCGAAATTACAGCCCTAGCTAAGATGTACGGATGCATCAACGCAATTCGAGACGACCTCATCACCGCCTTGCTCCGAGCCAGCCTCGGTTCTCAGATGTTCCGCCATGACCCTGATCGTTTTCTCTACACGGGATACCATCTGCGCGATAAGGCTATCTTTACAGAGGCTTTGGTTCACACCGTTGGTCAACGCAAGTGCGACAGTGATTTCCTAACAGAAGACGTTCAAGGCCTGGTTACCAAGGGTGTCGCCGAGTTGGAGGACAAAGTCGGACAGTGCTGGGAGGCCGCAATACGCTGCTGCGAGGCAGATACAATTTCGAATGCAGTCGCAGCTACGCTGCTGCGCCAATACATCGACAAGCGTATCCCCTGCATCCTTGGTAGCCCGGTGCGTACCAAAGTCTACAATGTCTTCGCAGCCCTCCACCGCATGGAAGACGTCAAGGTGTTACTGGAAATCGATCTCATGGCTCAAGTGGACACCATCGATGATGCGCTTGGAGCTGGAGCGTTTTTCGTCAGGAACTTCGACGCGGATCGGCGTTTCGAAATCGAACCCAGTGGGAGTACGGAGCGGAGCATTAACAAAGGTCTCGACTGCGGCTTGTCTCGTGATGAAGTTGTAGAAGAGTTGGAAGATATTGTGAGACAGGTTCAGAACTCCATCAAACCTCTTTTCAAGGGTGACCGCAACGTTGGCTACTTCACCTGTTTCCAGTTTGAGGGGCCATTCCCATGGGAGAGCCTGACTGATAGCTCTGGGAATGGGGCCCACCCATAGATGTTCTGCTCCGAGTAGCAACAGTTTGCCACTGTGTGATGTCCGTTATTTCGTGCTCCTTTGGCTGGATACTGCAAGGCGTCCGGATTGAAGAGTCTCTACGAGAGGCTCATAAGCTCAATTTCCGAGTTTCCTCACAAGAAGATGGGTGTCTGAGAGAATTACAGGTAGTGGTGTATTGGGTCTGGATAGACACATTCTAGCTGTGGCTGGGAGTGCAGAATTAGTCTTTCGATTGAAAGACTTCAATAGATCCCACGAAAGTCTTGCCCACTACACATTGAATTAGATATAGTCGTGCAATCCGGTCCAAAGTCCAGCGTGTCTGCAGCTCTTTTGAAGTGCCTATTCACTCAGATCCGGCTGTGCGGTAACTCGCGTCAAATGCTACAACCGCTGGGATTCATGTGGGGCTTTATCAATTCCATGACTGTGTCTGCCGGGCGAACTTCCTGACTGAAGTCGGATTTTGATCCACAAAAGTAGATTTCAGACTGGACGCTGCTGGCATCTCTCATTGGCTAAAGAAGTTCGCAAAGCTCGAGGTGAGTGAAGTGAAAAGCCTTGTGGTGGAATGCGCTGGGAAGTAGTTCGGAAGTGACAGGCTGACGCACTGTGCGTCAATCGCATTTGCGCGAGAGAGCGCTGGCTTGAAAATGACGACCACACTTAAAAGGAATTCAGCCAGAGTCACATTGATCTATGATCACCCTTTTGGTGCACTGAGTACGAGCTCATTGGCTGACTGTGCAACGAAACTATGATTGATGCAGACCGCTTCAGACATGTCTCGGTGAGTCACAATGAAAGAGCATGAGCATGCGACGAATGAAACAACGAACACAAGATTAGTGGCAAATCTGTAGTGTGACCTGAGTAGGAGGCTAGGAGCCTACTAGCGCGCTATGAGCCCGTTGACGCTGATAGTTCGGATCTTGTGGAAAGCCTTGTCAGCCGGCACCCAATGCAGGGTTCGGCAAATTGTAAGGTCTACGAAAGAATTTGAAGCTTCCAATGCGGAGCAACCAGGCCAAGACCTCCGGCTGTTAATTAGATATCATTAGAGATAGGCTTGAAATTCGGAAGATCAAGTCGAGGATCATTTTTCAGAACGTTATGTTAGGCTTTAAGGAATTAGCTTGATCAGTGTCCGCCATTCTTGCTAGAACTCACATGATTGACTATTTGATGAGTGAATACATTGGTACTGAGTTAGCTCATCAGAGCCGCAGTCGTCTTGATAAATGCAAACTGCTGTCGATTCTTTCGTTGTCAGAGCGTTCGGTAGCGCTTTCAAAGTAAACAATGAGAAAAAAGCATTTTGTAGCATTGCCCTATATATCTAGCCTTGAATCATGTGGGGAAAAATTTCATTTTTGGTTCCGGCAGGTGAATGGAAAAAATTGAGAAGGGGTGAACTGTGTTAGCTTTCATATGAAATGACTTTTGAATCGAATGAAAGGATTTGGGGCAGTCGAAAGCTATTGGTGAGGGGAAAGGCTTTTCGTTGGCATCATCATCATTTCAGAATGACGATGCCTCTATTGAATGGGAAAATACTGATGAGCCGAGAGGTTTTGCTATGACTTGAACTTTCCGTCATTGGTAGTTTTGTTTGGGTTTCGACTCGTGGGTGCTGATATACCTGTAAAGAAAGTGAACTCCGTTGGGATGCCAGTAGCATGGTCGCGCTTGTGACGCAAATGATGGACTTTGGTGTTGAGTTATCCACTCGCAGCGTACTCGCGGCAAATGGCAAGGTGTTTGTCGATGTCCTCGGTAAGAAGATTCCTCCAGTGGGAAACCCTGGCACGTAGCATCTCCCGGAGCTCCTTCACCTCGGGCGTGTCCGCCTCATCGGTCTTGAAGCTATGCATGAAGGTCAAGTTGAAACCCGCGAAAGTGTCTTTGGCCTCCTGAGTGAACTCCTTGGCGTGCTTCTGTATGGCTTTCTGAGAGGCGGTTTTGGCCTGGTTGAAAAGCTCTTGGAACGGGCCGCGGACCTTTTCGGATAGTTTGCTCTTCAGTCTGTCTGTTCGCATCTCACGTGCGCGAGATCCTGTAAAATATGTCAGTTATGTTGGCACTAGCTCATTGGAGGACGGAGATTCTAACCCGTGATTGTGCAGCACTCCTGGTACGCATCCTCCATGATTTTCACGAAATAGCATTCCTCCGAGTTGGTTGTGTTTGTGATCCTTTCTTTGGTCACACCGAGATCTTTTTCAAGCTGCTCAACTCTGGATTGACTCTTGAGGGAAAGAAGTTCTTTCTTCATTGTAAGTTCCTCAAAAAGAGCTTCATCGAGTTTTTTGAAGAGCCGGCGGCACCTTAGACTGATTAGCCAAGTAGAGCATAAGCGGAGGCTTGACATACCTTCGAGCTGTGAGATAAGGTCGGTAACCATCGCGCAGACCTTGTCCGACAGGGTCAATGCCAGAGCAGTGCTTGCATCATCCCAGCCACGCGTATCCTTTTCAACGTCTTTGATGAGAGGCTCCAACATGACAGAATTCCAATCGTGTCGTCCCACCTTCTTTGTGCTCCAGTTTCCGTTGTGGGAGCAAAATGCCTTGTGGGTGGCATTGGTCCACTCAGTCCATTGTCGAAGCTGGCCTTTGGCGTATTCTGCATATGCGGCTTTGTTGACCTTGATGCTTGCAATTCCAGGCACAATGTCGGCAGTAAAGAAACTCTCGAAGATTTTCTGGATGTTTTCCGCGAGAGGGAGTGATGCCGATAGAAGGATGCGATGAAGCTCATCCCGTCTCATTAACTTCGTCTGCGAGCATGTCAACTCGAGGTTGTTCAATAAGGACGGAAGCACCATTTTGCGGTGATGCTCGAAGACTCTGAATTTTCGGACTGCTGGTAAGCCGTAGAGGAATGCTCGCAATTCAGGTATTCCGGTGGCGCTTACTCCCATCATGGGGGGGGGTATTTCCTGTCGTAACCCATTGCATGAGTGGTATACTCCGCGTTAGATACGCAGAACATGGGAAGTTGCACCGGGTCTTTGGTGAGGTCGTAGTATTTTTGGCGAACACTCCGTGAAGTGTTTGTGTTCCTCATCTGAACACAGTATTCAGAAAGCTTCGCGAGCAGCGATACCTTCCGATACCTGGATTATAAGCCCAATTAGCATCCGCGTGAAAAATAAGAAACAAGTTTGAGGAGAAGCTTACTCGAGGTATTCCTTCTCTTCGGTCAGCCCCTCGATAGCATTCCTGTCCTTGCGACTACGAACTACATTCAGCTCTTTGGAAACTTTCTGGAGTTCAAGACTAGTCATATCGAATTCATCTTTGAGAGTGGTCAAATTTGCTGCATCGAGAGGCTCCGCTGTACTGATGCGTTTGTTGAGATAGGTGGGCTTCATGTTGACGGACTGTAGGGAATCAGCATAAACAGTTAGAAAGACATGAATACAAACATACGTCTGATCCGGTGGCAATCATCAGAACACTGGCCCCACGCTTGCGACGGAAGGCATCGATGAGATACCTATGGGTGTCGACGTCCGTCTCGACACGGTCGACTTTGGTAACAACTCCGATGTAGTCAACATCATTCAGGTACTGCTGAGAAGCACGGACGCGGGTTTGGTTCACGTCAGACGTCCCTGGAAGGTCAACCAAGACGATATCTTGGGACAGGATTGGCGAATCGAAATACGTCCTATTATACTCACGTAAGCATTTGCATCAGGAATAGGAAACAAATGTGTGGCAGGTTGCAAGCCATACTTGACTAGTTTAACCATCGGCCATGGGGAGGGAGTGAGCCGACCACTGCTGTCGTAAGTCTCTTCATGTTGAAGGTACCGAGCAATGTGATGCTGGATCATCTCTGGAGACGTATCGCTCAGAGAAACCTTTCCAGGAGACGATCCTAAGTCGTTCAGCAGCTCATCCATCCATCCCTGCAGTCGGGAGAGCATGCCAACATCATCCTGGCTTCTGGCGCCAGAGAGGAATTTCTGAATTGCTTCGTGAGACTGGCATTCGTCGCGGTCGCAGAAGAGTGAGAACAGCCCCTCAATAGCCGTTGAGGAAGCCTGCTCGAATTTCTCGAAAACGTCATCTCCAGGTTCCGCGCCCGAGTGTTCGAAAATGTAGACATCTCTCAACCATTCCTTCAGAATAACCATACGAGCAGGAGGGGTAAGAAAGAAGATATCCGCTTCACAAGCGTTCTGTTGATTGGGACGTGGTTTGTGGAATTCTTGAACCACTGAGGTACAGGCTGCACCGTCATCGCTTTGTGGAGCGATGTTAGGAATACCGAGGAGCGAATTGATAATAGACGACTTGCCTTACAAAAGCATCAGTATACCGAACACTAGACAAGGGGAACGTGAGGAACTTACCAGTTCCTGAGTTCCCTCTAAGTCCGATTTTCACGCCAGTCGGATAGTTGGGCGAGGATGCGTTTTTCGCAATGTCGATTATGTAGTCGATGTCCTCGTTTCTGCAACCCTGTTCATCGATGACGGAGAGAATTTCTTCGGGAATGCCGTTCGCAAGTCGTTCTGCTTCATCGAAACTCTTGTGATTGACCTCTTTCTTTGGGAGAGGCTCGGTCGCAGGATCATAAGGCTTGACTTCATTGTCCTCTTCATGATCGATCAGGTAATAGCCTGATTTGAGAATCAGCAGTGTAGGCGCTGGGATCGAAAGACTTGTTCACTTACTTCGCTTGTTACGCTGGGTAGGACCACTTTCCGAAACCTGCGAGGAGAATCTAGTGAAGCTTGTAGGAGGTTGAAACGATGGATCTTGCGAAGGCTTGGAAGTGACGGGCAATGAGTGTGGTGCCGCATCAGGCGCATGAGGCCGCTCATCCTAGTTTTGCTCTGACTTCACTTTCGGTGAGTGAGGACTTGGCGGCCTCTTGCTTTGTGAAGCTGTTGCAGCAGCTTCGGCAAGAAAGGTTTCATCGAAGGCGGCACGGTCAGGTGAGGTTCGTCGGGTGAAAGGTGGTGGCTGAAAGCCGTCGTTCGGTTGGTGACTCATGATTTGCTAGCGAACATGAACCCGTGGATGGAATGAGGTGAGATTGTTCGCCTTGGTACACTGTTAGCTGTAGCAACAAGCAGACAGGGCTGATGAACACCCACCGAGGCTTGCCGATGGCGTGAGGGTGTTCACTGCTCCAGGTGATGTGAGAAATGCTTGAGTAGAGCAGCACGAGCTTCAGGCAGGGCTTGGCGATGTTGAACAAGAAGAGATGGAGGCGGGATAATGAATGGAGAGCTTATGAGTACACCGCCTTGGGATTTCTGGCCTAAGCCTAAAGAGGAAAGAAGTCTCACCATGATGAGGAAGGCACGAAACGCTTGAGAAATAGCGAGAAAGGAAAACGCCGTAGTCATTGGATATGTGTAATGCCTGGCTCACATCTCACTTAGTAAAATTATGCCATTCACTAGCGATGTTATCTTCTCTTGTTCTGAGACGCCCTTTCTGCAAGCTTTGGGTCATTTTAATCGAGAAAATCCAAGTCGATTCGAAAGGTAAACCCCATGCCATCGGAGACGTCCCTCATCTTCCCAGTAATAGGCTCTCCGCATGGCGAGGTCAGCTTGGGCCGTGGAGAGTGGTTTCACAAAAGGTCCGCAGACATCAGCGCCGCAGTAGGGCTCTGAGCAATTTTTGAACCCACGTCGGCAGGTGAGGCTGTGTCATTGAGGTAGCTCTTGCATTTACCTAAACAACAATCTTTGTCAATCGAATCCGCCGATTGTCAATAGCTCTTGAGCTTCAGGATCTCCACTTGTAACTCGTCCTCTTGCAATGCGAAAAAATTTAGTAAGTGCCCATTTTTCCATTTCCATTGATTGTTCACTGGGCAGGTGAAAGTTCGTAAGGTAAAAAAAAGTCGCTCACTTCTGCAGCCAACACAGCACAGTAGAGGCAAAAGTGTTCTCCGGTGACCTTTCGGATTGAATTACATGCAAAGCGCTCATCGGCATCACAGATATGTTAGCTGGGCTGAGGGATTGCTCAATTTGGACATTCCTTGTTTAGCTTACCAATGGTCGGAAAGCGGAAAGATTATTCCTCTTTGGACTGGGAAGTGAGAAGGAGGCTAAAGTGAAGGAAACCCGGCAAATATCCTCATTTCAACTAAGCAGCGCATGTCATCAAAGGTGTTCACATCTTGCAAAATGTCTGCAGTAGGCCTTACCGGCACGGAAATTCCGCGCCGGCCCAGTATTTCACCCACGCTAATAGCGCCATCCGCTCTGTACAGAATATCTCGATCGCTCACCTACAATAGTCGCCATAAGTCAGATCTTGCTACCTATCATGTTAACCCAACAGTTTTTTTAAGAGGTGCGCCGACGCGGCGTCTTTCGCGGCCTCTAAGAGGAATGCACGCCTGTAGAATTGCTCTGGAAATCCGAACCCTCTCAGTAACCGTGCCATGGCAAGCCCTCAACCGAATTGAGTAGTGCACCAGCCTGTTTCTCTGATCTCTGATGCATCGCTAACACCCGAGCAGAGTGGATTTGTAAACGCACTTGAAACTGTACCGGAAAGAGAAAGGTGTACGACACTCGAGTGAGATTCGAACAGTCCGGCCAACCTCCACGCGCCCGCCGGCGCTTGCTCGATTTGGAGATTTTTCATGACCGAACGATCAACCACTGGATACAAAGGACCGCGAGGTAATAAGGAGAGTTTATGCCGGAGTTGAGCACCCCGATCAGCTCGGAAGGAGGCGATTAACCATTTCCGTTTCCAATTCTGGCACGCGGCTTCGAGCTAGACCATGGGAAAAAGAAATCTTATCCATAGGAGTGGCATTTCTCTGGGAACTGGAATCGCATGACGTGTACCTGGGCACGAGCAAGCGTGAGCCTGCTAAGAGAAATTTTGAGAAGCGGAAGAGAGTATTGGCTATGTAGTGGGACGTGTCTAAAAGGTGTGTCTTCGCCAATTAAGGCCTTTCTTCTTCTCGGACACTGCAGGACACAAAGATGTTTGAACTATCTTCCGCCTGTTTGGCCTCATCACTCTGAGGGTGAAGGGCTTGAACATGGGTGCCATACCATACACCACGGAAAGCCAGCGGGACATTATGGCGTTTGTTAGCAATGTCAAAAGTTCGTGGGATACCTCAAGTCCTATTGAAGGTACGGAACAGTGGCCACACTACGGAGTAAGATTCTGAAGTGATGCATTGCGGTAGGGCTGCTTCGGGAATACAAATCGCCGTAGGCTCCGTACTCTTGTACGTCACAGGATACTGTCTAACGAATCTGATGCAATTCTTGCATTTTTCAATTGCGCTTTGATACATCGCATGACTTTAGTCAGAGCCATTGGAATCCAACAGCGACTAGTTTTAAGCACACTGAATCCGTTCCGCTGTTAATCCCAACGAAATACTCAATGCAACTTACCCTTCACCTTCCCGATTTCTCAATAGAACGGATATTAGGAGAGCATCATCATCTCTGGGATGTATGGTCGCACAGTGCAGGGTCTCGCACGGGTGACTATGGCCCGGCGGGCGGACCAGATGTTTCGTACGCCCACGCAATGCAGCATCGAATTTGGATAGTTGAAAGCCAAATTGTGCGTGACATTTCCTATCGTAGATATTCTACATGGCGCTTTCAAATATATTATAAGACTCCAGTTTCGTGCTCGAGCTCCCACTAATCCCGATATGAGCTATACGCTACTTCCAAGTAGTGTTCTTCTCGTAGGTGAACAAGTCATGATAAAACCCCTTTGGCCACCTCTTTCAATGTCTGAACAGCCCTTCGCAGCGGCATTGAGTAGGCGTCCGGAACGTAGACGCGCAGAGACGTACCAAAGCTAGTCTTTCAGGAGGGCCTAGACTTCAGTATCGCAGTGGCACAGCGTGTGGAACAAATCGTGTCGATCTAGCCACTCGAAGCATCGTTTGTAGTTTCCAACGGCAACGCGTTGCCCTTAACGCCATAAACTAAGGGCAAAGACGCATGCCGAAACTGCAGCTGGGTCTTATTTCACCTTGCCGAGGAAGGCGCTGGTCCATCTGAGTAATCTCCAGTGCTACTGTAATGCCTTTCTCACAATCGCGCGACATATATCATGCCGGTTTCCGCATTTTCGTTTCACAGAGAGAAGTGAATATTGCATGCTGGAATATCAATGAGGACAAACATTTTGCCGACCTAAGGACAACAAGCTCAATCATACATAATGAGGGTAGGGTAGCAGACCGCGAAACCAGCAGGAGAGGAATAATGTTACTAGGCTTTGTCGCGTTGAGTAGCCTCACTTTTCGCCTTCCGATCTCGAAGCCAGTGGAGTCGTGATCCTTCAAATTCGTCAGTATCGGGCGACCATCTGCTCCCAGAGCGGCAGTGCATTTCCGTGAAGCCCCACACCGCTGACTGAGCCCACATCGCGTTCTGTGCCGCCGCTGCACTGGATACCGGGAGGCTGAGATCATTAGCGACTCCAGCCAAAATGCATGCACCGACCGCGGAAAAAGATCGTTGAACCAGCCAAGCGTGCGGGAACCAAGGTCATAAGCATTGAGTAACAACTCCAATATTATCCTTTAGAGGTAGAATGATCTCTTGGCGGCCGTATTTTTGATACTGCAAATGCTGCCATCCCCGTTCCTGGGCTCGAGAATACAGCCAGGTACTTGTAGGCAAGGACATGTGGGGTGTAATGCCACTTGACTTAAGACAAACAGCATGTTAACGCCGGGTGCTCAACCGATGGAATAGAGGTGGATATTTATGCCGCTAACAGCTGTGATTAGAATTTGAGACTTTCAACAATTACGACGACTCAACACTTGGTGCAAAGATGAATCTCATGCCACGGACCTTGAAAGGCGGAGATTTCAAGACTGCGCGTAGGGTGGAACATAGGCTAGTTCACGTAGATCGCTTGAAGATTTGTATAGATGAATATTTATTATAATTCCAGTGGTCGAGCGGGAATTCAAGTATGAGCCGCCCCGTAAGATAATTTCATCCAGTCCGTATGTCATACAACCCCGGAACACCCATACCAGAAATAGAACTGCAGCCGTCTTCCACAGATAAGCCAAATAGAAAATGCTCCGATGAATCATCGGTATTAGTTCGCCGCCGGAGACGGAGCGGTCGGGAGCACATCTTCCGCGCTCGAGTTTGCAGGCCCCCACATGACATGGATGGGAGGCATGCTGGCGGCCCCGCGGAGTTTCTACTTCTCCTCGTTATTCACCTCTACGGGCTCAACTGTGACCATCCAAATAGGCGCATACATTACGCCCCCTTGCGGCGCGTGCACACCGCTATCACGCGAGTCCAAGGAGACCCCTCCAAGCCTAATGAATGCTCCGCTTTTGACCTCAACTGGTACATGCGGTTGAAGCTTCTCCCACTTAACTCTGTGCTCGCCACACCGCAAAACGTCTGGAATATCGTGATTTACAAAAGTTCCGGAGTCTGATGAGAGGTCCGTAAGCCAAATAGTCTGCCGAGGGCGTTGTCAGCTGCTAAACAGAACAGTGTTTACGAGCGCGGAATAGCTCAGTGACTTGGGCATGCCGACTGGAAACGTTTTCGTTGTAGGTATAGAGATTGCTCGTGGCAGGCTTAATGCCATCAATGCTGTCTGACAGACGGAATTCCCTATTAGTTCCGGCGGCGAGAATGAGCTCCCGAGGTGAAATGTGTGGGTTCTCTTCACCCAGAAAATCACGCTCGGGCATGCCGTCGCGGTCCCCTTGGGGAAGAAATTTGATCACTGCGTGCGGATGTAAGCAAGTTGGGTGATATGAAATGCACAGTAGCTTACTTTGGATATGTTCGTGTTTCGGCCCTCGCAGAGTAGGTATAGGCGTATTGGCGGCATCTTCGCATAATTTCGCCAAATCTTTGTCACGCCGCGTCACAATAAGCTTCCACGAGGGCACATAGTGTATCCTGCCACTGGGTGCCACGTCAGTCGTTCCAAGTCTAATTATTGTACCCGTTTCAACCCTCGCATACGTCCCTCTTGGAATTCTTTCAAAAAAGGTTCCATGTTGACTGAGAGGTGGGTTCAACCGGACTTCGTTATAGTCCAAGAAGGTACCGAGGCTTGAATCAAGATCCGTGAGCCAGATGCTCTGCAAAGGCTGCTGTCAGCAATTCTTTAAACTTCGACATCCCAGCTAGGGGTTCTTCACTGACCGTGTTCGATGGTCCGGCAGTAAGCCAGGCATGGTATTGTGAAACAAGTGGATTAAACGTCGTGAGGTTCCCACTACCCGGCACGCGAAATAGGTCGTCGGGGCGCTGAAAACATATAGACGCCCCAGGCGCGAGCACGAACTCTCGGACTCCGATTCTTTCATTCGGGCGCCCTAAAGGATCCTTCTCCGGCAGGCCGTCACGATCAACCTCAGGAATAAGCTTGACCACTGCACCACGCTTGTTAGCAACCTTCTAGTGATAGATTGCCTGCTGCTTACCTATGGGTTCGTCCACCTGAAGGAGGCGCATGGTTGTCACGATTGGGTCTGGCTCTCCTTGCAAAGGAGAATGAGGGTGCAGTAGGATTGTAATTTGGATCAGCGATGCCGGTTGTGGAAGCGGTTGGTTTCGAAAGGTATGCAAAGGCACTGAGAAACCAAGTGATGTGTGGTAGTCGGTCAGTAAAAAGAAGTTTAAATACTTTTCGGACCCCAGAGAAAGTTCTCAACTCTCCGTCATGGACCAAAAATATCAAAGAGCCGGCCATTGTTGAATTGAAAGGATGCAGCCAGCAGCGAGAAATTTTGGCGGTTTCTTATGACCACAGCACCTAACCAAATACTGATACACTTTCATGTGCTCTCAAAATATTCTAAGAGAATTGAAAGGACGTATTGCTGCTTTGTTTAAAAGACTTGGTAGAGACAGCGAGTACGACCTCGAAGGTTACGTGGCACTGGCTTTAACTACCATTTTGTATGTGTCAAGAACTCTTTATAAGAAAGAGGTGAAGTGACATTTACAACGCGCATGCTATTTCTCTGCATTCGCACCCCTGAATGATCGTGCTCGCATCCAGCACACACATTTGGATCGTGTGGCAGAAGTTGCTTTGTTAGCTGTCTGCTGGTAATATCTTCAGAGTCAAAATTATTTTCCGTGCGTTATGCTTGCCGATAAATTCCTATTCTGAGGCTCTTCCTCACGGGAGACTCACAGGAGTCTAAGTTGAAGATAGAAAGCCACACTGTAACCCCTTCTACTAGGAGTCCCTTAACCTTTTGGAAAAGCCATTCATTCGTGGTTGGAAAATTACTATTCTACAACATCATACTCACATTGGTAGCTGCTTCATTTCGTCGAGTGACCAGTATTTACGCATGTTTTCCGCTCCCAACTGTTCCACTTCGTCATTCAGATGTTCCCACAATACAGCTCCAAACCCATCCATTATCTTCTTCATCTCTTGCATTTTGAAATCCTGCTTCCCATTTTTTGAGTCCTCAAGGTACTTTGTAAGTTTCTCAAGTCCCGCGTGGATTTGCTTATGTTGACTCAGCATTTCGAGCTCTTTCCTGAAAGCTGGCATTTTCCTTGCGAGAATTGGAAAGAATATTGATTCCTCAAGGTTGTGATGTCCCTCCAAATGCTGACAGAAGTCCAAGCCAAACCGCAGAAATTGGTGTAAAGACATGCCGGCTGGTCGTTTATTGGCAACACAGGCCTCGTACATGGTTGTCCAGGAACGTCGAAACATGTCATGCTTGGAAAAGTTCGTTAACAATTCAATTTAAGATGTCCTCGTTAGAATTACTCACGGAGAAATTCATCTTCACCGCGAAACGGTTGTACAGTTGAAATTCGCTGGCCGTCAACTTTGGTAGTGCCATTGTGTCTTGATTCGCCGTTGCCCTATTCGAATTTTCAAGGGTTGAGCGAGGTGAAATGCTCATATGAATGAGTCTTTTTATTTTCTGCCACACCATTGCGTAGTACGGGCTTGGGAAATGTGACACTCCTATCTCTAATTAAACATCTTGCGAAAGTGATTTCCCAATGTAATATCTAAAGCCTATTTGTAATCACGGAACCGTTTGATCCGTTGTCCCGATGCACACAGGGGCAATCTTTCACACGATTGTTTCTTCTTGTCGGATTCTGAAACGATAACATTAATAATCTAAGGGCAAATATCGACCTGGCGGAAAGCTAAATGCTGAAAATGGCAAGATTCGGCGAGCTGCTGCTTCAACGTAGCAAGCTCTTGAGGGTTAGTGTCGGAATCTAAGTTTCCCGCGCCCCGGCCTGTTTTGTCAGCAATTTACTTGCAATCCAGAAATCTCCGAGGGGTGGCGCTTTGTAATTGAAAATAAATCTCAAGTTCTCAACCAACAGAGTTGCATCCAAGCGTCCTCTATATTCTCCGAATACCAACATAACCGATCGGAAAAATCAGTCTGTATCTCTTTGGGGCTGATCAAAATCCCCTTTGGAAGCTCATATTGAAAGATTTGTCGTTCAGGCAGCTGAATATTAGCCAGTATATTTAATTCGATTCTTATTCTTCGCTCATCGCGCCTTTTATCCGCGCAATCTAGGAAAAGAAAATAGAAAGCTACATAGCCTGAAGGTTATACGCAGGGTGTTTCCAGAACGTAATCCCTTCAGGTCCGCCCTGGCGATAACCAGAGCGCTTTATTTGCACCATTTACGTTGTGAAACAGGGTCAATCCCAAACAGGAGATATCGAATTGAAGTTCTCGGCACGATACGGTGTTCCAACTACATCGTTCGACTGGGAACTCGGTCCAACGGATCGGTGGATCCATATGAAACCTCAGCTACTGCAGCTAACTGTGCATGGATCTGGAATCTACGTTTACGTTTCTCGTGCTGGCACAGATACCGGAAAATATCATGGGAAATTTTGGAGATCAAATAAATTGGAACACTACAAGGTTACCACTTCTCGACATAAGGTCTGATATCCAGCTCCCACGTAAAGCAGTTTCTTGGCTGCATGTGAAGGTACCAATAAGCGTCCGCAATCTGAAAATCTGTTAGCAGAAAGAGAGCAATCCTGGATAGGACACAACTTACAGCGGTAGGACTGATCATCGCGTCGGGATTTGTCTCCTTGACGAGTTCCCTGACCTGTGGTGTGTCGACGAAGCCATCAACAATCGCATGAGATACATGGACACCTTGTGGCCCGAATTCTTTCGCCAGAGACTGTGCTAGAGACCTCTGAATCCACTTTCCAGCGGCAAAAGCAGCCATTTGAGAGGAGCTCTTGAGGGCGGCAGTTGCACCAGTGAAAATTAGCGATGGTGGGTGTTGTGAGTTTGCAACTGAGGCAAGTAGAAAAGGGATTGTGGCCTGGGCGAAAAGGAAAGCCCCGGTGCCGGGAACCTCACAGCTTGAGGCGAATTCACCTTGGCTGAGCTCGAGGAACGGTTTCCTTACGAATTTTCCACCGGCATTGAAGATGGCGGCCTACAGTTCCTGGGTTAGTGCCGGCATTTGAGAAGAAAGAGCTTATCCCCTAGTGTTCATGAGCGGAAATGAGTGGCAAGTCATACCGAAAGACCATAACCCTCTCCGAATTCCGCACCAATGGTTGCCATAGCAGCCTGAAGGCTGGTCGAGCTAGAAAGATCTGTTGCGATGCCGAGAGCCTTCCCACCACTTGAGTTTATTTCGGCAACGACGTCGTTGAAGCTTTCTGGTTTGCGAGCCAGGCACACGACTGGATACTGGGATGCAAACTTCCGGGCTATGGCTGCGCCTGCGCCTGGCCCCACTCCTGCCACAACGGCAAGTAACGGACGACTCATTGTTTGAATGATGTGGATCTAGAATCGAAATGGATCGTGTCAAGGGACAAATATGGTGAAGAGGTGAGTTCAATGGGGACGGGAGTTAAGAAATTTAGGCGATGACATGGAGAAGTTCTATGCAACTTGCACGGCCAGATGCACAGTTATATATCAAGATCGAGAAGGCATAGACTTCGACTGGTTCATCTGGCGCTAAGTATGCCGCAAACGTCAGTCTTCCCGTGGTGGCGTCGGTCCGACCCCGAGCACTAACCGAACACGTTCATGTAGATCATTATTGGTAAGCCGCGCCTTCGGACAGGCCGAGCGCGCTGGATTATGTTATTCGGTATTTTTCTAAATACTACGCGCTGATGCATTATACAGCTTGATCAAGTCATTGGCCGAAGCTTTCATGAAAATCGCACTTTTTCGCGCGTTGGCATTCTTCGTGACTCAGGTCAATCCGACACTTTGCATTTCGGTCTTGATCTTTATTCTCCTGAGATACTCCTCACTGAATAGCATTCGCGGCTGTCTAATACTGCTAGTGCTTGAGAAGAGAAGTAATGAGTACTGACGCAAGCGAGGAGATGAATGCATCAGGGTTCACTGCTATCGATTGGGTCAGATCGATTCCGCGAGAGTATACTTTTTGGCCTCTGATAGTATGAAATCTCCAGATTTAGTTGTTCAATGTGAATCAGCCTCCATCACCCAGAAAATTCGGTCAATACTGGCTCGAGAGTACTACAAGCGAAGACAATAGTCTATTTGATGAATTTTCTATTTGGTTGATACTGCAATCCCCCATCACTAACATCCATTCCCGTTGTGCTCCGTCATCAATCCACATGCAAACCTCCGCACGCAAAAAGATGAACACCATTAATCCAGCGAGCCTTCTCATCGCACAACATTCCAACCGCGTAAGCAATCTCTTCCGGTTCTCCCAACCTCGACCCGGCGGGTGTGAGGTCAATGAAAGGCTTGAACATGCCTGATATCTCCTCATCCGCCAATGCTCCTTCCAACGCTCTTGTCCGCGTCGGCCCAGGCGACACAGCATTGACGGTACATCCGTACTTGGGCGGAAGCTCCTTTGCCCATACCTTTGTGAACGAATCAACCATCCCCTTCGTTCCCGCATAGATGGTCTGCAGCGGAGGGGGCACGCGGCTGGCAAGGCTCAGCACGTTCACGATCCTGCTCGAGCCCTTCGTGAGGTGCTGCAAGGCGGCTTGCGTGATGAGAAAAACTGAACGAGCGTTCAGATTGACCAGCCTGTCCCAATCTTCCAGTGTCTGCTCCTCGAAAGGCGCGATGAGCGCGAGCGCCGCGTTGTTGATGACGATGTCGATCTTTCCGAATGCCTTGACGGCCGCTTGGACGACGATAAGAGGGCCTTCCACGGTGCTGAGATCTGCTTGCACGATGGTGCAGCGCAGCGGTACCTCTCGGGCTAACTCCTCGGCTTCTGTCCTGGATTCGTTCGAGCGGTGGTGGATGACAACCGAGCAGCCTCTGGATGCCAAGTCACGAACGATGGCGGCCCCGATCCCAGTGTTGGACCCCGTGACGATGGCGATGCGGGATCCTATCGGCTTTTCCATGGTGAGTGCAAGTTGAGGTCGTAGGAGGGCTGGGAAGAGAGTATGTTGACTGAGCTCTAGCCTTGCAGTGATGAGGAAACTTTGAGTCCTTGATTGAAAATTTTGATATTTCTAGGAAGCTGAACGTCGACATTTCGGCAAGCGTACTACTTATTTTTGTACGTCATCTTCTACACGAGGAGAGCATTAGTAGGAGTTGTATCTGGCGGTTTGGTCCACATTCGGCAGTTCCGAGCATGGGGATGAACGCTCGCACTCGCTCAAAACAATGTATCGCATTACGTCAGCTTCAGATCGGTAGTTCGGCCTTCGGAATGTCCGAGTGATTAACTAACTCGCGTTGAACGCTCGCGAACGGCCGTGCCGATTTCCAGCAACGACTGGTCATGATTCGGTGCTTCCACTTGAAACTCCAACGCTTGCTCGTACTTCTGAGCTCCCAAATCTCTTCCCTGACTGTTTTCAACCCAAAGACAAAATTTTTACGATTTTCCCATGTCTGCTCCAATTCCCGTTATTCTTTGCGGTGCCATGAGACCAGTGGCTGCGCTGGTGAGGTCGCACATGCTACCCGAATACGACGGTGGGTCCTCGTATTTCACATTGATCTGTGAAAGACAAGAAAACCAGTCCTCTAACCTGCCCGAAATATTATAGTCGTTTACGCCGGTCATAATCTTGCTGCTTCTGCAAAAGAGGTCCCCAAAATCATATCCGGATCGCCACCGCCGTCCGCGTCTCTCCATACCCAAGTCGGCTCCAATGACTTCACTGTTCTTCCGCGCGCTATAATCACTGGTGGCGGCTACGATGAAGAAGCTTTCCAGACTCTATTTCGGGCGTGTGCAGAGGCCTGTGGATCGGAAGCTGCTCTGCCCGTGCCGTTCTTCAGGACGGACAACGCGCTCACTGATCAGTTGGCAGCTGAGGGGAAGGGGCCGGCGCATTCTTCCCCCGAATACCCCAAGGCTGTGACGAATCGGCTGAAAGCCCGGCTACGGGAGGTGGGTGTTGGGTCTGGTGTGTCGGAGCGTCCTGAGAATAGAGGCAAAAGTTTCTTCTTTTGACTCAGAATTACGACACTGCTTGCGCCTTTTTTCCCCAAAAATGCACCGAAGTCACTTTTTCTATCCAGCGTTAGGACCATATGCACTGCTGGCGGACTACAGGAACTTTCCTGTATTGTAGCTTCCTTCTATAGTTAGAGTTGATGATGCGGGATTCTGGCGCCAGCGATAAAGTTCTGCGATCTGAGGTCACAAAAGACTTCCTGTTTCTCACGGCAAATGCCTTCTCTTACGGTACGTAAGTATAGATGCTAGCAATCGTAATAAAACTCATACGAGTATCGCAACAGTACACTTGAACATGCGGCCAGCATCATAGATGATGTGTTCTCGAAGAATAAGGTAAAAGTGTAGAAGTATTATTCAAAGAAGTCTGTGCACCACGGAGACCTAACGCGACCGGCAGATGGCTCCGCGAAACGTGCGTTGCAACTGCCCGATTGGCGAAAGGATGTGGTTGAGCTAATACTGGTGTAAGCAGACTTCGAGTTAGTCTGCCAATCGGTGTACATAGCGAGCCGTCAGCGGGCCGTGGGCGGCAAACGAGCCGTCCGCGACCAACTTCCGAACCGAACAGATCAGTGGGTTTTTAGACAACGCATCATAAATAAGTCACTCTCATGCAATGTGCACCGTTATAATGGTTGAGACTGAACAATAGTTCGTCTGTTGTGCCTCTGCTAATCCTTTTCGGGTATTCAAAGACGGTGGCTACCATACAATATTCTACGCATCATAACCGACTACCAAACCTGTTTTCTACATGGCTTCCGCTCATGGTGACGAAAGGAAATTTTTGGAGAGAATTTACTTAAGAATGATTGCTGAAGACGCTACGAAAATTCAATCCCAAGTTCTCCAAATCCTTCGTAAACCAACAATATGACAAGAAACGACGATAACCAAACCGGGTTACTTACCCGCAGCGTTCCTGACAGGCTGAAGCACTCTACACTCTACCGCTGGTTTCTCCGTTTTACACGCGTCTTCCAATTCCTTTCATCCGTCATCTCTCTCGGTATTTTCTCGCAACGCCTGGCCAAAGTATACCGTCTCGTGAACGCTATCAAACGACGACATGGGGTGAATCACGCTTACGGCGCCGTCGAAGGTATTCTTGCAGCTGCGGTGCTGTATACTCTTATCTCTATGCTCCTGTCTTGTCTCCTCAGAGGTCGTGGTCCCAGAATACTTCGCTGGCTCTGGGTGCTTTTCGACCTGCTCTTCGTTGGCGCATTCATCGCTGTCGCGGTGTTGACACGCCCGCATGGAGGCAGCGCTGGCCCACATCATTGCTACAACACTGGAGATAACAACAGGACATCTACTGGCAATGGAAGGACTGGACGTAGGGATGACAGCTGCAATCTGCCCTGGGGCACCTTCATACTGGCAATAATTAGCACGTAGGTTTCTCGATCTCTTCTTCTTCTCCAGTGTTGATCTCAATTCTAACCTTCCATGTATGATTGGCATACTAACGATTACATAGCGTTCTTCACGCCATTACAGCGGCTTTCCATGAAGTTCGAGAGCGCCGCCGGAAGCGATCGTCAGGCGACTACGAAAGTTCCAATGGAGTTTACGAAGAATCCAAACGCAGCATGGACCCACATGGACTCCACAGCGAAGGCAGACACAGCAATGTTGGTAGTAACGGAGGGGCTGGAGGCAATGGGCTGCACAACGGCGGGCATCGCAGTGCAATGGACAGCGACGAACACGCTGGACCCCGTGGAATAAACATTTCCTCTCCAGTACACTAAAGCAGTATTCATGTCTTCCAACTCGGAGGCTGGCGGGTAGACCGGTTATCCTCCTAGAGCGAAGGGTCCAATTCAGGATGGTATGCCAAAAGGCTTGGGAAAAGATATGGACGAAATGGATGTAATGGATGTAATCTTATATTTCATACTTTTTGCATTGCTGAGGTATATTTCCGTGTACTTCTTTCAAGTAACATATTGTATGTAACAGACATAATTTGATGATCACAGCCGCAACTTTACTGTCAAAGAATATACACTATATTATTCAGACAGTTGATCCAGTAATACCACTGACGACCTCCACTTTCCACGCCTGAACCATTTTGCGTTAGAGTACTTTGAGTTTCATCTTTCTTCTCTTCGAGCTACAAGGTAGTCATTCGCGACGTGGCAACACCCGCCGGTCAGCAGGCATTGGCAAAACCACCATGCTTATTGGCTAGAGAAGACCCGGCCTACAAGGAAGCCGCGCGCACAGATCACTCTACAACCACCTCCACAGCTCAATGATTACCGCATACAGAAATCGGGAGCGAGCGGACAGGCCAGCAATCATAGCCAAGCTCCCAACACTCCGTTGCTTGGCTTCCGAGCATCCAATCCCGCTCGACCCTTTACTCCACCTTGATCGTCTCCGATTTCTCACCGCCCGCCGCCGTGTCCATCTTTCCCCGCGCAAACAAAGCAGCCGGCCGCCACTCATACAGGATCCAAACAAACGCCAAAATCCCACCATACCACGCCGTCCACGCGAACGCCGCCAGCTCCGCCTCGGCCTTCCCCTCTTGCGTCGCCGGCACGCCCAGCACCTCCCGCTGCACCCGCTCCGGCACCAGCAGATGCAGCGTCCAGCCCGCGACCATGCAGACCACCACGTTGACCCGCTGCAGCGTGATCGTGTACGCGGCAATGGTGTGGAACACAGCCCACTTGCGGTGCCGCGCCCACTCGCGCGCGCGCGCCGTCTCCGCCGTGCGGAACAGGCTGTAGAAGTAGGCCGGCGCCAGGAACCAGAGTGAGGACTCGAAAGTCGGCCAGGTGAGCAGCGGGATGTACTTGCCTGCGATGACCGTGTGTATGTGGTAGAACTCGCGGTGCGTGTGCGACATGTTCCGGTTCAGGATCCAGAAGCCGCCCAGTGACAGCAGGAGTGAGAGGCTGAGCACGAGGTACCCGTTGCGCCGATGCATCGCTGGGAAGCGGGCGCGCAGCGAGTCGACGTGCTGGAAGGGCATCGCGAGGGACCAGAGGATGGCGGGGCCCGCGTGGAGGGTGTGGTAGATGAAGCGCGGGAGTGGGAGGGAGGAGAGTGCTCGGAGGCGGTTGTTGAGGAAATGCTCGTCTATCTGTAGGAGTTATCGTCGGGGTTGGTATGAGAAATCATCAATCAAGGGCGAGTTGGAATCGATGGGAAAGACTTTCTGGTTCGAAGAGAGCCAACATACCTCGCTGTGTCGAAAAGTCGTAAACGCCGGCTTTCCTGGCCAATCCAGTCGGTGGCCTGTAAAGGCAATAGATGCGAATAGGATCATGAGCGCGCTGAGAGGTACGGCAATTTTCAGAGAGATGTGAACCGGTCGGCGAGCCATTTTTGCCATTGAGTTCCTGTGCAGTGTTTAACAATTATGGCTGTTGCTGGATTGAAGCTCAACTTATAGCTGGTAGAGTTATGTTTGCGAATGCGTGACCTTCTGAATTGCCGCGGTTTTGCCCTTGGTGTTATTCACATGTTTCCCTGTCCAAATTCCGAGCAGTAGGGCTGAGGGGTATTTCTGGAAGAAGCTCTCTATGAAAACATGAAGCTTCGGCCGTTGCACTGGCCAAGATTACTGATCGGGCAACCGAACGCCGAGTATGTTCTGTTGGGATTCAACTAACACCACTTGACCAATAGCAAAATGGCCTTTTATACGAACGGTTATGTATTCGGTCAATTTGATTGGAGGCAGTGCGTTTGTGGAGTAGCGATCCGAGCTTACACATTTCTCGATAGCTAAATCAACTACTCAGGTCCCTTTCCAAATGCCTTCATGCACTCTCCACAATAAATAGAAGCCACAAAATCATTGAAGAGCGCCCTGAATCACTTGTCACTACTGAGCGAATCAAGCACTGGAAATTTGCCTTTCTCTAAGAACGTTCCTAAACTTATAGGCACTTATTAGCACCATACAAAGTTAGCCTGATTTTCTCGAATGATTCAATGTCAATCTACAGAATTCAATTGCTTGGATTTATGTCAAAGGTCGTCTCGGGGTCACCGCAGCTCTTGGCAACGGCACGGAGTTTCTCGGTTCGTACTTCTAGACAATTTCTCCGTCCTACGTCCTACGGTGCAGAAACCATGTACCGTGCACGGTTCAGCTTACTTACCCCGCTCGCGACACCGACCTATCAGCAGCTACTCACGATGCAGGATTGTACCAGAAATAGTAACCGCAACGAATACTTACGAGTCATGCCTCGGGCTCCTATTAATGCCCAATATTACATCTTGAGATGAAAATTCTGAGGTGTTCAAAAGACAAAGGCAGGCCTACTGTTCGGAGGTCAATCAACGTACTTCTTCTGCCAAGGCTTAGGCCATGCCTGCTTTCACAGACCTCGACTTCGATTTCCTGGACATGGACGCCTAGATTATTCCATCCATATACATGTGGGAAACATTCAGCATACTTATTCAGTTGGAACTCCCCTTCTAAGCCCCGTTCTTAGTCTAGAATTTAAATCGCACATCGGCGCTTGGCGAGCCGAACGAATTTCCCCCCCTTCACTTCAAACACTTGCGCGAACTTTAACAATCATGTCCCTTTGGGCTGTAGGACCATATACTCTTCCAATAAGCCCGAGTCAAGGCTTAGGAGCGGATGGCAACCAGGGAAACCATCCGGACGCAGCGTCGCATTTATGCTAATTGGGCCACAGGTGAGCCGGTGATTACGGTCAACAAATCACAGATAGACGAGGGCATGAGAACATAGATTCGTACCGTTATAGCATCTTTCCAAAAGGAGAAGTTATGGTATGGTATTCAACCATGGGACTATGGCTTGTGTTTCCGTGCTGGTACTTAGTAATAGAAAGGCCGAAAGATCGCAATGGGGGTCTGCGGAATACTCCCGCTGAGGCAACTTCAAAAATTGAAAGAGTGAAAGTTGGCGAGGCATTATTGTGCGTGTTCGTCAGGAATATCTTACTAACATCATGAGGCATTAATAAGCGCGTTGGTCAGTAAAGTGGAGCCAGCAGAGCGGAATTAAAGAATCGTGCACGGACGTCACCCGATAAGCATGCAAGAGAGGTAGATGAAGACCCCCGACAACTGTTCACTTGGCCTCAAAATTCTTCTCCAATCAGACAGCATGCCAAGTTTGATCAGTAAGCTAGGATGCTTTGATCAGCACGATGCTCGTATCGGGAGACAGACCGGCAAGAATCAATGGAATTTAGACCTTAAAAGCCGTGATGATGAAAGCATAGTGATTGCCACAAGTGATCTGCGTCAAGTGATATATCATTAAGTTTATCGCCTCAATCGTCCAACCCAATATTCACTCCAACGTACCTCACCTAGCCTTCGGAACCCGAGCAGTGAGAATTCCCTGATCTAACCTCCTTAACGTTATGGCGAAGGTTTTTGGTCAGTGCGACGACCGTTTCCAGCAGGTCAGGGAACTACTCCAACAGTATCTGACTTCCGGTGAGGAACTTGGAGCCTCTCTTGTTGTCAATATCGATGGAGAAAATGTCGTCGACCTCTGGGGAGGCTACGCAGATACTTCTCGCACCCGTCTCTGGGAGGAAGACACCATTACCGCCGTGTGGTCGACATCGAAAACCGTTACCAGTCTAGCCGCTCTGATACTTATCGATCGAGGCCTCCTGTCGCCTTACGATAAGGTTGCCAAGTACTGGCCGGAGTTCGCCGCGAACGGGAAGCACGCCATCGAAGTCCGTCACATACTTTCGCACACCTCTGGCGTATCTGGCTGGGATACTCGTATGAGCATCGAAGATGTCATCGACGTGCCAGCATCAACGGCTCTTCTCGAACAACAAGCGCCCTGGTGGGTACCTGGAACAGCGTCAGGCTATCATTCTTTCACAATGGGCCATCTTGTCGGGGAGGTCGTGCGCCGTGTCACCGGAAAGTCTCTAAAGCAATTCATTGCCGACGAGATTGCGACTCCACTCGGTGCGGACTTCCAGCTGGGGGTCGCGGAGAAGGACTGGCCACGCACCGCCGATGTCGTTCCACCAAGCACATGGAGAAAGCCACCTCCTGCGGGTGATGTCGATTCCGTGTCCGCAAAGACTATGAGGAACCCTGTCTTTGAGATTTCAATCTCAAACACTCCAACATGGAGGCAGGCAGAGCTTGGCGCTGCGAGTGGGTTTGGCAATGCCAGAGGCATTGCCCGTATGCTCTCTGCTATTTCCCTTGGTGGACGTGTTGGCAACCACAAACTCCTGTCCTCAGACACGATCGATCACATCTTTGAAGAACAGGCCAAGGGCACCGATTTGGCAACTGGCGAAGCCCTTCGTTTCGGTATTGGATTTGGACTGACCGGAGCCGATACTATGGTCAACTGGATACCGGAGGGGCGAATCTGCTTTTGGGGAGGACTTGGTGGTTCAATTGTTATCATGGATCTCGACCGCAGGATGACTATTTCGTATGTTATGAACAAGATGGAGAACGTGGGACTTGGGAATTACCGTACGAAACAGTACGTGAGAACCGTGTACAATGCCTGCATGGCTTTGTGAGGGTTCTGAGGGACATCGCTAAGCATTCTGCAAACCTTGAATGGAGAACTGCACCTTGTCAGATGTAAAGTCGGGACTATCGTAGTTTAGAAAAGACTAGTACGGTTATTTAACTATAACACGATTGTCTAGAACGTTTCGCGTTGATGCAGAAGCCGTTCTTTAGCAATGTGCAAGTAACGGCAGGAACCGGGGGTAGGCGAACCTCGTGTTCGTTTAGCTGGCCAATGTCCCTCTGGAGGTAACATTTCCGCTAATATGGATCCTTGAATTCAAACGATTGAACGTTTAGATATTGAATTACCAAGGTTTCCCTTGTAGGATAGGGAGGCTGTGGTACAACCGCGTTCTGTCCGGTCGACAGGCATGCTTACAAACGACCATACTTAAGTGAAGGGAAATTAGTGCGGGATTCGTCCGGGCCTACGCGTCCCTTGTGATTAAATATTGCAGCCCTACATAAAAGGTCATGGTTACGCAAAGCTAGAGATCAAAGCCAGCCCCATATTCAACATGCCAAAGCTATTTGCGTAAGAATTAACTGCATCATCATTTGAATGGACTCTTACAACGGATATCAGTATAGGAGTCACCGGATACATTGGCGGCGACGCCTTTTACACCATTCACCAGCATCATCCCGAATACGAATGGACGTTCCTTGTTAGGGACCCCGAAAGGGTCGCACCGCTTCTGAAGCAGTACCCCAAGATAAAGTTTATCCAGGGCGACCTCGATAGTTACGACTTGATAGTTGACGAGGTTGCTAAGGCGGACATCGTGCTTAGTAGGTGGTATCCAACGTCACTCTCTTCGATTTTGATCATTTGACCGTTTTCAATCCAGATTGGGCCGGTGCCGACCATCAGAAAGCAGCAGAAGCAATTAGAACTGGAATGAAAATGAGAAGTTCACCGAGCTTCTTCATTCATACATCTGGCGCTGGCATTCTCGCTGCACCAGACATCCGCAGTGGTTCATTCGGAACGGAATCAACCAAGGTATACAACGACTGGGACGGCGTGTCGGAAGTAACATCCCTGCCAGAGGACGCCCCGCATCGGGCGGTGGACAAGATCGTCCTCTCAAGCAACGCGGAATCTTCCCTAATCCACACTGCCATCGTTTGTCCCCCATGTATCTACGGCGAAGGACGTGGGCCGGACAAAACGCGATCGATCCAGGTGCCAGAGTTGATAAGATGCACGTTGGAGCGCAAGAAGGGGTTCCAAATTGGAGAAGGCCAAAACAGGTGGTGCACCGTACACGTTCGAGACTTGAGCTCCGTGTATTTACAGCTCGTGGAAGAAGCCACTAAGCCCGGTGGAGGACGTGCAACCTGGGGCCTCGAAGGCTATTATCTCGCCGAGTCGGGTGAGCACTACTGGGGTGATATTGCCAAAGCTATCGCCAGTGAGGCTTGCAAGCTTGGGCTGACTCCTTCCCCTGAAACTGAGCGCCTTAGCGTCGACGAAGTGGAAGCGATAAACCCGTTCGCAAGATACCTTTGGGGCACCAACTCAAGGCACACAGCAATTAGGGTCAGAACAGTGTTGGGATGGGAGCCAGCTAATTCACTGTCACTCTCAGTGGAACTTCCTCGCATGGTGGAGGCTGAGGCTCGGAGGATGAAGCTGATCTAATTGGCAAGAGGCTTCCGCGGCCTTGCTCTTAGTTGCAAACAATATCAAAGATCGTATGCACCTTCGCATTATTTCAAGACCCTTCATAAGCAATTCCAACGACTTCTGGGCGGGTATGATTATCGGCTGCATGACATGGAGAGCAATAACAAGAGCTTAGGAATTGTGTTTAGCCGACCTTATCTGCTCACGAAGCCCTTACGTGTTATCGGCTACATACCAAACTGCCAGAGCGTTCCGCATGTGGTTCCACAAGCTGACAAATAAACCCAAGTGCTTCGGACCGATCTGCTGGTGCATGATCCGATGCACCCCTAAGCCCCATCTGCAATTGCACAGTTGCTCCGAGGTAATACTGCTCATGCCGGCAGAACGGTACGGCAGAACGGCTGTCATCCGACGGTCGCACGCTCAGCAGGTGAGACAGTTGTGACGGTTGCTCGAAAAAATTTAGCAGCCGAACGGAGGCAACTGTCGACAGAATTGATTCCTAGTAAGTAAACGAATTGCCGGCTCATGAAGAAGCAATCAAAGGGGTCTGATCGACTTTCCAGGATCACGCGGGCAAAATATACGGTTTACGCTTCCAGCAAGTCCCAGCGAGAGTAAGCTCTTTAGAAGTTCAGAGCGAACATGCGCAAGCGCTGCCGAGATATACTGTGAGAGAGAGTTGACTTCTGACTACAGATCAGTCTATTCTAATGGTACTTCTAACAGCACAGTCTATCCTGAATACCACGGCTGCGCTACCCCAGGGGTGAGATCAAGGTGAATATTGAAGGGTCAATACGTCTTCATAGGATAAAACTGAGTTCGCCTCGTGCGCAGTTTTCGGTGGAGGCTTTCCAAAAACCACTAAAGTATCGCGCCGAAATACCAAATGCCGCTCATCTCCATGTCGTCGTCGTATTTCGCTCGAGGGCCCTCATCAACTACCGTTCATTTTCGCTTAGTCATCGAACACGAACATGTCGTTTCGGACGCTATGAAAGCTATATCTGGAGAAACGAATGGCTGAGGACCTCTCCAGCCTCGCGGGGGACACGAACAATCTACTGCCAGCAGCATACGTAGAGCAAATCCTCAGATAAATGGGTAACCCTGAGCGGAATATTCGGGAGGAAAACTCTTTCGAGTGAATATCGAATGACCTGCGTGCTTGACCAAAGCTGTAGGAAGTAGTTGCTATCTGAATGAGCACTCACACATGATCGCAAGAGGCTTTTTGAGTAGCATCGCGCAGGGTAAGCTCAAATGGTCGGCCAATATTCACCCGATGCTTGAATCATGTATCCATGTCAAGAGCAAAGAAGCATCGAATAGAGACGCCCCTTGTAGAGGTACTGAAGCGAGTAAATGTTCGTTATCGAGGCTGTGTGGGCTTTGACTGAGTCGCTACTTTTCTTGAGAAACTTGAAACAAGGAAAGGAGAACCTTGGCAATGGCTGCCAAGCCTCTGCGCCATCGGTCTGTTCTAAGTGTTGAGAGTCTCAAACTAGTCATTTTAGAATGGCATCATTTTATGGGCAAAACTTGAATTGAAATCGGATTGAGAGAAGTATTGAGAGAACAGCGTAAAATGGTAACACAGAAGGTCTTTATTCAATCTCAGCTTTTGAGCCGTCTATGTTGGCTGACGCTGCGTGTGGCGGAGTCACGGCACTAGTCTATCGTAAGCGATTCAGACCTAGACAGCTCGTATCGATGCAGATCTGAATTGCGATCAAGTCACGTTGTTTGCGCCCATGCGCATCTCTTCAATTATATATTTCAGAGAGAAGCTGATAAATCAGCGTTAACGAGCAACGCTCTTACACAACAGCCGATGGCGTATCCTCTCCCGACAGACACACATTTCCAAACGTACTACCCTCTGGCAAATGTGGGTAATCCTTGCACTGGCCGCTCAGAGATTCTTGCATTTGTCCCTACGACTAGTTTGGTAAGAGCTTTTCTATCCTCAACCACCACAAACCCGATGATATCTGCGCCAGCGTGAGCTGTGGCTTTTGAGCACCTGCAACAAGTCCGGATGACCACTTTAATGTGGAGACTCATGGGTTCAGTAACGGTAGTACAACAGAGCATTTACACGGGCGTTGGTGCGATGTCTCGTGACAAAAATCAGGACAACACCTATCTTCACTTCATACATAATCAAAGCCGTCACTATTATCGATTCAACAATAAATGAAGGCATAGAATGAAGGATGCTCCAGTGAAAATGCTGACTAAACACAGGGCATGTACAGCACCGCAGGATCAATTACGACGACCATCTCGCATAATACTGGGAACACTGCGGCACAACCAACTTCGGGCTCGGTGGGGCAAAGAAGCCCTCTCATCTATGTGGAAAGCGTTGAAGGAGGCAACAGCAGCGCTTTTGCTGAACTTGTAGGCAGCCCCACGAGCCAAAATCCCATCTCCGACATTCACAAGGGCAATTCTCCCCGCAATTGTCCTGTTCCTGTTCGACCAGGCATCATTTACGGCAACTCACCTTACGACATCGCTACTACGGAAGATCCATTGGACAAGGCGAAGCAATTACGAAGACGTGCTCAAAATCGTGCCGCGCAACGTGCGTTCAGAGAGCGCAAGGAGCGCTACGCTGCGGATCTGGAACAGCGGGCCAAAGACACCGAAGCACGATGGAACAGCTTGCAGCAGGAGAATGAGCGGCTACGATCCGCCATTGTCTCCTTGCAGGGAGCAATTTCGGCGCTCTGGAGCCAAACTGTCACACCTCAAGGCGATAGCTCATGCGAAAGTCCGACCTGTGTCGTAGCCATCTCTCGTGACATGTCAATGGGAGAGAACGACCAATTAATTAGCTTTACGGCAGCTTGGAATCTCATTCAGGGGCATCCATCGGTGAAGAATGGCAGGGTTGATCTTCAGGTGGTGTGGGACCGCCTGAGAGGCTGTGCGATCCGCCAATCCTCAGGGTACATGTTCACGCGCTTGATGGTTGAGATGGCTCTGGATGTTAATATCCAGTAGAAATGAATTTCTATTTGATGCTACTGCTAATTTCAACCTCTACTGTGGTCTGTCAATGGAACAGCTGAGCAGCAATTTAGAATTTACTTGACCTTTGTAAAGCTGACCATCGTGCCACGCAAAACTAAAAGCTTAATTTTGCATGCAATAACAGAGTCTTCGAGAAAGGATAAGGCAGCCTCCAACCACTTGCTCAGCCGCAACTTGTCCCTGCCGGAATATTGAAGTCATTGTGAGCCGAAACCGATAGCGAATCCGAGTTATACGAGCGGGTACCAAGTTGGTCATGACTCGACGAAGAGAAGTAGATTGAGAAAGATACCGAAGTGGTGCGGATCCAGTCGTCATGGCACTCTTCAACTTGAAAAAGTGGAACTCACACACAAGAATCGAGAAAGTTCTGCTCATTCGGAACGATTCCGCTCATGAGCGTCATTGAGGATGAATAATCTCAAACATGCTTAGATTTGCCCGATATGGATTAGCTTCCCATCGAGCAGTATTACATCAGCAGCATGCGGAACAACACCTTGGCTCTAGGTCTAAGAAATCTTGGCATGCGAAGCTTTAAGATATGGACTTAAGGAAGAAAAAAATGCTTTGTCATATTGCTGAGTCGTCAAGATTTCTCGGAGACTTCACCGCACTTCTCTGCCTGCGCTTGGGCTCAAAAGACGCTGAAAATGGTAGAAGATCGAAAGGCTTATAAATGCTTCAGGGATAAAGGAGGACTATAATAGGGTCACTTGTTTCCGGGTAATTCAATCAGCATCCTTCGCCTCAGAAAGGTCTCGACAAAGCCATACTCACAACATGCGGTCCTCCGTTTTCCCCTTGGTCCTGAGCGTTGCTTCTGCAGCTCTTGCATTCGATCCATTGCTTGGATTCAACAATTTTGTGGAGGTTGAAAACCGTACTCTGGATGAGATTTATCAAGAAGCTCTGAAGGAAGGAGGGGTTGTGACTGTCTGGCATGGAGGGTACGTTCGGGACCACAGTAGTTGTTACGCTGGCTGACTTGCTTGGTTTCCAAAGAGATGAAGTGCACCAGCAGGATGGCCTCAAGGAAGCCTTTGAAGCACGCTTCCCAGGCATGACGCTGAACCTTACCGTCGACCTTTCGAAATACCACGATGTCAACCTTGATAGGCAGATCGCTACGAACGATCTGTACGTGGATAGCATAATACTCCAGACGCTGAACGACTACCCCAGATGGAAGTCACAAGGAGCTCTACTTCCTTACAAGCCCTCCGGCTGGGAGCATGTGTTTGGCGACTTCAAGGATCCTGACGGTACCTACACCGGTCTCTTCATCTACAGCTGGTCCAACGTCTGGAACACCGACTATATGGACAACGCCGCCGCCCCCAAAGAATTTACAGATTATCTGAAGCCTGAGTTCAAGGATAAGCTTGTTCTGACTTATCCCAACGACGACGACGCCATCCTCTTCGCCTTCGATTTGATGTGAGCTCAAGACCCTCCTCCCCTCAACGTAAAAGCGTCGCATACTGAACAGCCGCAGCATGAAACAGTACGGCTACTCCTGGTTCGATAAGCTTCTGGAGCAGAACCCCCGCTGGGTCCGCGGCACGGCCACGCCCGCCACCGTCGTTGGCTCATCAAACGGATCTTGGACCGCAAGCTTCACCACCACACTCGGCGGCTCCGTCACCGCTCCGTACAACATCTCATATCCCGAGTCGGGCACATTCGTGACCTGGCCGCAGACGGGTGCTATTCTCAGGGGCGCCCCGCATCCCGAGGGGGCGAAGCTACTCCACTCGTTCATGCTGTCGGAGGAACGCCAGCGCACGATGGGAGTGTGGAGCGTGCGCACGGATATCCCGGGCCCGGCAGGACTGCCCAAGGTCCTGGACATGCCCGGGACGGATCCCACCCTGTTCGGCAAGTGGATGTCGGATCGTGCGGCGGTTGAGAGGCTGCGGTTTTTCTTCGAGGACCGTCTCGGACCTGCGGATGCTATCAGCCCCCTGGACGATGATATCTAAATACATCACGTACACAGCAGCACTGTACTGTACTCATTTACAATCTGTAGAACAGTTGTCTCAGCTAATTTAATATCAATCCTACCCCTTTCTTCATGTCGTGCCATGTGAATAGATGAAGAGAAGAATATTATTATTCAACAATGACCTGGAGAGATATAGAGAATTCTCTTCAATTCCGCCGAGGCAAGTAAAGCGCCATTAGTCTCCCTTTTCCGTAGGGCGCAACAGAGTTTCTTGCTCACGCCGGTCAGGTCCTGTGCATGGTAGATATCCATCCATGATTCTGTCGATCAAGCAAGCGGCTTAAAAGTAGGCGAAACTTCGCCGTTTACAAGCCTTAGCGCTCTATTCTGTAAAATCGATCCAGCGGGCCCAGAATTCCCTCTTGTAAGCTGCTTGCGTTTGCTGGGGCTCTTGATCGCTCCACAGTTTTGATAAATGTTGCATACACATTGTAGCACGAGACAGGCTGAGAAATCTGTGCAATAGCTGTTTTAAGCCATAGAATACTCAAACGCTCTTTGGGGTGTTAAGTCATTCATCGCTCCAGGATTTTCCGAATGGCTGCATTGGCTGACATAGTCGAATACTACGCCAAGAAGCAATTGTTTTGAGTCTCAATCAAATCAGAATATCTTTTTAGCGCTATAGGAGCGTTCGGATGGACTTTTTCTCCGGGCTTCATTGGCGTAGCAGCACTTCATAGTGGGTACTTGGTCCAAAGCGACCCTTCAGAAAAGGACTGCACAGAAAAATTGACATCGACGGCAACACGATCCTAAATATATTTCACATAGAAGAAACCAAGGCAGTGAGCAAATGTAGACGCGAACGTCTCACGTGCATCGCCCTTGACGATTTCCGAAGCGAAGTGAGTGTCTAGACAGGCTCGCTACGCATGGATTCGAGTCTTCCCATGAGATACACTTTCCTCAGCTACGCGCATCAGTACTGGTCATACCATGTGAAACTGAACGACGATTCTGATGAAGTCTGGAAAGCCTCCGAGAATGTCGTCAAAGGCCCCTGCCATTTCAGAGTTGAGCAGACTACGTATCTATGACGGACTCGCCGGCGTTTTAGCTTGTGGTCACTTATGCTAGACAGCAGTAAGAGAGAAGAAAGGCGGCCGTACCGGGAAGACTTTGACGCGAATGTGGCAACTTGTATCCCTCTGCCGAATGGGCGACGCCCGTTTCATGATTAGGTAAGTGTTCTCGCTTGAACTATTTACCGGCCACGGACGCAACGCCTCGCTCTTAAGTGGCCCACGGAATGATGCCGGTACGTCGCCAGTGGAACATGCATCTTCGCCGCTTCTGCGCTGAAATCTTGTTGAGTACATTAGGCAGGTGAGATTGAAAAGATAGCACCTCATTCGATGGTCATGTCGACGTACATGTCTATGGAGACTAGCATGGGCCCGCATACAGAAGGTCGATCGTTTGCAAAGCTCGCAGCGTTCCGCTATCATCATTACTGACCCGTCAGAACCAGTATCTTCATTGGTTCCACCGCTCTGTTGAGATGACTGATGCCAGGGTCGTTCACCGGTCGAACAACAAGCAGAGTGAAAGTACCGGCATTGAGGTGCATTCAATAGCAAGTCTGCAGATTTGGTGTTGAATGATGGGTCTCTGACCATGCTTGAAACTGCCTGATATGGCAGGTCTGCACATGTATCTGGTGAGGTTTGCGTGGAAGGTGAAAAGCGGCCCACTCCCGTGCAGAGATGGCACCAGAAATGATGACGTACAGGTAGCGTGGCTAGGCTGATTCTATTGCATTTCCGCAATAGCGCTTCGGACATAGGGGCGTCTGCAAAGCCAGAGCTGGACTCGGCCGACCGAGGTCCACAAGTCGCGGTGAACAGCCCGCGTAGCTCCGAGACACCTAAGTGGGCACTTCCTTCGCTGGCTCCACGCACAGGCGGCGCGAAGAGCACCTGTCAAGCTTAGCAGATGCGGAACCGCGCTCAAATTAGGCCGCTCTCAACCCACCGCGTTCACTTGCCCCACAATTTCCCATAGATCAGGCCCGCCCGCTGTCTTTCCTCCGCACATTACCCCGTGGGCAGCCATCATATTGCAATTCCATATCGTTCCACGTCCGCATCTTACGCGGTCTGAGCTTCAGTTACGGATAAATGGATGAACTGAAAGTACCGCTCTTACCGCTCGTCAGAGAGTGGCAATTGGGATGATAGCTCCCCTGGGATCGTCGTCACGGATTGTGGATTACGACGCAACAGAGGGGTTCAATTTGACCCGCCTTGGAAAGACTCGGCAAAAGGATAGACACCTCTACAGCCTGCGTCATTCCCTCCTTCGGTTATGCACCTCTGATACCAGATCTGCTTCGGTACTTGTGCCCGGGCGTCGGGTAGTACGGGAGGCTTGTCAGCACTTGTGTTGAGCTTGTCCGAGCTTGGCAGGTTTACGGGGCCCACCCGGCGTTTCACTCTAGAAGCGCCTCAAAGGGCCCACCGTCGCCGCAGAGCGCCCGCCATATCCAATCACCGAGATGAATTCAGACATGGGTCATTACGGGGTGATGGAGTGAGCGGAAGAGAAGGGCGGGGGAAGCGTAACCCCGACTTTGCCCCCCGCTCAGACTGCTACCTATCAGTGGCAGACAAATAAGCCGAAGTCGACTCAGTCATTGGACCTGTCGCGCTTTTGTTGACCTCACATCATCCGTTGAAGCAATCCGAGAACCACTTGCCGAACTCTGCACCGTCAAGCTATAAAGTTCGGCCTTCCTCCCTTCAGAAGTGCGCCTTGTTACACCTTTTTCTCATTTCTCCCTGTTGCTTTGTCCCTCATCAATCACACCAAATGAGCACCAAAGGTGTTTTCGGCCTCACCGGCCGCGCCCTCGAGAAGCTCCAAGTCGCCCTGATCGTAGCCCCAGCCTTCATCCTTTTCGGCTACAATCAAGCTGGCCTCGGTGGCCTTCTTACCGAACCCAGCTGGGTCAAAACCTTTCCGGAAATCGATACCATAAGCGGACCCAACAAGAGCTATCATTCGACGATCCAAGGTGTGGTGGTTGCTACATTCGTTATCGGCGCGCTCTTCGGGGCATTGTCCTGTTCCTACACGGGTGATAAGTTTGGACGCCGGGCTGTTGTTCTGGCTGGAGGGATTTGCACCCTTGTGGGAGAGATTCTGGAGTGCTCTGCTTTCCAACTGGCTCAGCTCATCGTCGGTCGCATCATCATCGGCTTCGGCATTGGACAGTTGAGCGCCACTGTGCCAGTCTGGCAGAGCGAAACCTCGGGAGCGAAGAACAGGGGCCAACAAGTCATTGTCTGCGGTATTTTTATGTGCTTGGGTTACACCCTCGAATCTTGGATCGACCTCGCCTTCTTCGAGCTGGAAGGTCCGGTTACGTGGCGCGCACCCATCGCAATTGCTATTGCTTTCTCTCTCATCCTCATCGCCTCCGTCTTCCTTTTCCCCGAGTCGCCGAGATGGCTTGTTCGCGAGGGCCGCATCAATGAAGCAAGTAATGCCATCACTATGCTGAGAGGCTATGGCGACGAGGACGCCCTGGAGGTGCAGGCCGAGCTGACCGGCATCGAACTTTCACTCGAGGAGTCGAACGGCGCTTCACTCAAAGATATGCTTAGCATGGGGGAGGATAAGCTTCTGTATCGCTTTTGCCTCTGCATAATGCTTCAATTTTATCAGCAGATGTCTGGCTCCAACCTCATTTCGGTTTACACTACCATCTTGTTTCAGCAAAACCTGGGCATGAGCGGGGAGCTATCGCGGGTGCTCTCCGCGGGCGCTCTCACCTGGAAGTTTCTCTCCTCCTTCATCGCCTTTGTTTGCATTGACCGGTTTGGTCGCCGCGCGGTCTTCATCTACAGTGGCATCGGCATGTCCATCTGCATGATCTGCTTGGCGATTTGCACGTCAATGGAGCAGTATTCCGCTCAGATTGCGGCCGCCTTCTTCATCTATCTCTACAACTTCTTTGTCCCGGTTGGCTTCCTTGGCGGAAATTTCCTCTATTGTACCGAAGTCGCGCCCATCCGCCTGCGCGTCGCAATGTCTTCCATTTCGACGGCGAATCACTGGCTCTGGTAAGTCACTCACCCACCTATCTTACAGAGCGCTCTCTAACTCTACCTCCCAACAGGAACTTCGTTGTCGTCATGGTGACGCCCATCGCTCTCAATACCATTGGGTGGAAGTACTACCTTGTCTACGCCGCTGTCGCTTTCTGCATTCCCATCTCTGTGTATTTCCTGTTTCCTGAGACGATGGGAAGGAACCTCGAAGAGATTGATATGATGTTCCGCGAGAGCCCGTCTGTTCTGGCTACGGCACGCTTCGCAAAGACCAGACCGATTGCCATGCCCCAGGAATATGTCAATGAGAAGAGCGGCGTTGAGCACCATGGAAGTGATTTGGAGAAGTAAGGTTCGGCGTTTGGACGAAGGTCATGCGTTTGAGAGGGATTTCGGGCCAGTTTATCTTTTCTGGATTTCGTATCCTGTAGTGACTCACGGCTTCTAAAAGGCGTGGCTGATACTTCTCCCGGGAGTCGTGCTTCGGAGGATTTCGGGTTCGTCATGATGAAAATTAGCTCGGTTGTGCATCTACGTCAAACTACGACACGAAAGTGGAGTGGCTCGGATGGCGGGCTGAACAGGTTTTTCAAGTGATGCGAAGAGGGAAATAGGCCCGTTACGAGATGAATTGGGGATAAATGTTTATGTTAGATTATTACACGACTTATGATTAGAATGGGGAAGGCTTCCGTCGACTGAGAAGTAAGTACGTTGGAATGTAAAGCTCAGCTCGAATATTGTATTGCAGAATCAAAGTGCAACAAGTTTCTGTACCATTCGAGGCCGCGAACTCCTTACATTCAGCATCCCGACTTATGCCATAGCCGTCCCAGAATCAATATCGTAAGTTCGGCCTGCCTTTCTTGAATTCAAAGAAAACGCGCGTCTTAACTTCACGATATGGACATATCCATTGTCTGTAAAAATCAGCACCGATCGTCGTGTCACGATTATACGATGCTGTTTGCCCTGCTTAGTCTTCTTTGGGATAATCCTGCCGCACACTGCCATAGTTCTACCGACCAAGCGCAAATCGCCTGGCACACGCGTCCCACTTAGAAACGCTGGGGCTGCCACGCAAGTGTCATTGCCACAGCTCAGCTTTGGCCATCGTCCATCCGGTCATTTGACAGTGGGTGATTTTGAAGCCGCGAGAATACTCAGCCGATGCGGTGTGCATGTAGGCGGCCTAATTTCCTGCATCGGTAGAACTTGTATTCGGCAGAATTTGCGGTAGAAAGATTACGCGACAAGAGGCATCACGGCCCCGAAACGTCACAGATGCTATCAACTGCCCAAATCAAAGGCAGCTTGAGTCCGATATATGGATGGCGTCCTGATGATTTCGCTTCGTGCTTTCGTTCCTGCCCCTCGAGACTAGAACGAGATATATACCAATTTTGGCACCCCTTATCTAGAGGCTCAGCTTATTGAATGTGCACTGTATTGTTTCCAGCTGGGCCTTTCATGTGAGGTTGCTTTTTCGATCTTATTTGTGGAAGTCGATGACAGACTGCTCCAATATCCTGTCATCTCAGTATGAAAAGGCAGGAAACAGCAGTCTCGGCCTGCTTCAAAAGTGCGTACACTCGTAGCAGTCGTCAGATTTTTCACTGCTTCTCCATTCACACCTACATAGATTTTCCCAAGCAAGCATGCACCCTCTGTAATTAGCAGCCTGTTCCGTTTTTTTCTACTCACGGGTTTAACTCTCGGACGATGAATCTCAATCACAGCTTGTCTCAGTTGGAGACCCGTTGCGCCTTTATGGACATTGCAAACACCACTTCAGCTACAAATTCACCCATATCCAGTCTGGCAACCGTCCCATCAGCACACCCTCATTCTTGTCCGTTTTGGGACATCGCTTATTTCTCCCCCTATCTTACTCTAGCGTATTCTCGAGATTCAGGCTGCTCGCTCTGCAGTTCGGTCGGGGGTAGACACCTTCATCCCGTGACTCGTGCCTCGTACTTGAGGTCCTGATTTTATCATCATTGTTGTACTGAGATGCAGCATGAAAGTGATAATGGTGTATTGAAAGGCTACACCAACTATCAAATTTTTCCTAGCTTCGCGGGGGAAGATGGCAATTTGCCGAGCGCAGCATCGTCGTTGCTGTCCAAACTGCAAGAGTATTGTTGCTACTCGGTCAGTGGAATTCGATTGGGGTAGCGGTTGTTATACTGATAAATGCGTGGCCAGCGGGTGTCGGTACGCTTCATGTTACGCTAACCATTATCGGTGTAACGTACCGCAGATGGGGCCTCGTAAAAAGGGTTCAACCAGTGGCAGAGTGGGTCGGCTGGTCCGACGCCGCGCGGCCCTTACGACTAACTATTCTTGGTATAACTTACTCCCGCGGCGCAGGGTTTTACCAATCGAAACATACGAAATAAACCACGTCGCTGTAGTACTTGACAAGACTCGATTATAATAAAAATCAAAGTAGGGATATGCGACCGCTAGATGAACTGGTTGCTAGGTCTAGGGAAAATAATAGCAAGGCGCTGAAGCACCCTGACAGTTCTTCGCATATCCCTGCATTAAAATTTGTACAAACCGTGGTACAGTCTGCCTGTAAGAAAATGATTTGCCGCTACCCGACCGTGAAATTTAGCGCGGAGCTGTCCTGCTGAGAAACGATAGTGGATGGGATCACCCAAGCGGGCGAGCTAGCTGATGGCTGGGAAGGATTGTGTGCCCTGCAGTCAACAATACGAAGCAGTTACATTATGCGGGATTTCTCTGATCTGAATAAATGGATGCGGCTGAGACAGCCCAAACGATGTCTCGATCAACGTGATGCTAACACTACTTATGCCTGTGACCACAGTAGGTCTCACGATAGTGAACCTGGTCCGTCAGCAACGCTAAAATTCAAGCCACATTTATGCACATACAAGGAGGGCTATTCAGCTTGGATGATAGAACGAGTGAAGCTTTCGCAGGTGGATTACAGCTAAAGCACAGTATCATTCATGCTCACGAGCACCTTTTGTGCGCGTATCCTTTCCCTTCCGCCACAGCGGATTCTTCTCGAGCCTTTTCCGTCATGATATATGCAGACTGCGGGCTCTTGGGTGCCCAGACGTTCTACTTTTTAAGACTGAAAGGAGTGGGTCTCCACGCCGGGCATTTATTCGCAAGTCATAATATTTTTCAGTCCTCTATTGTTTCCAGTGCCCCCGCGCGTATACCATATTCCTCGATGGTAAATTTGGGCTCTGGTCGGATCTCCGCTTCGGCGGCTTTAAATGTACATTCTGAATCACATTTTGTCCCATTTTTACTCGGCCTCTGGCAGTCAATGACTACTGCTGAAATTTGTTGTCCACCATCAAGCACAATTGCCATTTGCAGTAAGTCTGCTTTTTACTGCACCAATTTCTGTATTCTGTGCGAGATCCATATTGCATCATTGGTGCAGTAGCGTTCCGGTATGCAGGCCTGACAGCCGGTTATCTTGGGCGGAATGCTTATAGAAGTACCACAGTCTAGTAACCAATGAGCAAAGGCTCTTTTCCTGGCGCATTTTTGATAAACAAGAGCGGGAAAGCAGTATATGAGGGGCATCATCTCATCGTTATCTGGATAAGTAGATTGCAAAACGTGATCCGGAATCAACATGTCCTCGCTGATCGACCTTGCACAGACTATCGCCGCGGAGGCCAAGCGCCTCGCCGACTACATTGAAGAAAACAATCTTCCGAATCCGTCATTCGCGGCTGATGGACCAGCTTTCCTTCCCATTCCCTCCAACAATCACCAGCTAAAAGCCTCACAAGGTAGGCTGCACGCTGCAGCGCAAGACCTTGCGGCGCTGGCATTCGGCCCCGTCGAGCATCTGAAATGGCAGGCATGGAGCGCACGTCTCTCCTATCTCTCGCTCGCCATGGCGCGTCCTGACGCTAACTCTGAATAGCAATTCAACGACAACACCAGTCTCCACATCATCATCCGCTTCAAGATCGCCGACGCGGTTCCCAATACCCCCGACGGCGCTACATTTGACGCCATAGCAGCCACTACCGGCCTCCCAGCGTCACTTATCGCGCGTCTCATCCGCCATGCCTCGCTGTACTACGTATTCTATGAGCCGCGTCCCGGCGTCGCCGCACACACGCGGGCATCGCTTGCACTACGCACCGGCGAGGGGGTGCGCAATCGGCTTGACATGGTATTCGAAGAGCTTGGGCCCGCCTCCCTGCGGGCTGCGCACGCCTTGTCTGCTTTCCCGGGCAGCGACGAGCCGAACGAGACGGGATTCGGGTTGGCGTTCGGGGGGCAATCGCTTTATCAGTACCTGGGCGAAAGGCCGGAGCGCGCCCGCGTTTTTGGGGGCGCTATGGCAACGAATGTGGAGACAGCCGGACGCATCAACAAGATTGACAGCTTGATCGAAGGTTTTGATTGGAAGGGTCTGGGACAGGCAACGGTTGTGGATGTAAGCTGAGCGCACTCCGTATTACGCACTACCATGCAGATTGGATGACTAACCAGCACCGGTTCAGGTGGGCGGGTCGCATGGCCAGGTAAGCATCGCCATTGCTAAAGTGGCACCTGAGCTGCGCTTCATTGTGCAGGACTTGCCGACCACGGCGGAGCAAGGTAGGGAGATGCTCGATCCGGCGCTGGCGCACAAAATTTCCTTCATGGCCCACGACATGAACGACATTCAGCCCGTGGCGGCCGATGTCTACCTTTTCCGTCAAATATTCCACAATTGGCCCCGGAAGTATTGTGTCAAGTTCCTCAAGAACCTTGTCCCGGCTATGAAACCGGGGGCAAGGGTCATTCTCAATCAGGGCTGCTTGTCCAAATGCGACACCTTGCCTCGTTGGGAGAATAAATTCATACGGTAAGTTCTCACAGGCTGTGCAGGGTTCTGCTAACAGGCTATCTCAGGTGTACCGACATGTGCATGTTAACCAGTTTCAATAGTAGTGAGAGAACTGAGGAGGAGTGGAAAGAAATCTTCGGATTGGCAGATCCGCGCTTCAAATTTTGCGGGGTCCGAGACAATGCCAGGGACGATGTGTTCTTCATCCACGAAGCTGTTTGGGAGGAAAATGGGTCTAAACTGCCAAGCTAAGGACCCGGTGGTAGAATCAACTCTTCACCCATGTCTGTTCTTTCCTTATTTTCAGAAGTATGATAAGAGTCAACTTCATTTGATGAAAGCTGTCTCGACTATGTTCGCGCTTGGAAGATTTGTGGACTAAATAAAGGATTCGATTGAAAAAGCCGATTATCACAAGGCACCACGATTGTCCATTAATTTCTATGCCGTCGTATGGTGACGTGATGATCATCGAGTTTCTCAAAAAAAAAAAAGTGGGGCCTGGTAAACTGCACACACTATGATCTATTCTAACACGGCAGCCATTTATTCCTGTGATCCAGGAGCTTGGTAATTTGTGATATTTAAGAGCTTATGTTTAATTGCTTCCGTTACAGAATTCATGAGGCCTTCGAGGCCCTCTCAACCCTTCGAGACCGATAAGCCCCGCAGTAAGCGTCCCCGCAATTGACTAAGTGGAGCGACGCGACGCAGTTGATGCGCTGTCAGCAGCTCATCCTGGCTGCTGCTGCCTGGCGAAAATGGCATCAATGAACATCGACTTTCCCACCTTATCTTCGAGGTGTTCAACAATACCTGACGGCAGAAAACTACATCGATTTCAATCTCGTCGCTTACGCTCATGGCACGTTCCACACGCTTTCTACCTTCACATTGACACCCGGCTTCGTGAATGGGCTCCCTCAAAAGTCACTATATCCGCATGGCAGGAAAAACGTCCAGATCACAGCTTGGGCAGAAGAGGGGTCTCTCCACAGAGGTTGTCGACACGGCACCAAAGCGCGCCAGATCAAATCCAAGCAAATTGCTCATGCCACCTCCTCAAGTCTCTCGAGACTCGTCGGCGTTCCACACATTCAAAACCCAAATTGACCAGTCCCTATTCTGCGAACGATGCAATATTGAAGAATATCCACAGTACATACTGGAGGAAATCAGAAGGCCCATGTGCGGTGTCTGGCTCAAGAAACTATTGATTGAAGACTGGGAGACTGATACACTCCCTTCCTGTCCCTGCTGCCAACTCCTGCGGTATGCCCGCTGCATCCGCAAAGAGAACCATATTTCCAATCATGTTGCCTATTTCTATGTGGCCACGGATCTCGAGAAGCCATCGGCTGAAGACGAACCTTTGCGAGTACTCGGAATTACAGAGGACTTTTTGAGCGTTCGACAACCAAAAGAGTCCTGTGGGGTGTTCAAACAACCGTTTCAGGAAGCACAGCACCGTGATCGTATAAATCTTTCTGTCTTCAAAAGGCAAATCGCGATTTGCAAGCGCACGCATGCCTGCTGCAATCTTCAGGCTCGAAAGCAACAGAGAGCGGTAGGACTCAGGGTCATTGACTGTCGAAGAAGGAAAGTTGTGTCTGCTCTTGACAGCTGCAAGTACGCTGCTCTCAGCTACGTTTGGGGCTCTCCTTCACATCCTGTGGGTGATTTGGAGAACTTTCCACAGACCATCTCAGATGCTATGACTGCAGCGCTGGGTCTGGGAATCAGGTTCTTGTGGGTAGATCGATACTGCATCAACCAAAACAACCCGACCGAGAAGCATTCCCAAATACAGCAGATGGGCTTGATTTACAGTCAAGCCGAGGTCACATTCGTCGCAGCCGCCGGGAAGGGACCCGACCATGGACTACCGGGAATTTCCCGCCGGCAGCCAAAGAACGAGACAGGAATTCGCATTGGCCAATACGTGCTTCGGCCGTTGCACGCGTCATCCCAGGAGCTTTTAGCCAGATCAGCCTGGATGACTCGTGCTTGGACCTTTCAGGAATTTATCCTTTCTAAACGTCGTCTGGTGTTCACGGACCAGCATGCTTTTCTGCAGTGCCAAACTTCAATGATGGAGGAATGGCCTGCTTCCGCGTGGAAGTATACCTTCAGCCCCACTGAATTTGTTGATATGGGATGCAATTTGGACATCGCATTCCCTTTCGACCCACAACTTCCCCACATCAACCAAGTCATAGATCACGTTCAAAGCTACTGTACAAGGCAACTTTCGTATCCATCGGATGCTTTGAATGGATTTTTGGGCGTCTTGTCAATGTTTGAACATGGCTCAAACCCTGTGCACCATCTCTGGGGCCTTCCGTACTCGCCAGTGAAACTTGGACAACATTCTCGAATACATCTGCCTCTAATGTGGAAAACACAAAATGGGACCTGGGAGTCTGATGGGGAATTCTCTGTTTACCGTTTTGCCATTCGACGAAAGAAATTTCCGTCCTGGTCATGGGCTGGTCGGGAAGGTGTTCCTACATTTGCTATGCAAGACATCGACCGGCCTCTCCCGCTGCGCATTGAAGTGCAGAAAGAGGATGGTGCAGGGTTGCTAAGCCTGGAAGAATTTGCAGCCCAGCAAGTACCCGGAAAGGAGATTTCAGCTTCTCGATTTCTCCATATCCAAGGCTGGACTCATCCTTTGGAGGTTGCCTAGAATCAGCACAATGGCAAGCATGGCAGGATCGGCCCTGTTGTCCGACTACCAAATATTGGAACGTGCCGCGTTAGGAATGCAGCATGTTCAGAAAGGGAACTCCAAAGCGGAGAACGGACAATAGGAGATCTAGTCGCACTCATTACAGGTCATTCTACGTGGTTCGGGCCTGATTTAGTAGGACAAACCCTGTCTGTTACTCCACTGCTTGGTAGTCGAAAAAGGAGATGCTGCAGCTGAACGATTCGGTGTAGTTGACCTGCCGTTAAACGTCCCTCTTCAGGGGGATGAGGGGTTTGGGAAAGTGATCTCGAAGTTACGGGCCCAGTTTCCTTTGATTAGGAAAGCGCATCTTCGACTTGGCTGAGTGGGGGTAAAGTCCAAGGATGCAAACATATCTTAGGCGGCGCAATTGAATTCAACCACATACGTCTTTCGACATACAATGTACGAGTTTCGCTTTGTGATTTAATGTTACTACCATGACTTCCAACTTCGCTGTACCACCTACATAGTATATCTGCGTCCCTCATCACCAACGGCCATACGGCTAACACGAAGAATTATAGTCTTTGTGATAACGTCGACCGTCGGCGGCCAGATTCACCAGGCTGCTAGCCCATGCAGCCATTTCCATAGTACCGTCAGTATTTATCAACCAACGTTGTGAAAGAACTTGCGGTCTCATAGTGACATAGTCTGCTCTAAACCTATATACCTGAAGCCAGATTTAAATGCTGTGATACTTTCTGACGCCATCGATCTCAAAAAAAAAAATAGAAAAGTGTAAGGTGATTGATTCTGATTAAGCTGAGAACACTGCAAAGGATTTTTACCGCCAAAAGGCTATATTTCCCTCGAAGATATCACATGTGAACGGCCCCCCTTCTGAGAGCAGATCCTGGAAGGAGTTTGAGCTCAAGAGGACTTTGGAATTTCTCACGACGTACTTTAATACGATACCATGCAAGGACATTGGGTATAAGGGGTTTAAGCCACCATCCTCGTGACTGTATACCAGCCGTATCAGGTGACAAACATCTCCTGCTTGTTCCGAAAAGCAGTCTAATCTGTCCAAAACGTTTGACAAATTCTCTCTGGCTACTTCTTTCAGCCCCAACACGAGATATTCCCCAGCGAAGCGATACATTTTGACGTGGCACTCAAATATCGGGACGTATCTCATAGTCCGAGAGTGGATGAAGCCCAGCTCAACGGGAAATGGGATCACTCTTGACTCCGTAGCTTATTCCGCAAAAATGGCCGGGGGTGGCGAAGGTGGGAGAAATTCCGATTGTTTCTCAGGTACGGGAAGTCCTAGGGCTGCAGTAGCCACGGAAGGCGCTTCGGTTGGAGCGGGAGTGCTGTAGTGACCTAAATAAATGAATTCTACAAACCGATAAAAGGTATCGACGTCATCGTGCTCTATGAATGCGGCGCTTCCCTAAGACTCCGTCATGCCGCTCGGTATCATCCTGTCGAGCAGTATCGAGTAGCGTGAAGCAAGGTTCTTGCACAGGATAAAGTGAATTTTGTCAGGGCTGATGTAGAAATTGAAGGTTCCTGCGCGGAAGGTTCTTCAAAATTTTAGCACAGCGTGACACGGCAAGGAGGGGTCCTTACGTACTCCGAATTGATTATAGACATTTGCGCGAAGAGTTAATTGCGAGAACAATCTTGTGTAGAGTCGTAGTCAGAATGGGTAGTGTGGGAGCTTTGTTATAAGTATGAATGAATATGCTCAATTGTGACACGATGTCTTCAAACGAATCACTGCCCTCTCTAGCTATGGAATCTGGGCTGCTATATATACGTGGCTTGCGTGATATGTTCGGGTTAATGTGTTGGGCTTGTTGTCATCTAGCGTGAGATATTGTAGTTCTTTGGTTCTGAATTAGTGGCATTGAGTCGGGATGAGCCAGTTCCTGACAAGTTTAATTGGCCGACTGCAACTTTTTTTTATTACTCCTTTGCTATCATAGCTATTGTATGGGTCGATTTACGGTGATCCAATGACGATATTGGGTGGATTAGGGTGAGATCTGTTGAAAGTTAGTTAGTGTATACGCGCTAAGTCGTGATGTCACAGATTGTATCTCAACAGAAACAAATTTATTTTGAATTAAGCTTGAGGACTAGCGCGTACATCTCTGTATATAGATGGTTAGATGCGCAATTTTGGGGAGCAATACTGTGTAGACGCGAAAATGGGCAGTCGAAGTAGTTGTATGCCACGAAATTTCAGTCTCTTATCCTTGCACCAATTCTGCGAAACAACTTTGACATGCCAAAGGTACTATAGGTGTTAGTTTCATGTGTTTTAGACTGTAGTTCTATCAATTAATTCCATCTTGTAGATGGAATTTACTGTCATCTCTTTGCGCCTATCACACCCATTATAACTGCATCGTATGATTAATTTCGAAGTACAGACTAACCTCGCTAAGATTTAGATTGCACACCTTACTTGGCGATCATAAAGGTATCTTTAGGACTCAGAGCGATGATGCTCTATATTTAGGCTATCGTTCCGAGCAGCCTTATTCTAATGACGATCTCGTCAGTTGGATTCTGAGACGGTATTCCACCTGGCCGCTTGGCTTGTTTATTATTTTTTTTTCTCGCAGACGGCGACACAGGTGGCGCAAGGCTGAGACAGTGACCGAAGCCAAGCTGTCGTTGCATCGCCTGCACGGAATGCGAATGTTGGCCAAGAGCAGCTGGTGCAAGGCGTGGCCAATATATCGGACGACTGTGGTCGCATAATGCACTCAGTGAGTCGCCGTGTCTTTTTTTTTTTTTGGGTGGTACTTGCATGTGGGATGCGATAATCAGTTGATGCGAGATCGTTCTAGAACCAGTGGCTGTTTTGTGGCCGCCCCTCAGCGCTGCAAGTTCGCATTCTGGCCAACCCCTTATTTTCAACCCTGCAGAAGGTCATAGAGTGGCTGCATGGTGTCGCGTTCAAGTGCGCTTGGTGTGGGTGAGGTTGGCTTGATGCGCAGTCTGACGGAGCTGAAGAAGAATGCACGCAAGACTCAGAGGCGTATGCATGGCACTTATTTTCGGATGCCCCACGCTTTGTATAGTAACCGGAATACGTGCTCTTAGGGAGAAAACTGTTGCTTTCTTTTGCTTTCTTTTCTTTTTCCTCATCTACATGAATTTGATCAGCAATCAGACAGGCTCTGGCAGACACCACGTGCAAGGCATTTGCTGATCCAACCATCTGCCTCAAGTTTCCAAACAAGCTCCTATTTGTGATTGATCCAGTCTTATGCAACAATTTCTCTCGTCTCCTATTTCTTTTTTTAGACGTTACGTCACCTGATTCTTGCACAATAACCTGAATGCCGAGCGATAGATACACAATCAGCATGGAGCCGCCCACTTCGAGCCCTGCGAGCGTTTGTGGATTGAATTAGTCTGGTTAAAACTGCGTGGAAAAGTAGCGCTGCGTCGCTTTGAATCTCATTCGGAAATTACCGCAAGTACTTGGCTCTGCTTCAATAGCCTACGGGCATTCACCACGCAATAATTGTGAGCCTTCATATGGCATTTGGATCCTGAGGTGCCCCGCACTCTTCGCTGCACTTCGTTGGATCAGCATCTTCGCATGCGGGGAGTGGGGTAAGCTGGTGCCATCTCGGAAGGACATCCGACAACCCGCTCCCCTCGGCTTCTTTCCGAGGTGACTAAGCTGGTCAAGATGAGAGCTCGCCTTCCCACTGGGAGAGCCTTACAGTTGGATGAAACCACAGGTTTCTCGAAAACGAGTCACTCCAACCAATTTACGCAATCCACTGTTGATCTGCCCGGCTTGACGCATCTGTATTGCCACATATGGAGGGAAACTACTCCCTGGATATCTGTATCGTGCCCTGATTTCGGAGTCGTGTTAACTGCTCGTAGATCACTTGACCTCTTGCCAAAACCCAAAGCCCAATATGGTATGGGTAGAAATTCAGCAAGGCGATTGAAGGTTGGAAGTCGCTAAACTTGGTCTGGAAGCAGAGGAAGAGGTCAAGCTCAAACTTGCTAATAGCGGAAAGTCAATGCTTCCCCTGCAAGCCGATCAAAGCTATAGCCCGAATTAGAGAAGGGCATTTGTCTCCACGTCTCTTACAAGTCATCACTTCTGGGTTCTTTTTCCTTTTAATGAAGTCCGTGGAACACGATCGGACTTCGGGTCTCTCCCGAGCGATCCCAGCCCGCAACCCATGTCTCGGCTTCGCTTCCCGCAGGCACCGCAATTACCTCAGAGTGCATGACTTCAACAGAATTCGGACTGGAGCATTTGGGGATATCCGAGCTCTACTCGGCAGAGGTGTGAGTCGGTATTATAAGAAAGCAGCACGTCCCCATTCCCATCCTCTGTTGACAAGGACTAATTTCGTTTCGACACACTATCTATACTTGTTGCTTCACCTGCAGAAACCACGAACCATGGAGTCCAAAGATCTGCGGGAACTTGCCGAAAGCCTCCGCACCGCGCGCCTCAACCGAACACCAATCGCCCCTCCTGCTAAAACATACCCCAAACTTGACGAGCACGGCGCCTTCGAGGTCCAAAAAATTAGCGTGGACCTGGCCGTGGCAAACGGCGACCGCCTCGTGGGCTACAAGCTCGGAAACATCGCCAAGGCCATGCAGGATGCCTTTGGCCTCGACAAGCCGGACCACGGATTCCTACTTGCCAGCACATTCCGATACGAAGGCACCAAGCTCGCGTTGTCGGACTTCGTTGCGCCCTTTGTGGAGCTGGAGCCGGCATTCGTCCTGAAGGGCTCGCTGAAGGGACCCAATGTCACGGCGGCAGATGTTATCAGCGCAATCGACTACGCCATCCCGGCTATCGAGATCATTGACTCGCGCGTAAAGAACTGGGAGATCGGACTCGAGGACACGCTTGCTGACAACGGCTCGACGGGCGCGGTGATTCTCGGCGGGACGCCCCGCCGCCTTACCGACCTGTACCTTAGCGATATGCGAGGTTACTTGAAGTTCAACGGAGAAGAGATCATGGCGGGGAACACGAAGAATATCCTGGGCAACCCGATCAATGCAGTTGCTTGGCTCGTCAACCGCCTTGCCCAGTACGACGTCGAGATGCTCCCCGGCCAGATAATCATGCCCGGTAGCTGCTTGGAGGCGATGAGGATGGATAAGAAGGGCCACTGGTCTTGCACATACGAGGGATGGGGAACCATCGATTTTGATGTTGAGTGAATTGTGAAAATGGTGTTCGGGGCTGGAAGTGAGGTCACTACAATTAAACGACCAGGAGGTCGCCTCTACGATAGGAATAGCGTACTGTAATATCAAAGCACGGTACCTGAGAAAGCTGACAACGAGCTTCTTGTGAAACGATTACGCACTTGTGAAGCATAGCGCCGCCAGCGGACAGTATGAATACATTTTACTTTTCACAGTCGTGCTTACGTACCAAATGTCTGATCAATACCAACAAGCTTACGATAGCTCACAGTGGATCGGCGTTAGTGCCATTTCCGATTGGAAGCCCCAAGCCAGTTTTGCTTATCCGCAGGCAGGCTGATAAGAGAACTCAGCCTTGCGGCTGTGCCCTTTATCATTGTTACAAGCATCAACCCGTCTACCGAAACAGTTATCATCCTGTCATTTCCCAGTATTGAGATTATACAACAGTAGATCTCAGCCCTGCCATCAATAGCTGCTGCAAGGTGGCAACTGAAGAAAGCATGGCACTTCAATTGTCCCTCCAACAAGGCTGGTGAAGAAGGGTAGGCTACTGCGTAGAGCTCATGGCTTGGAAAGCGGGCGCACAGGACGAAAATTAGACGTAGTCGCGTTGCGAAAAAACGGATGGCCGGTAGTCGAAGCTGCCTCCCCCCATCGAACCACTTCCGATGCTGACTGCTTGGTGTAACCACACCATCAAGCTGCCAAGAGAAGGCTGATCGAACTGCTGCATGTCGATCATCCAAGGCAACGAGGCAACAGATGTGGCGATGCACAAGGCTGAATGAGATAAACTTTGGTGCGCCCAATAATTATACTTTGCTGCTTCAAACCACACCCACGATTCAAGCTAAGACACTACCCACACATGACACGCCCTGCGGGCTATTTCCGGGCAGTGCACTGCATGAATCTTCGTATCCTTCGTGGAGATGGAGCCCGTCTTTCTACTTTGGCAAGTACGAACCGCTGTCTGCTCAGTGTTAAAGCAAAAGCAACGGTGACAAGCCACGTGCACGGCGTTCTGACCTCGCTCTATGTGCCTGCATCCGTGGAAAGGTCTGGACCATCTGAGTTTCTCGTCCTGCAGCGTGATGAGCTTCACAGAACGCCGCGTTCTAGACAAGTAATGGCTTTCGAAGACACGTTCAGGCCAGAGCACGACATTCAGGATCTACAATAGATTCTGAGGCAGGTCGTAAGGCATTGGCCGAGGCGCGTTTGCGAGTGTTACAAAGGCCCAGAAGCTTTTGTGCTTGGGAAGGCACTTGTCGGCAAGAACGCTTTCCTGCTTGAGACGGTCTTGCCGCCCGCCATGGAAGAAATAGGCATAAAACTCACCACCAATCTCACAACTTCAATCGTAGGTGGCAAATTGAGCGACGAGGCTCGTAAAGACACATCAATCTTCAAGTTCGTCGGGGAAGAGAAGAGGGAGCAATCTTGACATTTCCCATGGACATTCAACACGACAACGCCAAGAAGGTGATGCTCTAAAGAACCGGTATGAGCAACTAGGGAACGAAGGCTTCTTCAAACGCAAGATCGTGCGCTACCTTATCGGACTTTTCCTCTAAATGAGGCCCGACGTATTGAGACGATCGAAATGAGCCAATCATCCAGACGCGACGAGATCAAAATTTTCTGGAGAGCGTGGTGAAAGATTAAGATTTTCCGGTGGACGAAAAGAGCCAAGTTACGCACATCGACGTCGCGTACTACATCTTCAAGCCTGAGGATATTGGATTCAACTATGGCAATTCATGGAACAAAGACGATACGTGCAGTAGCCAAGTGTATGAAAGTCTCATATGCTTGACGGTATTAAACAATGATCCCCCGATGCTTGGATTCATCTACCGAGTCATTCCGCAGCTTGCGGAGTGCCACAGAAGGTGAAGTGAAGACGGTAGCATTCTTGAATCATGGAAGAGAGTGCTCCAGAGATGATGAAAGATACGGGAATCCCCTCTATGAGATACAGAAAGTGGAAAAAGATCCAGTTGGACGCTTATGTTGGAGAATGATCGGGGGTCGGGTTCCCCAGACTGTGCTTCCAACAGATTGACTCGGGTGGTTTGGGAACGGTGCGCAGGCAACAGCGAAGCTCATCTAATAATCAGATTTCCATTCATTATATACACAAGCTTTAGACTGAGCAAATTATTTTTTAGGATGTGCGGCGGGCTGTGCAGAAGAATTTACAAAACTCTGGTTGCTTCTTACATTCTCAGGCCTGAACCAAGGAACAGCTGCCGTATTTGATCCTGCGCCGATTCACTTATCGAACATCGCCCAAAGTTGGGGAGTAGCGAACGATGGCACTAGCTCCAAGCCTCGGCCCCAGCCATGCCAGCCTGCGTGGTCTTGGTATCGCTTATGTAACACTCATGCACCGCAGGTGTTTGCAGTCGTGACAAACTCATGTGACAATCTACCTGGCTGAGATCTCATAAACACATCACGATCAACGGGAACACTTCCGGAAGGCGGCACTCTATCCGCAAATTGCGGGATCAGCCGTTCTTTCAGATGCTTCCGTTCACATGTGAGACCGTATCTCTTGAATAGCCAAGCAGGCCATTAAAGCATTATTACATCTAGAGATTTGTCATTCTAACGCTACTTTGTCCCTCCAGCTTGTACCTCTGTGTTTGCTAACTCCGGTAACATTCCTGCATCCATCTCATGTACAATGGGGTCATTGGATGTAGGCAACTCCTGTGGCTGTAGCTGTTCCTCTTCCACAGGCGTCTTCTTATCGCACTCTGCCCTGTTCTCGGTTTGTGCCATTTCGACATCTGGTGGTTCAGTTGCGGGGAGCTCTGCCGCCTCATATCCTCCAACGCCAGGGACTCTTTTGATGCCAAGCATGTTTGCGCACCAACGCCGCTGCCACCATGCAACCGCAAGAATTCCCGCAAGAATACCCAGCACGATCCCTACGATGGCGCCTGTTCCGGGAGAGCTTCCGGAAGATGAAGATTGTTGTCTGGTACTGGAATAGATTGGCACAATGTCTCGTAAAGCACTGTCATTCCATACGCGTTGTGATAACGAAAAATTGTGACGTTCCCAATCCGCGATAAGGTACGCTTCCTGGAAGAAGGCTCGACCAAGCGTGTACTGATGGATGTTAATCAATGCTGCAAGAGCTCGTGTGTATCATGTGTAGAAAACATACCTGGGTATCGTTATCTGCTCTCTTCAACGGAAAATACGGCTGCGAATCTGATGTAGAGTTGGCCATGCTGAGGTCGAATGCCGAGTATGGAAGGACAATATCCGTGGTTGGTCCTCCAGAGCCACTATTTCCAAGTGTGAATGTGACGCTAGAATTCTCTTCGACTAAACGATCATGTAGAGTGGCGTCTACCAGATACTGCTCTGCGGTCGCATTCCAGGTCAGGTTAAAGGCTTTTTCGAAATTCTGGCACACCTTTTCAGGTAGCCAGATGTTGGGCTGGGAAGAATCAAGAGCTGCGAAAATTGGATCCTGTAGCAGTTCAGTGGTCCCACCACTGTCGTTGCCTTTTGTAATCGACTGCACGGCAACCACAAGCTCTCTTCCTTCATTCTGAGCAAAATCAAACGATATGTTGCTCGCGCCTTTCAGTGATGCGTCATAGCCACCGAAAGTGAACGACCCCAGGGCGTTTTTGTTGATGTTCCTGCGCCCGGCTGACCCAGCCGTGAAACTGTAAGATAGACTCGGGACATTGCCGGTTTTGTTCAACTTGGTGAAAAAACTGTCTTGCTTTGGTGGAAAAGTTAGTTCGTTTCAATCATATTATTGTGTTGATGGCAATGATCTTATTGGAGATACTCACTGGATCGTCTAGGGCAGACGAGTTGTCGTTTGTAACAGTGAAATAGGTCGGGTTGGGGCTGACCCCAAACTGGCCAATGTAAAAGTTTGTCGTGTTATACGCCGCAACGACTACATGATCCATCGCTGGGCCGCCTTGGCCGGCAAACGACAAACCAACAGTATCGAAACCGTATTCCCCGTTCTACCCAACCGTCAACGTGAATAATACTACGTTCGACAGTGATACAAACCCCATCGATACCTAGGGCATTGGTGATTAGCCCCGCGAGCTGGTAGATTCCAGAGTTCTTCCAGATAGTGGTTGTCGATTGCCATGTCGAGGAGGCCTGGCTGTTGAACTCGCCACCCCTGTTGTTGGCACAGTCGGTTCCTGTTTCGGCGCAACCTCCTGGACTGACAACCCATGTCTCCTGTCCTGCAATGGAGATGTCGACCCGAACTTGCTGGGGAGGAGTGCCGACTTGCAAGGCAAAGCTTGACCACGGGCCATCATTGCCATCCCTGAATGCTCGTTAGAACAAAGTTGAATGCCGAGAAATCTTGTCGTGGATACAAGTCGGCAAGCAAGACGTACCATTCCTGGCTTGGCTCAACGACTACAGGTGCCGGCTGAGTCTCACGTCGACCAAAGTTGTGCTTAGCTGCTGGGTCGGAGGCCGGGGACTTGCGCGTCACGTGCATCGTGGGGAGGGGCGGTTCAAACAGTTGCGGCTGTGCGAGCTCCTCTTTTTCATTCGTCAGTAATTTCGATATTCCGAGGGAGCCAGCTGAACCTACCTGGCTCGAAGCACAAGATATCTAGGCGGGCATGCCTTAGCAATGTTTCAATGTCCCGCGCGTAAGGAATGGGCGTGACCACGTTTTGCTTATTTTGAGTTCCAGCTGCTGACAGAGGCCAGGCGCATCAGCCAAACCGCTATGCGTTACGTCAAGCCGTACACTTCTAAGCCCGCTCATGGTTATTGGTGGTGTTCCGTAGTATTTGAAGAAATTTAGTCGGTGGGCCAGCGAGGCGAGTGGGAGCCGAGCACATTGTTGTGCATACGCGGCCTGCCTCCCGCCACGTTATGCAAGGCTAGACATCCAGCGCGGGTCGAGGCCGTATCTTCATGTTGGACACGTGCGTTGGTCGAGGCGGCGCCCAATGGTGGTGTGCGGGGTCATGACCCCGCCCCCAAACCACGTCAGAGTGAGCCAGTGAGACCGTGCGACCCTCCATACGCCGTCGTCTGGTAGCGTGCCGGTCCGTCGATCATTGCGCAGCCCCAGATCTGACCAGGCATACGCAACCGCTAAGGGCTGACGTTTTCTCGTTCCATGTGCTTCATCTATATATAACTTCAGCAAACGACTGAATACTCTTTAATACTCTAAGTGCTTATTTGGGAAATTTATTGTCCGTATACCATTTCCTTCGAAGTCACAGCTCCTCTTCCACAATGTGGAAGTACTGTGGCTTCTTGCTGTGCGGTGCCAGTCTCGCCTTTGCTGCACCACAGAATAGTGAGTGTCAACCCGCTGGAAGATTCAACATTCTCCAAGATACTTATGGAAAGCAGGTCAGGCTACCCCTTCTGTAACTGTGCCAGCAAATGACTCCTCGGACGCTCTCGTAACTGGGTTCCTCAACGTTTGCGGAGGGCAGCCAACTGCCTCAGTATCATGCGGTGCCCATGACTCGGAAGAGCATCTCAAGACAATCGAGGTCAGGGTCATCTACTGGCTGTCAACTCAACTATCATTCTACGACAAGACTGTCCAGTATGATGTAGTGCAGCACGAGTCAACAGTCTCCACCACAGCGACACGGACCATCACCAACAATGCCACAGCCTTGGATATGCAAAGCTATACCAGCCTGATACCCTCCGCACAGGTGTCGCCATCGGGGCCGTATGACATCTCGGAAGTTGACGCTGTTTACGGAACGCTCGAGACAATCGGCACACATGTATTGTAAGCCACCCCATATCCCCGACTTACCCCAGAACCTTCACTCACCACCTCCACACACAGAACCTACCCAACCCCCTACGCCCTCATCCTCAGCCGCATCCACGTCCACCAGATGGGCATGTGCGACGACGGCACCGAGTTCACGACGTCGGCCTGGTTCAGCCAGCCGGCGCCAATCCCGCTACCCACGACGCTGCCGTACCTGAACATGGACTCGTCTGTCAACTTCACCATCCCGGGCTTCAACGAGGCCTTCCACGACCTCTACCCGGCCCTCGACTACTGCACCTTCTCCGCCTTCTCGGGCCAGCCGTCCCCGAAAGTCGTCGTTGAAACCGCCGTCCACACCGACATCCGCACCGTCTCGGCGCTGCAGGCCGACGCCACGCCGACCAGCGCCTCGTCGTCCATGTCTGGTGACAGCAACGCGGCCGCGCTCAGCAGCGCCGCCGGCCAGCTCGGCTCGCTCGCGTCGTACATCATCTGCGGCCTCGGCGCTTCGTGTACCTCGTCCTCGGGCTCATCACCGTCTGCTCCTGCCTCCGTCAAGGCGGGCGCGACGGACAGCCACGGCCGCGCCTACTTCATCGCCACGCCGACGGCCTCCACCGCGCCCACGGTAGCCACGATGGGCCAGAGCAACGGCGCGGTGCCGATCTACACGCAGTCCGGCGGCGCGGTGGTGGTGCCGCAGTGGAGGACGCTGATGCCGGGCGCGGCGGCGGCAACGGTGGGGGATGCGGTCATGAGTGTGGGGACGGACGGGATGGTGGTGGTGGATGGGAATACGGTCGCGAAGGGGGCTGTGCAGGCGGCGCAGACGGGGGATGGGAGCAGCGGCGGCGGCGGCAGCACTGGACGCAGTACTTCCCAGGGAGGAGGGTCATCACAAGGGACGACGCCGAGTGAACAGAGATCGTTGGCGGCGATGGTGGTGGGTGAAAAGGGGCGCTTGTGGGTGCTTGGAAGCTGTCTTGTCGCGAGCACGTCATTTGTTCTAGCGTTTTTATGATTCCTGTTGCATTCTTCGAGTTTAATACCTTTAATTAGCGGAGTTTTCAACGGTTGGGAGCTATTATACCCTAATTTACCACCGAATGATTGGGAAAAATGCATGTGACTTGATGCTGTGAGTGGTACAGAGGCGGGGCCTTGCGGTCCGCTAGCTCTTCTCTATTGCTGTCTACTGCAACTTTTAAGACTTGCGCTTTGCTTCCAGCTGTATTGCGTCAGTGTCAAACGGGCTCAGGAGCCGCGAACTCCAGCAAAATTATCCTAGCATTTTGGTGAAGACAAGGTCTAATACGCTACCATCTCTGTCCGCGCCTCTGAGCTGGGAGCTCGTTACTCGGTCAAATTAGCGGCCTTCTCACTGCACAAACTGAGCTCTTGTTTCTCTCAGAAGTGACTCACTCTTACGTCAAACCACTGTAGGAAGCAGCCAAATAGGCAGCGCGGTATTCTCTCCAAGAGTATACCCTATCGGCGAATAGTCGCATCTACCTCACCCGTCGGACGGCGATGGTTATGTTCCGAACTGATCTCCATCTACGGACGCCTGTTCTTCCTCGTCATCGATATTGATGGGACACAACACTGATGACGGTGTACACCCGACAAATATCGTCGGCGAACTCGGCGCCGAGGTCTCCCTCGTCTGGGCATGCCTGTCTCCGAATCGCCAGGCGGGTGATCTGCGAGATCGGCCGGGTGTTCCGCTTTAGCGTGCGTGTGTGAACAAGCCCATACGGAGAGATTGCCCGCCCAACCGCTAGTGCAGCGAATGACAGGGCCTCAGGACAGGGGGGTGATGGTGCTTATGCGGATGAGGTGAGAGGTGGGATAGCATCATGGCATCTGCTATTTTTGGCAACTGACAGGCCTCTGAAACAAAACAAATGACGCCAGCGGTCGGCGACAGAAATACTCCGCCCACATGCCCATTTCTCGCCACAGCGGACGTCAGGGGGCATGTCCATCAACCTACCTCCCATGTCCTGCACTGCTATGCGGATGATCGGTTGCTATGCATGGCTGATCGATGATGGGGTATGGCGACAGCATTTCGGAGATCGGATGTTTTCGGGCATTTTCGGATCCCGTGGTCGTCGTGCCGACCAAGAACGGGCTCTGGGTATAGGCGACCTGAGCGCAGGTCCATTTCTTAGGAAGCGGAGATATCTGAAACGAGTAATTCTACTAATCTCGATTTCCTTCTCACCAATCGGAAGTTTTGCATTTACATGTCCGGAAACTCCACACCAGATCTTTTTCTATGAAGGCTTCCGCCACAAAATCGTGCTTGACTCTTTCCTCAGTCTAACAAACCTTCGTGATTCAACCATGGACCGTGTTCAAGCCACAGCCGAAGAGCTTAAGCAGACTTATCTGTTGAGGCTTCTTGCTAGCTTGCCTGTCTTGTACCTGATCACGCTTGCAATATACCGAAAGTTTTTCCATCCGCTCTCGAGGTTCCCAGGCCCTCCTCTTGCGGCTATTTCTTCCATTCCCCTGTGGCGACTGTACCAGAAGGGCTTCCCAGAGGATGATTTCGAGAAGTGGCACAAACAGTACGGTGAGTATGTTACTTCCTCTCACAAGGAGACTATAGTGACCCAAACCAGACAGCAAGGTCATCCGTATTTCGCCCAATGAGCTTCATATTTCAGGCGCTGAGTCGTACAAAAAAATCTACAACCAACATTCCCCTGCGAAATATGGAACCTTCTATGATGCGTTCCTCGCCCCCGGAGCCCTATTCACTCAGAGCGACATTGGGAAGCACAGAGAAAAAAGGAAGTTGATGAACCCGCTGTTTTCCAAGGGCTGCATCAACAGTATCTATCCTCTAGTTCTGGAGAGGACGTCTTGCATCTCGCAAAAGATATCGGAGCGCTGCATTTCTGGGCCTATCAACATTGTGGACGCCTATCGCTGTCTAACAATAGATATTATCAGTGCTTTCTGCTTCAGCAAGACTCTCGATCTGACAAACGAAGCTCCGGAAAACTTCAGGGCCGACTACCTACGCATTTTCGACACCGCTGTCGGAGCCCAGACCAACATTTACTACAATACCCTCAAAAGGTTCATTTGGCCGAGACTCCCACTTCTGGTCACCATGCTCTTGGATAAAACAGTCCGAGAAACTATTGGGCTATTTAAAGTAAGAATAATTTCGCTCCCGGCCTTTTATTCAGCGCCATGCTTATTTGATTTTCTTTGATACAGCACGCGACAGTATGCCTGCAGATGAACAAGAACCGCACAGAAGAACTTCCTTATCCCGTACTGTTCGACAAACTGGGCAAATATTCGGACAACGAACAGATCTCTGAGGCCATGTCCGTTCTCATTGCCGGCTCTGATACAACGGCGTACACGCTGTCCATTGGAACGTTCCATATCTTGAACTCCCCAGAAATCAGTGCAAAGCTCCAGCAGGAGTTGCGAGAGAATGAGGTCGATCCTGATCAGATGCCATCTCTCTTGGATCTGGAGAAGCTTCCGTATCTGGTATGAAAACCATCATCCCAGCTCAACTGGAATAGCTCCGCGCTCGATCAAAGAGGAGGTTTATTGACCAATGTTCTACCAGGTTGCATGCATGAAAGAGTCTCTACGTATAGCAATGCCCGTTCCCGGACGCCTTCCGCGAATTCTTCCCGCAAATGGCCCACCATTGGTGATCGATGGGAAGGTCATTCCTCCCAGAGTACGTCCTTTGTGTTTCTCCCTCTTCAATTCAATATACTAAAATCCAACCAGTCTATTGTTGGGTGTTCTGCATACTCCGTTCACTACGACGAGAGCATCTGGGGCACAGACGCTCGCCAATTCAAGCCGGAACGCTGGCTCATGGGTAACGCGAAGCAGCTTGATAATTACCTCGTGTCATTTTCAAAAGGATCCAGGCAATGTATTGGCATGAAGTACGTTTTTTCCGTCATTTCCAGAGCTACGTACTAACGAATTGTGAATAGCCTCGCTGAAGCCGAGATTCTCACAGTTTTGGCTCATGTCTTCCGCAAGTTTGATATGGAACTTGTAGAGGAGAAGCTGGCCCCGCGTGACTTCTTTGCAACAGCCCTTCCCGAGGAGGGAATCAGAGTGAATTTTAGGCAGAAAGGCCTTTGAGTTCGTGAGGTTGTAGCTGTACGAAATTGCTTCAGGAAAGCCTCTTCCGCAGAATATCTCCCAAACAGTTCAAGCACCTCCGATATTGAATACATCGTGGAATGGCAATGTAAAATACCGGTATCTTCTCCAGCACACATTCAAATCTGATCATTGGAAAAGAGAAACGAAGTAAAATTAACTGTATCTTGTATGCAAACAGAACAATTATGATTATTATGGGAACCAATAACTCTCTCCATGACCTTTTAAATGATCTGCAAGGGAACCTTGAGTGAAAGGGAAGTTGAGGTGTTTGACACGAGAGTGAGCTCGAGGGTATATACACGAGAAACCAGACAGGAATGGAAGGTAGGAACTAACGCCCTGGTGGGAATTTGAATTGGGATCGAGAATTGTGTGGTATAGGAAATATCGCCACAAAGTTGTGTGGGGAGAACCTCTGTTGAAAGAGGAGCATGGGAAGGGTCGAGGTCCTTTAAACTACACTGCGACGAGGATACATCTGAATGATTATTTCCGATGACTTGCTTTTCCCACTTCACATGCCCAAGCGGCTCGGAGCCAAGGGTGAGGCCTTTTGAAAAATACCTTGGGTTGAAGTTGAGCGGAGCCTGCTCAAGTGAAGGGATGTGCTTCCATGGTTTAGCACTGAAAAAGGTTGTGGCCTTGAGTGCTACTCGCAATGATTCAAGTTTTGGTGGCTGAATCCCCGTTTTCACGGGATCGAACCGTACGCGAATGGTAGCGGAACTCGTCGTGGGATAGCCTTCGCCGTGCCTTTGGGTTCCAGCAAAGACAGGTGGCGGTTGGTAGGTCTCAACAGCTAGTCGGCCAAGTGTCCCACCGATCAAAGCCTTTCTGATCGTCTTCTCCTGGCTCAAGCGATAATCCTTGTCGTCCGGTCCCACAAATACAGGCGGGTGTTCTTCTCCTTCCGGCCTAACATGCACGCATCTCTCCGTCTCGGCAATTATGGCATCCCCATGTTCCTTCTCTCGACGAGCGACGTGGGCCCTGACCGAGTATGAGATTTTTGCCATCTTTGGTGTGAACACATCTGAGCCCGTCGAGTTGTCGGAGCTACACGTATCGTTCATGCTCGGTGGCAATTGTAAATGGAGGGCGTGTGCTTGCTCGATTGCGCGGTCCTGGCATGCGTGTGGGAGAAGTTGTGAAGGAATGACGAATTTGAACGGAATTCGATAGGTACGATCGGCGTAAAATATGCGTGGCGATGGCAGCAAGCTGTCTTCAACGGGGCTTTCCTGTGTCAGGTAGTCATGGGTTGCTTCCATGGAACGTGCGCCGAGCCCCTCGATGTAGGTTCGGCAGCAACCTTCAGAATCATTGTAGCCACGTAAGAAGAGAGTTTGTCCACAGAGAAGCTTCCGCCGGGAGGTTGAGGTACATACCGAGAAATCTGATGCTAAGTTCATCAAATGGTGTGTTTTTGCCCATACGGACCAGTACATGGCCGCTGATAATATCGGATGTTGAGAATACCGCTTTGCTGCATCCTTGGAGCTTGGTATCTCCTTCGAGGGCAATATTCATGCAAGATCGATTCCGCATCGCACATGCGTTACCTCGAGTAGGGAGTAAAGAAGACGATAGACACCACGTAACTAAGAATACAGCAGAGAACCTATTCAATTGCATCAATGGCTCTACAATTAAGCGAGCCAATGAAAGACTTGGATTGGCCGGGACACGCCCTACGAATGACAACGTAGATCTCGGGTAGCGATCCGAGTGTGCCCCAAATTTGATGAGAGCAAGCTACGACTACCGAAAAAAATCTCCGATGCGTGCGGCGAATGACAAGGCATATTTTCCACATTGGATAGTAGTGTGAGTAATGGTTGTAGGAAAAGAGGAAGCAGGCCGAGCCGTAAAGTCCGCGCGGGCTCATATGCGCATAAACTTGCCGAAAATGGTTAGTGAACTGTTTTGGTGTGTCACGTTTTGCGGAATCCCACAGCTTCAGTCACTCTATTCAGAAGTTTTATGCGGCTTCAATCCTTAAATATCCCGTTCAGGTCCAGCGAGGCTGAAAATCTTTCACCGCTCTCATGCGCGTTGTCAAACATCTCAGCCACATGACGCGGTCAAGCATGACCAGCTTGGCCGAGAAATGACCACATAATTTAATTGTAACATGCGGAGTACTGGGAGCAAATATTCGGAGCATCTGCCCACCCAGAGGCTAGCCTAGTAGTCTGTCTGTAATTTGTGTTTTCCCCCTTTTATGAAATCGACGTTGAGTTTTTCGGTCGGGTTTCCGGTGCGGAAGGTAGTGTTTATCCTAAACGGACTTGACCTGTTGAATCAGCGTTAAGAGTATTTCATGCGGGGAGGTAAGGAGCTTCAGATGCATTTGACTTTGATTTATTTCCATAAATCAACTATGTACATGTAATCCAATTACAACCACCAAGAACGAGGTGCAGCCAAATCTGAAGACTCAAAATTTGTATGAAATGAGTGACTAAGGGTGGGATTGAAAAATTAAGAGACGTCCAGACAACTCCGATGAGATGCTATGTCAAATAGATGAGGGTCCAATGAAGTCTTGTCTCATTGGACGTAATTAGGAGACGATCTTGAAAGGCACGTCCAATGGGCCAGCCGCACAACCGGCCTCGAATTGTGCGGTGGCATTGACGCAAGTCCAGATGTCGAGCGGTGTCTCAGCCGTTCCGCTACCCTTGTTACTGCAGTAGAAACAGACATCAGCAATGATCATCATCCACATGGCTTGGAGCAAAATGCGTACTCTTTTCCCCAGGTCCACTCAATATCGAGTACAGAGTTGTCGTCGTTGAAGAAAAATCTGGCGTTCGTGTCGCAGTCGTAGCGCTGCTGTGGCTGCACGTCGGCCGCCTCGCAAGTCGCGGTGGTGTTGGTGTTGCGGTCCGTCACGAAAAAGTGAATGGCATTCTTGGTTGTCCACCAAAGATTGAAAACCTCCATCGGCTGGATGTTATCGGAGGCCTGGTCCGCAGGGATTTGCGGGGCGGGGGCGGCGAGTGTGCCAATGGCTAGGCCGAAGAAGGTGAGGAGGCTGGTGGTATGCATTTTGGTAGAGAATGTGTGTGGTTGGTGAGTTTTTGAGAGTATTTAACGAGTGTTGTTGTCTTCGCTGATGGTGCCGGCTTGCCATGCTGTGTTTATGGGCTTTTTATCTGTATTCGTTGGCAAAAAATCAGCCTTGGGAGCCTTATAAAGGCTGTGTTGCTGAACGTCTCGTATCGAGTCGTTAGATATGCCTTGCGGATCTTGGTGATCAGAACCTGGCTCATGCGTTCATTCCTGGTTGCCTTACTTCCGCTTGATCTACATATTTTGTTCAAAGATCGAATCACCTACAATAACTACCAGCGGAAAATTACAGAGTAACGTGAGAAATTGGGGTCGGCGTTAAAGTAGACATTGATTCAACACCTCATTGACGGTAAGTTATAGCCAATTTGTGGACTTCAACCTGTTTATGTATATTGCTGAGGTATCTGTACATAAAGCCAGCCAGCGTCGTATAATGCTTCCTAAAATTGGAACACACAATACGTGAAACATCAACGTCCATGTTTCGGCAGTGGTCACTAATTCAGCGCAGATACACTTTGCTGTACCCTCCATACGAGGTGGTGGTGGACTGTGCGTGAGGCGGAATCCCGAACCTGAATCGCAGATTGCTTGAAATGGCCTAGCGCTTCCCCCTTTAGTAACGATGCACAGTTCAGGCAATGTTTCTGGGCTTCAGGCTCATCCAAACTGCTTTTCGTACTAGGTTGCCTGAAGCCAGCCATCGCTGACGCTGGATGTTTGCCCTCCCTGCGCTGGAAAATGATCCCACGTCCTTGCACTTCACATACAAAACACACTCTTCAAGTCTGCACAAGGACCATTTCTGTGTTCCGAACATGGGAGGTTCAAGTGAAAAATTTTCAGGCCACTCCCGCGCTAGTTGAATTAACTTTCAAATCACTGCGAGTTGTACTCACGGCTTCAGCTATTCTTTAAGCTATCCCCAAAATATCCCGGGCATCCCTGAGCAGGTTATGTTATGTATTTCATGCTTTATTTTGATCAAATATACCTGATTTGAAATTACTGAGAAGCATTTCAAGTCTTTATTACTTGTATCTTGACAATGTTCTAAAAGATCCATCCAAGCGATGAATTACAACTCAACCAAAGCGCTCAAAGTATGACAAATTAGAGTAACCTTTCCTCATACTCTCAGCCAGACTCTGCTCGGCTGAAGTGAGGGCTATCCAGTTATCGCTCCCATCTAATCGACATACTCAGCGCAGATGGTTTCGCCACCAAGATCCATAATATCCGAAATTGTAACGTTGGGGACGAGGTTCTGGATGAAAAGGACGTGGTTGAGCGTAGTGACATTGCCAGGATCGCCATTGTAATCGGTCAGCTCAGATCCGGCAGCGGAGAGACCGGCCATGTCGAGAACGGACTGGTCGGGCATGTTCTGGCCGCCCATGTCCGTCAAGCGCTTCGGAAGGTCGGCCTGCTGCCAGCGCCACCAGAGGCGGTCCAGGTATGCGTGGTGTAGGAAGAAGGTTGGGTCGCCGTTACTCTCGATGGGGTCAAGCATCTGTTTTGGTTCCCGTGTGAGTCAGCGTACGTCCAATGCAGGCGTTTATTCACGGATTTGCGCGTAGGGTAGTGCGAGAATGGGCTGCGTGGCAGGCACTCACCAGTCCACCGACCGCCCCGTGGCCAGCACCATGAGGGTATCCGTTGTAGCAAGACCAAGCTTCCGTGTAGTTCTCTTTCGCAAAGCACTCTTCGACGTTCGAGCGGTTGGCCATGGCGAAGGAATCGACGTCGAACTCGCGATAGAGGCAGTAGTCCTCGTAGTTGCTATTCGTTCTCATGTGCAGCCTCAGGTCCTTGAACGGACCATCGGCGATGCACCAAGAGCCTGTTTTGACTTCGGTCAGCGTACATCACAATTTTCGAAAGGTTAGCTCGGGAAGTTGGCTGGAAACGAGCCCCTTGGAGGTGTACGATTCGCAGTCCGGAAGAAATTCGGAGCGGTGCAATACGAAGTTCGGGTGTTACTTACTGTTGCTCACACCATTCCCTCCAAAACCAGTATTGGGATCGAAGATGGAAGATTGGTTCAGCGGAGCGCTCTCATAATCGGTAAGCTCGTCCCAGTAGGGGTGGGCGCCGGTGTAGTTGCACTCCTGCTGCAGGAGCAGTTCGTGCGCTCGGACAAAATACCGATGCCAAGGAAGGAAGTGACCAACGTAATGAATGTAGTTGCCTTGGTAGATGTGGGTGTAGTGAAGTTCATCCCAGAGGTTCTTAGCACCAGGAATTCCCACCTTGGGCGGCTGGCTCATGATGCAGAGTTCGGCATCGATGAATGCTAAAGTCTGGTGTTAGATAATCGTGCTCTTGGAAATCGAGTTGAATCCAAAATCAACGCCAAGCTCAGGGGCATCGTCCGCTCACTCACCTTGCTTCTCAGAATCAGTCAACGCGTTCCTGTGAGGCTTATCAATACGGAGGCTTTATTTTTGTCGTAGGCAATAGGTCACAAACCATGACTTCCTCTTGTTTATGGCAGTACAACTGCCATTCGAAGAGGCTGATTCGACCACGCAAGCGGTGGCGAGAAGTGCTGCAAGAACCGAGCGAATCCACGAAGGCATATTGATACCGAAACGACAGGCCACAGAGCACGTGAGTTCTGTGAGAATGCAGATCAATGGTAGGAAAGAGTGTTTGCAAGCAATTGGCTGAAAGCTCGCTGATCAATCAAAGGGTAGAGGAAGATGTTCAGCATTTGTAGTCATCATCCTCCTCGTTTCCTCCATGCACACGAAGCAGCCAAGCCATCTCTCACGTGAATCACAATGCCATTAGCCACCGGGCATAGAACGGGATGTTCGTTTCTCAGCCACAATAGTGGACCCCGTGACTTTTGCGAGTAAATACGTCATCCGTAGATTGGCCGCGTAAGTCAAGATGCGGTGAGTTGACTGATCTCCCACAGCAAAGCAATTACCAAGCCATTACCAACCATCTCGCCTCCAAATTCAGCTGAAAATAGTGCATTCCCCTGCACCTAAGACGCATATACATTCAATTAAGGCCCACCCGCGTGGTCTGTAGATTGCCATGTACGACGTCATTTTATGTAACATTAGAATGCAAAGGTTGTAGCAGGTGAGTAGCCATTGTGCAGCAAAGATATCTCTGTAAACAGGATTCCAGAACTAAAATTAAATCATTTGGCTGATGGAGCATGCTGATTGTATTTGAGTCTGTTTGAAGATTCTACAGGACATCCGGACACTCTTGCACACTATTTCGTTTCAAACAAAGATAAAGTGCTACAAGATTCGAAGGAGAATTATGCTTGTTAGATTGGCAATCCAACATAAGCTTAGTTTCGCCATGTGAGGTCTAAGCGAAGACGGATAGCTATGGTACGCGTCGGGACGCGTCATAGCGTCGGTTACACGGCTACCCGCCCTCGGGCACCCCGCAAACCTCCACAAACACAGCCCAATCGTACAGAAGTAGAAACAGCCAAGACGCCGTTGCAACGTTTCTGGTGCCATTGGCACGCCTGATGCGCATGGAGATGCAGATCTTGTGCGTCAGCCACTGAACGATGTTCCAGAACGAACCCAAACTGGAAAAATCTCCAGTGAGGCTTGGCTCCTCAGCCAACACCGGAGAGGGTCCATTTTCGTAATGCATCCACACGAGAAAACGATTGCAGTAGTGCGGCGTGTTTAGTTTTGTTGAGGCTCTTATCGAGGCATTCTCAATCCGGTCACCGGGGTCATCATGCTTCCCAAATGCCATCGCACATGATCCACTGGCCCGCCCAAAGGGGTATCCATGCTACTTCAACCAATGAAATGTCCGCTAAGATTCCCCTTACTTCTTTCGTTCTTGTTTCGGACGGACTAGGTCCATCAACCTTTGGGGCCGCCTGATGCACCGACAATATCGGTCTCATACCAAGGTGCACAGAGAACCCAGTCTTTACTGCAATTTTTAATATTGATGATGCGTCGTGGATGATGCGTCTTGTCAGATATTGTCTCAGGCTCGATGGTGACGACTGCTGAACACTGAGTATAAAGACGGGAAAGGCCTTCTCAGACTTCAGCACCAGACCACCATCGAACTCGTGAAGCCATCGCTCCAAGGACAGAAATGAAGATCGTGATCGCTTTCCTGGCAGGGCTCGGCTTGGCCACAGCAGCTCTGAACGATTCTTGCACGACCAAATCTCAACGGAAAGCATGGTACGCCTCTCCAGATCACGTTTTCATCGAGGAACCTACTAACACTGATTAAGGCATACCCTCACTGACGATGAGAAATCGGCGTACATCGACGCGGTGAAATGCTTGCAATCAGCTTCGCCAAAGCTCAACATTGATGGCGCAGAAAGCCGTTGGGATGAAATACAGTACACCCACGTCGCTCAAACGTCGGTGATCCACTCAGTGGTAAGCACCCTTGGGATGATGACGGATAGCTAGCAGATCCAGGCTAACAGTTTGCAACACACACTAGGGTGCATTCCTTCCATGGCATCGCATGTATGTGAGAGCCCATGAGTATCTCCTGCAGAGCGAGTGTGGATACACCGGCGGCCAGCCTTACTGGAACGAAACACGCGATATTGGGGCCATTTCCAGTAGCACTCTCTGGGACACAGACACTGGCTTTGGGGGCAATGGCACCGGTACGGATCTTTGCGTCCAGGACGGGCCGTTTGCAAACCTCACTCTTCATTTCGTGAAGAATTCTGGACTGGACGATTATTGCCTCAGCCGCGACTTCGACGACGAAACGTTGGAGGGCGCTTCGCAGACAAATCTTGACACATGTCTCGATTCTCAGGACTTCGAGACGGTATGGGACTGTCTTGAAGCCCAGCCACATGCTGCCGGCCATGGTGGCACCGGAGGAACTGTGAGTCAATAATTCTGAACTCGAGTTTGGCTTAGAGACGGCTAACCAACACATCACGTAGATGCAGGACCTGTCCAGCAGCGCTGGAGATGTAAGTCAATCCTCCATTCCAAATACCCTACCGTGTCTAACAGCCGAGCAGCCTGTCTTCTTCCTTCATCATGCGTGGTTGGACAAGATCTGGTGGGAATGGCAGTCACAAAATCTTTCGTACCGTCTGACGGAGATTGGAGGCACCAATCTGCCTTCTGACGAAGAACTTGAGTTTACTGGCCTGGATTACCCAAGCGCAGCTCTCACGGACTACGATGGTGACCCAGGCAACACAACCACATTGAGCCACAACCTGTGGATGGCGGGTATTGTCGACAACTACACGATCGGGGATGTCATGGATATGAACAACAATCTCAACTGTGCTGAGTACATTTGAGGTCACAGCAGATAGATATTTCGGTAGAATATTTTATTTGACTCTTGGGACTGAAAGACCTCACCTTTCCCCGCGACATACTGTTCATTCTCAAAGAGTTTTTCTTTTCCAAAACATTTTCCTCAGCGTACAGCTTTCTCTGTCCTGCTCACTATCATAGTGACCCTCTCAGCCGGATGGTACAAGTGGATATTTATCGTACCAGCCACCACCTTCAGTGAGGCTTAGATCAGCCTCTACAGAACATCCACACGTGTTCGGAAATGCGCAATTGCTGCCCCTTATTACCTGCGAGCACCTGTGTAACAGTATCTCCGTGTCCATTCGCTCGCTTGAGATTTCTCTATCACACACAGAAGTTGCAGCCTAACATGACGCCATGTGAAAGTCATAATCAAGGTTATTTACCGAAGGGTGCTAAGGAATTTACGCTAGCCGTAGGCTGCAATATCCCCCTGTATATAGAGTCATTGTCACCATTGCATCAGGTGCGCGTCGCTCTCTGCACCAATTAAGCCTAGGTGGCGGAACGCGACAGCCGCGTTTGTTGCTTAGCAATCCTGACTCCCGCCTAAATACTCGTATATTGTTGTCGATTTTTCGCAAGAGTTTCGCAGCAAAGGTGTTTCCCCGCAAAAGACTGAGTCAGCGCACGGCGATTTTCCTTGGCGCTCGGGCGAAGGGTCTCCTGCAGCGCAGGACTTGTGGCGCTTGGTAAACCCCAACACAGTCATGCTGCAATTCGCATCACCCACACTCATCCCCCGCATGCGGCAGCAGCATGGCCTACAGAGGTCCCACTACGAAGCAGCAGATAGAACACGTCGCGTGGCTTGTCGCCTCAGAGCGGGACACCAAGAGAGCCGCCGAACACGTCTTTACTTTCCTTGAGGAAGTAAGGAAAGGGCTGGTGACTGCGCTGCCGGACCAACCGCATCGCATTTTTCTGCTTTTTTCCGACATCGCTCTAGGGTTGCAGCCATACTCGACGACTTTGGGCCCTTCGTCGATTTACCATGCGCAACCCGGCGCGCATCAGCAAACAAACGGTAAGTACGGCGCCTCTTCGAAACTCTACTCTGACACCTGCCGCAGATCGCTCCAATTATCCCAGCACCGAATCTATTCTCAGTTCTACCCCGCACACCGAGACCGGCGACAGCAATCGCCGAGATACGACCGAAGAAGAATCAGTCCTTCAGGACGTGGATTATTTCATACGCGCTCTTGGCGATGGAAGCCTAAACGATATCCAAAATGCACCACGCCCCACCGATCCACGCGGTCGCCGAATCCCTCAAGGTAAATTCCCCAGCGGGGTCCTACGTCCCAACCCTGAACTGAGGCGAACCATCGGACTTCCCCTCGATCCGCGAATCAACTCGTCGCAGAATGACACTATCGCAAGTAGTGAAGAGAGACGGGCTCTATTCCCACTCCCACAAAAGGGCGACGAAGTCCGTCACGAGAAGCACCGTGGCGTTATCCAGCTATACCCAACGACTGAACAATCCCAAGATCTCCCCAAGCTCATCAAGCTCGCGCGATCATTAGGCGCAGATAGAAATGGATTCTGCAAGGTCAATCTACCGTGGGATGGCCCGGAATACCCACTGGCCAAACCAGCCAATAACATCAAAGTTCGAACGAACCGCTTCTCGGTCTGCCCACAGATTGATGGGACGTTCAAAGTAAACAGGAACGAGCAGCATGAAAGGCTTTTGTTTGGACCTGAAACATCATTTCCTACTGCTGCAACAGACAATGAGCTGGTCCAGCGATTCGAGGCACTCCCGCGAAATCCAGGCGGCTTCCAACGTGTTCGTTACTACTGCGATCTTCATGCTCACGATGAACATCAGCGCAAGCGGATTGGCCTGCCGCCACACTCACCTATATTCCCACTCAAGGAAAACCGACTCTCCGAAACCAAGGTTACCATCCCAGGCATCCATTGGCCGTACGCCTATGTGTCCAACGACGAGTTTGGAGCACCATTCGCAATGCACGTCGAAGATTGCCACTTAGCATCCATCAACTATCTCTACACTGGAGAGAAAGTATGGTTCATTGTTGAGCCACAAAGCGGCCGTCGGCTCGAGGAAAGGCTCGTGGCCACAGGCATCGGAAAAAGATGCTCGCAGTTTCTCCGCCACTCTGCGAGATACGTACCGCGGTCTTTGCTCGACGCGTGGGGGATATCGTACAAAGTCATACGCCAACTTCCCAACGAAATCATCGTCACCTTTCCCGGCGCTTACCACCAGGGATTCAGTACCGGCTTTACCTGTGCCGAAGCCGTAAACTATGCCGAGTCTGACTGGTCAACGGAACAGTACCAGTTCTGTAGTGACAGGTGTCCCGAAGGTTCTATCCAAGCCTCAATGATGGCACTTATTGAGTCGGGCGAGTCCCAGCACAACCAACCCGCCACTGGCGAGGTCAACCCCAGTGGAAACGAGAAAGACACCGCCAACAACAACAACAAGACCGGCAACGGCACGAAGCGAAAGGCCAGCGACGCGATCCTCCCGACCGGCAGCACCAAAGAAGCAGCAGCAGCAGCAGCAGCCAAGCGGCCGCACCTCCGCAAGCCGCAGCTCAAGGACATGACACTCTCACCCAAGTTCTCCGGCGCATTGGACTCGTTCAAGGACGTGACGCGGGCGCTGCTGTTCTGCACCATCGGCAGCCCGGAGGCCATGGTGCAGCTGCGCAAGGCATGCGCCGCGCTGCGCGACCGCGCGGCCCTCCCAGCCGACGTCGGCCACCACCGCGCCGGCGCCGGCGGCAACATCACCGCCTGCCAGGCCATGCTCTCGCTCGACCGCCTCGACAACCAGGACTTCGCCGTCCAGGTGCTGCGCCGCTTCTACCTCGTGCGGCTCGTGCGCTGGCGGAAGAACGCAGACGTCACGACGCAGAACAACCAGCGCGCGGTGCGGAAGTGCGCGCAGGAGCGGCTGCCGCGGTACGAGACGCTGGTGCTGGAGGACCTGATGGCGCAGGCGTATCCGTACCTGACGGATAAGAGCGACGAGGGCTACAAGAGCAGGTACAAGTCGTTGCAGAACAGGATCAGCAGCGGGAATAACTGGTACCTGCTTGCCGAGGAGTTTGGGGAGGGGATTCTTGCTTTGGTGCCCACGTCGGACTTGGTGCCGAATTCATCGTGAGTGCATGTTCGTGAGCTCAGTTGCTTTCGATTTTTAACTGACATGGTTTGCACACAGAGTCGAGAAACTGGCGCGCGCGCCATTCAACGAGCTGATCGAAGCTTTGAAGAAGCATCGTGGCGGGTTCCTCCGGGATCTTAGCGCCCGTGTTGGCAATCATCTGCTCAACGTGATCAACGGCAAAGAGGCGGGTCGAAAGTTTCTGTTTGAGGATGAAAAGTGTAATCTTTTGGAGGAAGCTGAAGACTCGAAACGGTTGATTGAGCTGTGCGACTTGGATGAGGCATGATGTGGCGCGCGCAGAGTTTGGTCGGCCATTTGCTGCATAGTATCGTTTACCCAATTTAGCCCCTTGGTACGTGTATGCATAGAAGACTTTTCTTCTCCGCTATCCCTAGAGCCGCTAAAACACTAAGCCTATCAAAATAGTATCTTTGACTTTCAAACTCTTGGTCAGCGTTTGATTAAGCCGAGAGCAAGCAGGCCTGCTTGTTTGATCGATTTCAAAAACTCCCCGTGCTTGCAAACGACCCCCAGGAACCCGCTTGCGCCTGCAAGCGGGTTCAACTGGGACACCTGGAAGCAATCCACTCCAAACTACTGTTGTTTGTCCACTGCAATGGATACTGCTTATAAATTGACACACTGTATCTTCCATCCCAGACCAGTTCCTTGATTCTTCCACCCTTGGTTTATCTCCAGTAGCCAATAACCCTTCTTTCCGTTACTCTGCCATCTTTGACCAGCTTTACTGTGCAGTTGTAATCCCCAGTGAGGCCAAAATCAACCATTGTCACCATCACAAAAATGGCCACCCTAGAATCTTTCAAGCGGGCTCTTAGGCAGGCAGCCAAGGCTACGACGTCGGCCCCGGAGCAGCCGTTATCCGAAACTCAGTACAGCGCCGGCTTCAAGATCTTGGTACAGGACTCAGGATGCATGACGTACCAAGACTTCATTACCCCTCAATTTTCTCAGCTACTAGCCCCTCTCTTCAACTCGCGCACCCGTATCTCAGCACTGGAAATCGGTCCTGGACCGAAGAGCGTGCTTGGATATCTTCCCGACCGTCTGAAACGGAAAGTCAGGAGTTACACTGCATTCGAGCCTAATGGTTTGTTTGCTGCAAGCTTGGAAGAATGGCTTGGTTCTGCCTCCGAGACGGAGTCACCGCTACCCCACCTGGAGAGTCCGGCCGACATCCGTCGAATTCCATTCGTTCTGGAGGACAACGTAGAGTGCAATGGCGACAAGAAATTCGACATCGTCCTATTCTGCCACAGCATGTACGGCATGAAGCCCAAACACAAGTTCATCGAAAGAGCGCTGGGAATGCTTGTTGAACAACCACAAGATGGAATGGTGGTGGTGTTTCATCACGAAGGGGTACATCTCGACGGTCTGGTGTGCCATCGCATGGCTTCTTTCCCTACTGGCGTTGTTCGCGTGGCGAATGACGACGAGACACTGGACCGTTTTGCTCCCTTCGTCGCAGGGTTTCTAATGCAGGATGTGGATGTGGACAAGGCTATCCGAGCTGAGTGGCGTAAGGTGTGCCGCGCCTTGGGTCGTCGCGAGGAAGCCCAGCCAAACCATCTCTCATTCAGCTCGCCCGACTTCATGGTAGCCTTTACACAACATGCGACTACATTACCGGAGCTGGCAGCGCAGGTGCCATTGATGGAAGGGAACAGGGTGGTTAAAAACCGGGAGGCTCGGCTCCATCTCCCCGCCGCGATCGTGAGGCCGACAGAGGTCCGACACATCCAGCAGTGCGTTCGATGGGCTCTGGAGCACGGCGACAGCTTGACCGTCATCGGCGGGGGCCATAGCGGCCACTGTATCTTGCCCAACGTTGTCTCGGTAGACATGGACGCCTTTGACCAAGTACACATTCTCACTGCGGGGGAGGATGGAGAAAATTCCGGTCTCGATTCCGGTTCCTTGATCGTCGCCGAGGCTGGCTGCAAGACGGGGGACATCATCCGCAAGACTATGGCAGCGGGCGTGACAGTTCCTCTGGGAGCTCGCCCAAGCGTAGGTGCCGGGTTGTGGCTACAAGGCGGCATCGGGCACCTGGCTAGACTACACGGTCTCACCTGCGACTCCATTGTCGGCGCCATTCTAGTCAGCGTCGATACCAGTCAAGTCCTCTGCATCGGCCATGTACCAAGCCAACACCGACCGGCCGGCGCTATTCGACCGGAGAACGAAACCGATCTGTTATGGGCGATGAAAGGCGCTGGGACCAACTTCGGCATCGTTTTCAGCGTGACTTTCAAGGCTTACGCGGCTCCGACCTACTTCACTCAAGACTGGGTTGTCCCGATGAGTAACAGCCTCGAGGCGCGGCTCAGGCTCGACGACTTTGATGAACTCGTCGCCAAGAAGCTCCCACGGAATGGTTCTGCGGACGCATACCTGTACTGGGACGCGGACCAGCTGCACCTTGGCGTGACCACGTTCCAATCTTCTACGGCCAGGTCTGCCTTCACAGAACCCACTCCTACGCCCGTAGGTGGAATGTGGAGGCCGGGTGACGACTTCCAGACTCTTGACAGCGTTGGCCTCTTTGAGACCGAGATGTACGTGTCTGGGATGCACGGCGGGCACAGTGAAGGCAAGACCTCCTCGTTCAAGCGATGTTTGTTCTTGAAAATCATTGGACGATCAGACATTGCCGAGCGCTTAGTTTCGGCCATTGAGACTCGCCCCACCCCACTCTGCTATCTCCATCTACTGCAAGGTGGTTGCGCGATAATGGACGCTGAGGCCGATGATACTGCTTTCGGCTGTCGGGACTGGGACTTTGCCTGCGTCATAACAGGTGTCTGGCCCCGCAGCGAAGATGGCACCGAAGCCGCACGATCTGCCGTGCGCTGGGTTTACAGTGTCGCCGGGGACTTGTTGCCCTTTAGTAGCGGAGCTTACGGCGCTGACCTTGGGCCGGACCCCAGAGACGCCGCGCTTGCAGCTGAGGCGTTTGGGCCAAATCGGCCGCGCCTGGCGCGCCTCAAACACAGCATGGACCCGCGTGGTGTGTTGGCTTACGCCTGTCCGCTCCCGAAAGCGCTGAAGGAACAGAAGCTTATCATTCTTGTCACGGGTGAAAGTTGCGTCGGCAAGGACTTCTGTGCCGAAGTCTGGGTCTCGATGTTCAAAAGATGCACCCAGAAAAACATCACTGCACGTGTGGCCAGCATCAGCGATGCGGTCAAAAGAGAATATGCTGCAGCTACTGGTGCTGACCTAGACAGCTTGCTTTTGGTTCGCGCCTACAAGGAGCAACACCGGCCAGCATTGACGGCCTTTTTCCAGGAGCAGATGCGCCAACGACCTCGGCTGCCAGAGGAAAATTTTCTGAATGTGGTGCACGGTGCCGCAGACTTTGACGTGCTGTTCATCACCGGGATGAGAGACAAAGCGCCGGTTGCAACCTTCTCACATTTGGTTCCAGGCAGCAGACTGCTCGAAGTTCACGTCGAGGCCAGCGAACTGACGCGGCGGAGTAACCGAAGGTTCCACAACTGTGACGACGATGGTGACAATGACAATGACGACAATAGTAACAAGTCGAATTTGACGGCCTTAGGACATCGCCCCAGTCTCATCTTCAACAATGACAAGATCGGGAAGGAGACAGCAGAAAAGTTCGCCGAACATCGCCTGCTTCCCTTCTTCGACGAGGAGCTACAGCGGCTCGCCGATATGGTGCGTACAGTACCCGACTTCCCACGCTCGCGCGTCGAGTTTCGCCACGTGCTCGGCATTTCGGAGCATTCGGATGGACTAGCCCTGTGTTCATCTCTGCTGCGAGCTCACTACGCCGGTGACTGGGATAAAGTTGGTGCGGTGGTGTCTTCCGAGGCTGGCGGCTTCATCTTTGCTTCGGCTTTGGCAATGCGAGTCGGTGTACCCTTAGCGCTAGTTCGCGAAGCCGGCAAGCTCCCACCGCCCACCGTTTCCGTCATCAAGCCCCAGTCATACGTGTCATCCTTGGCACCCAACAGTCAGAAAGAGAAGCGGATCGAGATGGGGCGGGATTCGGTCTCTAGGGGTGCGCCAGTTTTGGTGGTGGACGATGTTCTTTCCACGGGAGAGACGCTTTGCGCTGTGATACAGCTGTTGATTGAAGCTGGGGTTAGCACGGAGGATGTCAGCGTCATGACCGTCGCCGAGTTCCCGGTTCACCGTGGCCGAGAGCTGTTGCACCGACGTGGGTTTGGGGGAATCATTATTCAAAGTCTTTTGGTCTTTGGAGGTTCTTAGGAGGAAAGGGAAGAAGCTTAGAAGCTTGGGTTTGCGGGAGGTGTTCCTTGTGTGTGGTTTGGGCAACTGAGAAGGTCTCCTTTACCTTTATTTTAATGTGCAGCTTTAAAATGCAGATTCAAAGGGGATTCTGCAACTCGCATGTCTTCACGCTCCTGCTGTTGGACGGAATGGAGAATTAACTGTCATGTGTATTGACATCCGTCTTGTAGAACTCTTTCCTTATTCCAGCATGACCATCTTATGTGCCGATTTAGAACTGCCAACAATCGAGTGATGCTGGAATGTTTTATCATACGCCATGTCTCTTGATATAATTCGAACGTATAATAGGCGGTCTATGACAATCCGCTGGTGGACTGATTACAGCCTGTGCTGAGAGGATGAAACTGTACGACTGAGACCACCAATCACCGCCGAGTTGATTAGGCGGGAAGCTTTCTCGTGTTTCGCATTCGAATGCGAGGTCCAAACCGAGGCGGAGAAGGCCTGATGATCGGTGTTAACAGCGATCAGAGAATTTAGCTCTATCTCTCGCAGGCCGTGGTGTTGAGACTTAACCCGATGAGAAGCAATCACATGAGATAAAAAAAACTTTTTTCTATACTTCAAATCCCCCTCAATAGCTATCAAACCTGTCGCTGGATGAGCTTTAGCAGTAAAGTACCTGCGGTTGTGGCGCTCGGAGATGCGCCGCTAAAGCCGAGCATCGGAGCCGTTGTAGCTCGGCAAGCATATAAATCATCCCAAAAGCGCCTACTCCCCCCCTCGATCACTCATCGGTTGGTTTAGTCGACAGACACCATGACGCGGCTCGAGCTGATCTTGAGGTGCCGAGAGCCCGAAACCATGGATACCGCCAGGCGCACACGAAGTGCCAGGCCAGCCCAGGGCATCCAGCGGCACGAGTAACAAACAAGTAATCCCCAAGTTGCGCGTTTCGTTGCGTGGACTGTTGAGATATCCCGCCGTTAGGCTGAAAGGTCCAGCAAGGGAATCATATAAGACTCTCGCCATGATTGCGACCCGGAGATTTTAGGTGCACAACCGGCCACACACTCGCTCCAAGTCAAAGATACAGCCAATCGTTTCACCATGGGCTTCTTTCCTCTTCTCGCCGGACTCATTGCCATCCCAGCCATTGCAGGCGCAAGCGTTTTGCCTCGCGCAGCAGCTCAGTACCCGACTGTGAACACCACTTATGGAAACATCCGGGGCACAGGGTCAGAATACCGCAACGGCGTAACCGTCTACAAGGGCGTTCCCTTCGCTGCTCCTCCAACCGGTTCTCTGCGCTGGAAGGCCCCAACTGCCCCTGAGCCATGGACGGACGTCCTGGAGGCCACCGAATTCGGACCTCAGTGTGCTCAGACTTACTCGTCTGCAGGCATCTTCTCGACCGGCAAGAACACAACCAGCGAGGATTGCCTGTACCTCAACGTGTGGCACCCAACATACAACGACACATCGGACCTCGCGTCCAAGAAACTGCCTGTGTACGTCTGGATCTACGGTGGCCGCTTCTCGGGCGGTTCCGCGGATGTCAAGACGTACGACGGGTCTGGTCTCGCGAGCAAGGACATCGTCGTCGTGACGCTGAACTACCGCCTCGGTTCTTTCGGTTTCCTTGCACACCCAGACCTCTCTGCCGAGTCCAGCACCCATAACAGCTCGGGCAACTACGGCATCTTGGACCAGCAGTTCGCGCTGCAATGGGTGCAGGACAACATCGCCAACTTTGGCGGCAACCCCGACCAGGTCACTGTGGGAGGACAGTCCGCCGGCTCTGCGAGCGCGCTCGACATGATGTGGAGTCCACTTTCGAAGGGCCTCATCCACGGCGTCATCGCCGAGAGCGGTGCCCGCGGTCCCCATGACCCCATTACCGGAAGCGCGGCAACGAGCTACCGCACAAAGGACGCTGCCGAGGCGGCTGGTGTCGAGTTCCTGAAGACCATGAACGTCTCGTCTATCGAAGAACTCCGCAACGTATCCACCGAGGCGCTGATCGAGCAGGGCAACGAGAACGACTCCACCTTCGTCGGCACCGCCTTCGAAAACGTCACGGCCGCCTTCATGGAGCCGCCCGCATGGCGGCCCGTCGTCGACGGCTACGTGCTGCCGCACGGCTACGGCGAGGCGCTGCAGCTGGGCGACCACGCCGACGTGCCCATCCTCACCGGCAACAATAAAGACGAATCCGGCGCCTCGCCCGACACGGCCGTGACCGCCGCCGACTACCTCACCAACTACGGCGCCATGTTCCAGAACTTCTCGACCGACTTCTTCAGGCTCTACCCGGGCGCCAACGACAGCCAGGCCAGCGCCAGCAGCAACGCCCTGTTCCGCGATCTCAGCCGCGTCGGCACCTGGCGTTGGTCTGCCGACTGGGCCGCCGGCGGCGCCAAGAGCAACGTCTACACGTACTACTTCACCCACGCGCCGCCGGAGAACCAGGAAGCGGGCGCCTACCACGGTGCCGAGCTCTGGTACGCTTTCAACAACATCCCGTACGCCGCATACGACAATGCCACGTGGTCGGAGGAGGACTACGAGATCGAGAGCAAGATGGCTGGGTACTGGGCCAACTTCATCAGGACCGGAAACCCGAACGGTGGAAATCTCACGTACTGGGAACCGTCGACGGAGGATAAGAAGCAGACTATGTGGCTCGGCGACAAGTGGGGTGCGGGATCCATCTCTGATGAGGACGAGCGGATCACTTTCATCCAGAGCTGGTACTCTACCTTGCACCAGTGGTGAATGGGTGGCGAAAGGTTTTATCCTCGTTAGCCATCATGGACGGAGTGATGACAGTCGCGATTGATGTAGATAATGACGTGCAGTTTCAATACGAATGTAATTCGACTCAACATTTTCTACAGGCTTACTAATGTGACTTAAGGATTGCCATTTGGCACGTTTCATTTCATATGAAGTCAATAGCAAATGTATAGAGCAGCAGACCTTGAATATTTCCGCTCATTTCTGGTAAAGGACTGTCTGATCTACGTAGAAATCCAAACTTGAGCTTTTTACGAAAACAGCCGGATGAGTAGATACATTCCTCAAGTAGCGAGAAGAACATATTTTACCCTCACTTTAGCTTTTTGTTATCGATAGAATCCGAGAACATACAGCAACAAGAACGTTTGACTGAAAGCAGCCATAAGCAGTGTTATTTTCCACGGATGAACGAAACATAAGTAGAAGAGGAGGGTAATAACAAGTATACCACAAATTCGTGAGATTATTTTATTTTGAACTTCCCAATCATTTCAGAATGGACTTCTCGCCTGAGGAAAAACGTCGAATCTTTATGACATACAGATCCGTCTTTTCCTCGACCACCGCTCAGCTAAGAAGGCCAAAGGCAGTCAGAAAGATAGTTCAGAAGCATGGAGGCTTATCTAAGGACTTGGTCAAGGAGCTGGGCCTTCAAAAAGTTGTTTCGGTCCTGACCCATCTCCTAGAGAAGCGCTTGTTTGAATCGGAACTGAACGCCAAGGTCGAATTTCCCGAGCTGTACGAATCGGAGACCACCAGAAGTATTCAACGAGCCGCTTCTGAAGATGAAGCAGCACGTTCGGAGTCTGAAGTCCTGAATGCCATTGATGCTGAGATGGAGAATGTTGAAGGCACGAGCGCGGGGCCTTCATCAAAGAACTGCCTCCTTCCGGCACCATTAAACGAAAACTCAGGTTCACCTTCTGGTATGTCATAATCTGTGCAGAATCAGGAGTCAATTTCGCTAATGAGAAAATATGACAAAGTCGGGGACGCTGGTGCGATTTCCGAGGCTGACCCCAGCCTTACTCTGTATCCGTCATACGTGCCATATAAAGCACAGCACCTCATTCTCACGACAACACAACGAATTCTCGAGGAATGCTGCTTCGACTTTGCCAGTATGTGGCTGTCAGACGTCCTCGACCGCCGAAAATGGGAATGCTCAGAGGCGGTCGAACTGACCGAATGGCTAAAAATATTGAACCAACGTTGTGGCAAAGTTCCTGCGCATGCATTCGCTGTGCAAATATCCTCAATTCAGGGAATCTTGTCTTCAGCCAGGCGTCTCCGCCACACTGCCGTCCACCGCCTTCCCATGACAGCCAGGGGGATCTGTCAGCTCGTGCAGTCCGCGGCAAGACTCTCGGAAGCTTTGCGTGACCCTCTTCGTACAGCACAGTTGGAGGCAATTGCGCAGACGCTCGGGTCACTAACTCGCGACATGGAACTACACAAAAATTTCTTGGAGAACTCACTGGATGTCAATCTCAAGACGATTCGCCAACAGCGAGAGGAGTTGAACCAGCGGGAGGCAGCTCTCATCGCCATGACGAAAAGGGAAGACGCTGAGGAGAAAAAGTTGATCGGCTCCCTACTTGAGGACTCTGTTCGGAGAATAATGCGCGACAAGTCGATTCTCTCACAGCCACCTGAGGAAGAAGTCGGATCTTTCGAAGAGGTCAGCAGTGCTGGGGAGGCCTAAGCGAGGAATGCGAAAGCACGTAACTCATTTCGTGATCCAACTGGCTGTACGTTCTAGCTGTCTTATGGCTCGAGAATTTGTGGATTGTGTACCAATTTGTTGACACATGGACTGATTTAAAGTAGCGAACTGCAAGTATCATAGCCCAAATTGCGCCGCATTGTTATAAATAAGAGACTGAAGCTCAAAACCTCGCCTTTGAGTATTATTCATACTACTTAAATGATAAAGAAGCTTCCTTTCTTCAATAACATATTCACTTCGCTAGAAACACAAAGACGAACAGCATATAAAACAACTCGGCAAATCAGTGAACTGTTTCGATTAGTTGGTGGCTACGTAGAAATAGCTAAGCATCGAATCAGGTAAGTGGCGTTCCTTAACCAGAGAATACCAAGTATGATCCCGATGCTACTTGAAAATGTAGCAGAGTCATGTTCAATGTCGGAACTTTGAACTCGGCGAGTTAGAATCGTTGTTTTGAGAGACTGTCAGATCATCAAGCCACGTGGCAATGGTCAGAGCCTGTAATTCTGTCAGCGCTATCCACAATTATTCTGCCTACGCCCGCATATCGTAACAAATAAAATTATTTCTCTGCTTCGTTTCGCCCCTTGTTTTGCCTTACCCCCGCTTGAGTCATGATAGGCTTTATGCGTGGAAACGTAAGGACGGAGCAACGTGGCAATGCTGCGTGATGTCACCGAAATGCGCGCTGTTCCGGACATGAAGATCCAGTTCGCCAATCAAAATCCGCTTATAATTTTGCCGCGACAAGTGAGCCTGTGGCCCCGTCCTGCTTGATCGATAAATCAAACCATGTCCACTCCCTTTTCTGACCTCCCACAATTCCCTTCCCACTTTCCCCCTTTTAAGGCCCAACAATCACAAGAAGGAATTAGACCATACATGAATAAGACTAAAGATGTCCGATCCATATCCGGAAGAAGGTGACGGCTCGGAAACGTTCGGAAGTCCCCGAACATTCTATGAACGGTATGTGCACACTGCCTTCAAATTCTTCATTTGAAATATGAAAAGTTAATTGAATTGTATGCCCTATGTAGGATCCTGCATTCCGACCAATTCACCTTTCTCGTCGGTGAACACAGAAAGCCCTTTGTGGTTCATGCAGCTGCTCTCGCGCTCCAATCAAAAGCATTGAGTACTTTGATCGACGGCCCCATGTTGGAGGCAAAAACTCGGTCCGCTGTTTTGGACGATGTTGACGAACAAGACTTCATACGCCTGTGCCAATTCGCTTACATGGGCGACTACACGACACCGCTTCCTATTGTTGAGAGCTCTGAGGAGCTCAAACAAGAAGATGCTGCAGCTCCTGCTGATCCAATGGATATTCCTCCCGCAGCGTCTCCTGCGCCTGAAGGTGAACCCGCGCCAGAGCCTCCAATGGATGACCCACAAGGTCAGGAAGTACCGGCAGAAGCTCCGCGCGAAGAAATCATTGAAGAAATTTTTGAACCTGTTCCGGAATTTTTTTACGATTCTCGTCAATTGGGTTCCAGTAAATCGAAGAAGAAGAAAGAATCGAGAAGGGTCAAATTCAGACAAGCATTCGAGAACAAAACGCCATGCCCAATCTTGCCTCGACAGCCTCTACTGGATTCTTGCGAGCCAGGCACGAACTCAGATGAACGCGAGAACTACACCACCGTATTTCTGGCCCATTGTCGGCTATATGTGCTCGCAGACAGATTTGGTATCGAGACCCTTCGAGCACTGACATTGTGGAAACTTCACGAGACGCTTGTTCACTTTACTCTCTACGAGACACGCGTCCCTGATATCGTCGAGCTTATCGAATATGCATACTCCAACACACCAGACTACTGTAGCCGCGTAGACGACCTGAGGTCACTGGTTTCGGAATATGCTGTCTGTGAAATCGATACTCTGGGCCGTTCTCCAGATTTTGTCGCACTTATGGAAGAGGGGGGTCCCTTCATACGAGACTGGTGGAAATTGATGAGGGAATGCCGTTGTTAAACGCATTTCTTGCAAACTCACGCCCAGATAGGGTGCGGAATTATTTCGGTTGCTATCGTTTTGGGTCTCCTCGGTTATCACTTGACAAGAAGGATCATGCGGAGGATGTGGGAACACAAATTGATTCAAGTACGACCGCATAATAACCAGTTTGCCTTGGGATATCTTCGCCAAATCATACCTAGACGCTGAAGGTATCCAAACAGTGCTTGGCGCGGTACATAACCTGCGTATGTCCTCTGCCATGCAGCAGCAAAACTCCCTATGGGCATGAAGATATTAGCTAAATTACTCTTGAACTTGTCCTATAGAAATGTGCGTACCTTCAATTGGGCCCAGTTCGCCAAATCCCACCGCTTCAAGAACCCAAGGGGAGAGCACGGCCAACACGCCAATCGCAATGATCGTTGTGTATACAGGGTGCTCCCGTGCAAACTCTTCAGCAGCAGCGACACTCTTTTCTACCGCATCCTTCATCGCAGAGGACATCTGGGCGCCAATGGCGATAGCACGCTCAAGCTTCGCCAGTATGACCTTCCCTAAACTTTCTTCCCAGTTCCATCCCGTAGCTCCAACAACGTCATCCAGCTTCCGGTCCAATTCTTTTCCACGCTTTTCAGCGCCTAGAAGCGCTGTGACAAACTGCTCGGCGATGTCTTCGTCGCTCATCTCGGCAGGGTTGGGGTGTTCATGAGATGACTTTGTGCATGGAATGCAAGACATCGCTGCGTTTATCGCGTCCATGTCTTTATGTGGTATCGGGTAATGAGGGGGGACAGATGGTAGAAAGCTAAGAGTGATGAGGAGTTGAAGAAGGTGCGCAGTATGATCTATAGACCACTTACAGGTGGCGTAGAATATATACTCTATCGGATGCCAACTAGCAAGCGGAGTGGCAAACAGCAAACTAGAAAGGAGGCGAATGGCTTGGAATCCACCCGGTCATCCATCATGAACCAAACAAAGGATGGCTGCAATAAGTTAATCCACCTGATGACTGCTCCTCCTTTAGTGTCACCAGAAATTCGGCCGAGAATGCAGGGGTTGCGACACGCTGCCAGAGCAATTACCCCACTGCATCAGTGCGAACAGACATTTCGTTTCATACTTATGAGCATACGTCAACAATGCGCAATTGTTTCTGTATATTGAGAAGCTTTGTAGATATGTGCATATCATTAACAAAAATGCGGCGAGGACAAAACCGCGGAATGTCCATTTCTGTTATTGAATCAGATTTTGGGTTCCAAATTAACGTGGCATTCCAACAGTAGAAATTAATTTCTATGCCCCCAGCCTTCTCCTTATTCGTCAAGAGTTTCCGTAGCACTTTACTGTGGCCACCTTTTCCATCTGACAAGCTCCCGAGTGGGGTAGAAGAACCAGTCTTGCGTTTGCTTTCCAAAGCGGGCCATACACTTATCCCTTTTTAATTCACAGTTAAAATGATTGCTTGGGGACTCTCGGTGCTCCGATAGATAGAACGATGTATAAATGTCATCAGGGTGTCACATCGTCCGTCCTTTTGGGCGCGCACGATTGAGCAGGGACGGACGATGTGACACCCTGAATGTCATTCAATCACACTGTAGCAGACCTGCAAGTAGGCCAGACAACCCGTGCATATTCTCCAGCTTCATCTAATGTCTACTTCAATACTCATAGAGTACGGCAGATGACAGTCTAAAGAGGGACGCTTAGATGGAGTAAGAAAGCTTCGCCAATGTTTCAGGAAGACACCGTAGCCGCATAGGCCAATTGCAATCACGCCGACAGATCGCCAACTTGATTAACTGAACCTGCAAAGTATTATTTTCTCATAGGCTTCATCGCCTCACTCTAAACCCGCTTTTACGTATTGATACAGCTCACAGGAAGCTCTTTGCCTCCAAATGTGATGATCTATGAGATAAGCAGTGTTGTGTGACGTCACTACAGTGCGCGTGATCCTCTAGATGCGAATTTAGTTCAATAATTGAAACTTCTCTTTGATGATTTATGGGGAAGTGGCGGGCGGGGCTGGATACTAGATAATTGTGGGTAAGCAACACTAACCTGGCATTTCGTATTCGTTTTGCGTCGTATTCGCAGCACGATGCCGCTAATGCGTAAAAGGAACAAGATGAACTTTCCCCGCATACAATACGGTCTACTCACCCGTCCCGTACATCCGGTGTATAGTACTTTGCAGAAATTTGCTCTAGGATACAGGCACAGCATGTACCTAGCAACCAGCCATCAGCAGACACGGAAGATGCGCTCCGGTGAGGAGTTGCTCCATAAATGGGACGCTCATCATGGCCGTCCTCAGTATCAGTCACTGTCTTTGCAAAGACACAATAAGCATTCGAATCTCTGGCAGAATATGTTTTTGCTATCAGTTGCCGTACTGGTCTACCTGGCGTACCTGCAGCTGTACGCGACGGCTGCAGAGACTGCTGCATCCGACTACCCGTACCTCACGAGCCCAGATGTCTTTCCATCTCGTACGTACGCTACATATTTTTATGTTTTCATCTTTTGCTAATTTTTCTTTTCCAGCAAATGCCACTGGAGCTGGCGGTTGGGATGATGCGTTCGACCAAGCCAATGCCTTCGTCGCGCGTCTCAACCTCACCGAGAAGGCGATGCTTGTCACCGGTTACCTCGGCGGACCATGTGTGGGCAACATTGCCGCAATACCCAGGGTAAATTTTCGTGGAATTTGCCTCCAGGACGGTCCCAACGCCATCCGTACGGCCGATAAGGCTACTGTGTTCCCCGCTGGTCTGACAGTAGCTGCAAGCTGGGACAAAGACATGTTCTATCAACGAGGAGTTGCTATAGGCGAGGAATTCCGTGGTAAAGGAGCACATATCTACCTGGGGTAAGTACGGAGCCGTTCCTTCGCGGGGGAGCTATAGTCTGACCGCCGAACCAGGCCCGTCGCAGGTCCTTTGGGCCGACATCCACTGGGAGGCCGCAACTGGGAGGGCTTTTCCCCAGATCCCTATTTGACCGGAGTTGCAATGTCAGCCACTATCACGGGAGTTCAAAAGACAGGGGTCCAGGCATGTGCAAAACATTTCATCGGCAATGAACAGGAGACAAGACGCAGCTCCGAGGACGACGGATCAGTCGAAGCTTTTTCAGCCAATATCGACGACAGGACCCTCCATGAGCTGTATCTCTGGCCTTTCGCTGATTCAGTAAAGGCGGGAGTCGCATCGTTCATGTGCAGCTACAATCGCCTCAACCAGACGTACGCCTGCGAGAATTCGAAGATTCTCAACGGAGTGCTGAAGACCGAACTCGGGTTCCAAGGCCATGTGATGTCGGACTGGTTCGCGACGCATTCCGGCGTCAAGGCTATTGAATCGGGCCTGGATATGAACATGCCGGGACCGATAAACCAGGCTTCCATATACACGGGCGAGTCCTTTTTCGGGGGGAACGTCACGCGCGCCGTGTCGAATGGCAGTCTTCCCGAATGGCGCGTGGATGACATGGTGCGGCGCATAATGACTCCCTATTTCCTCCTGGGTCAAGACTCGGAGGAGTTCCCCAGTGTTGACCCGAGTTCGATGGGAGTTATGGCTGCCATCTACGGCAGGCTACAAACAGCCATGGGGATGATTGGTGGCATGCCTGAGGCTCGAGACGTTCGTGGCGATCATGGAGACCTGGTTCGGAAGTGGGCCGCAACCAGCACAGTGCTTCTCAAGAACACCAACGAGACTCTTCCACTCAGTTCTCCGAGGAATCTTGGGGTATTTGGCAATGATGCTCCAGATGTGATGGAGGGTTCCATTCCGCAAGAGAACTTCATCACAGGTACGCTCTCGATCGGCGGTGGATCTGGTAGTGGCCGCCTCAGCTCCATCGTCTCGCCTTTGGAAGCTCTCAAGGCTCGTACCAAAGAGGACGGCACCTACCTACAGTATATCACGGACAATTCGAAAACTGCTGCGAACGACTTCGGCGGGATCTATCCCATACCTGAGGTGTGCCTCGTTTTCTTGAAGACCTGGGCTAAGGAGGGTGAAGATCGCACCAGCTTCGAAGCTGACTGGAACTCAACCGCCGTGGTCAATAACGTCGCCTCATTCTGCCCAAAAACCGTCGTCATCACCCATTCAGGTGGCATCAACACCATGCCATGGGCAGACAATCCAAACGTGACTGCTATCCTTGCAGCGCACTACCCGGGAGAGCAGAGCGGTAACGCCATCGTGGACGTGCTCTATGGCGACACCAATCCGTCCGGCAAACTTCCGTACACTATCGCCCGCAACGAGTCCGACTACAACACTCCAATCTTCAATATCACCGGCCCGCAGGCCAACGAGAGTGCAGCCTGGCAAGCCAACTACGAGGAAGGTCTCATGATTGACTACCGGCACTTCGATGCCCAGGACATCGAGCCTCTTTACGAGTTCGGCTTCGGTCTCAGTTATACCACGTTCAACATAAGTGGTGGCTTGTCTGTTGTCAAGGCCGTAGATAGTGTTTCTGCTTTCCCTTCGGCAGTCACAGCAGTCAGCCCCGGTGGCAACCCTGAGCTGTTTGCCACAGTCCTTGACGCAAGCACCCAAGTCTCCAACACAGGTGACAAGCCTGGTGCTGCCGTTGTACAGCTTTATGTCTCATTTCCGGAGGATAGCGCTCCAGAAGGCACGCCAGTGAGAGTGTTGCGCGGATTTGAGAAGGTGTTGCTGCAGCCAAGCGAGGTGCAGCCGGTCAACTTCAATCTCACCAGACGGGACCTCAGTGTTTGGGACGTTGAAGCTCAGGATTGGAAACTCCTGCCGGGCGAATACAACATCAGGGTTGGGTTCAGCTCGAGGGATTCGAGGGCCGATGCGACTCTCAGCCTGCTGTGAGTGAGGAGGGGCGAAACAGCAGTGAAGGCTGAACCGCACGCAAAACTCTTGCTCTGAGACTTAGGTAGCGTTTTATCCAAGATTCCCGGCCGGAAACAATGACATGTCATTAATGGATGCCTACGGATGATTATCGTTGAAATTACTCATTAGGAATTTGAGGTCGATAAGCCTGCAGGTACTCCATTTGTATCCCGAGCTGGGTTCTGACGTGCAGCTTAATTTGCGTTGTTCAACTTTCTACTCTGGTTTCATTGTCCTTCCGAGGTCTTCATTCTGACAGTTGGGTGTGTTCGTGATACTTCGTAACCGACACGAATAAGAAGAAGCGTACTCGTACCCGTACCAATGCAGCGTGCTTATTCGCGCACTCGAGGCCCGTGCTGACCCAACGTTACTCCCGCAAGAACTTGGACTGGCGGTCAGCCCGATAGATCGCGATTTTACTCCAATCATAATGCAATATTTCCCAGGAGATCTTCCATACTACTGTCTATTCTATGGAGGAGTTTAAACCGAAAACGAGCGAGGTTCGCATCTTTCAACAAGTCCAAGTATTCCCGAGCCTGTATTCACCAAACTCGACCTCCCTCACCCCGATCATTTCTGAAGTGATCTCTCTTGAACATACTCAAGAGACTGTGTGTCCTCGACATCACTTTGAACAACAATGGAGGTACCACGGGGGACGCCATACGTGCGGTAATACCGGAAATCGAGGATTGAAACAATTACTGTTTGAATGGCGAGTATGCTGTTCAAGCAACTTTGGTAAGTATGACGTCAAAAAGAAATCAGTGAGGTAGGAACACGTACAACAGAACCAAGTTTATCAGAGCCACGATCCAAGTGAGGCCGCAGCTGGGTCCCGAGCAGAATGTCGCGTTGGCCTTGAAGAGTAGGCCCATTGCCACAGACCAGAAAACAATCTCAACGGAATTGAGAATCGCATACGCCTTCAGACTCGCCCATTTCCGATATTTAGCAACGTGCTCGGTTAGAAGCTGATACCCAATGACGACCAATGATTTAAGGCCCTGTATTGATACGGTGAGCCGGTTTCATGGGATATGGAGTGTATAATAGAGAGCTAACCATGGTAAGAGACAAGGTGTGCGCTCTAGTTGTCGGGACTTTCATTGACACCCGTGCAATGGTAAGAATGATGGCCACCACTATCAGCACCAACTGGACGATATGCACACGGAAGGTGTATCGGGGGTCGAAAGCAGGGGAGTTGAGGAACGCCTTGATCTTCTCCAATATTTGGCTTTGCATATTGGCTGGTGGAATGAGGTTGACGGTGGGAGGAAACGGTCAAGAGAACAACGGCGAAGTTAAATTCATATGTTGCCTGAAATGGTTGCGTACGCTTTTCTGATGGAGGATCTTACTAGATCTGTGACTATGGGCTATTTCTGGTACGTATCTAGGGAGCCATGACGGTCGTACTCGTAAGGGCTCGCGAAGGATACGTCGTAAAAGCCGAGAGGCCAGCAGGATTGCCTGGTGGGGCTGGGTTCGACCACAATGCAAATCACAACAAAGCCGTAGTCTTTCTTGTATCAAGCCGCCTTTCTGCCGCAAGCACAGACACACCAGCAATGGCCTTGTGTTGTGCTCTACAGATCACCACGTCCCGGCTACCGTCCGACGATCTTGTAGATCAGGGTCCCGCCAACGCTGCATAGATTTAAGGATTAGCAAGCTTACCCGACTTGGGACTAATTCCATCTCTACATCATATAGCACTTTTAGCGCATTGACGACATCCTCAAGTCTTTGGTAGATTTGAGTTGTAGAAGCTATTACCTTCTATCTACTATTTTCGATTGAAACATGTGAGTTCGAAATGAGCGAATAAAATGCGCTTGCATTTTGCCTGTGCAGGAAAAGTCCCCCGAGGTGATGTTGAAACTCTTGGTCCGCTGGAAAAAAAAAAAAAGCGATGTGCGCGTAGCAAACTGCAAATTCATGTGCGCAAGGTCACAAGGAAAACAGCCTGGAGCCAGATGTAAACTTGCATCCCAATTGCTACTTCCTGATTGGTTGTTATTGGAGAAGTCCAATCAACGGTGGTATCTCCGGTGGTCGCGAAGGTTCCATGCTGTTGGTTCCGATGCGGGGCGTGCCTTCCTCCGCTTGCTGCCAGATCATCCGTCCACTTCAAGTAACCCCACTCCAAAGCCAACTCGCAACTCCACGATCCCAACCAGCGGAAAAGATGGCGATCGACAAGCGCAGTATCGCCGGGGTCATCATCGGCCTTGTATGCAATCATCCGCTCTCATGTGCGTCTCTCTGCTTGCTGACAACCTGGCGCAGCTCTTCCTCGCCCTAATTGCCGTCGCATGGCACGTATCCACCGACGTCATTCATAGCCGCAACGCTAACGCCGCCCAGCTACGCCCACTATACCATCCAGCATCTGGCGCTCCCGATCCCCGCTGCCCTCAGCTTCCTTGTCATAATCCTCCCAGTAGCACAAGGCCTCAGCACCTGGTACCTGGTCCGCCCGCCGGCCCGCCGCCACTTCCTTGCTCTCCCCACCTCGTCCTCGGACGCCGCTCACTCCTACGATGACGCCCCGGCTCATGCATCATCCCACCATCCCAGGCCCGACCCGCGTGCGCGCATAGCACCGCCGCTGCTCGGTGCCCTCACCATCTTCGCCACAGCCCTTGCCACACTTTCCGGCACGCATCTTGCGCCCGCCGACTCTCTCAATTGCGCCCTCCGCGATCAGTGGCTGGCTCTGTTCCGCACCAAGAATGGGCAGCAAATCAAAGCTATCCAGGATGCACTGCAGTGCTGTGGCTTCCGCACCGTCTATGATATGGCCTGGCCGTTTCCACAGTCTTCCGGCGGGAAAACGCAGCGGAGCACGTGCTCGAAGACGTTTGAGCGCGATACTGCTTGTTTCTCGGGGTGGAGGAAGGAGGAGCAGAAGATGGCTGGGATGTTGGTCGTAGTCTGTTTGGGGGCTTGGGCTTGCCAGGTAAGCCTGCTTATGCTTTGTCTCGCTGGTTTGAGGGTTTCGGAACGCTTACTTGGAGATTCTATCAAACTCGACAGATGATCGTTACAACCCGCACCTTCACGCAACCGTCCTGGCTACAGCGCTTCATGGCGAGGAATCCAAGAAACCAGGCAACCGAATCTGACGCGGAGAACGTCAATGGCGATGAAAGACCTTCCCGGGCCATTGACTTCCACAACGCGGGTCGATACACGGACAACCCATCTGAGGACCTCGAGGAAGTCGAACGTGGGCAGCCCACAGAAGGCAGGGGAGGGGTTGCTATCGAGAATTCACGTGCCACAGATGCTCACGAACACCACACGATGTTTCCTGCAGCACACGGCAACGGCCACAACCACAATCACTGGAGTACCGACCAGCATTAGGCTGCAAATGCCGGAAGCTGATTGTCTGCCTTTAGGCGCCCTGACTTCTTTTCTTTGCTGAAGTTTCGGTCTCATGAAGTTCGTAGTGGGTGACCAACCGTAAAATTGCTTTGTACGAGTAAGGGATCATGCTGCTTAGCGATTCAACTTAGGCTCTAATTCAAAATGTGAGGTTCCATGACGGATAAAGCAAACGTGAGGACTTCTTTCTGAAATGTGTCCAGACAGTACGAAAGTGTTGCGCCGGACGGCGCCCAGAGCGGCCCACTTACAAAGTAGCTCCGCAAGGTGAAGCATGCACCACACCGAAGCATGACAAGTCACCTTTCACCAATACTGCCGGCGCAGAAGGGTGTCGATCACCCTGTTAGATGCTGTGTGTTGAAACATGCAACCTACGCGCTCGCAGCCCGATTCCTTTATGGTTAATATGTCCAGTGGTTGCATGTGGTTGCATGAAAATGGCACCAAACAGTCTTACTCAATTTCCGAACATCACATTACGTTTAAAAATACTAACAATAGCATAAACAGTGTTGATGAGCTGAAATAATCAAGGGATTAAGGCATAGAAATTTTCAATGTAAGCGGTCCTGGTGGCCGGCTCGTTCTTCCGTCATCATTGAGGTCCTTATCTCTCTGGACAACCTCCACTCCAAAACGTGGAGAAATAAGCAATTCACGTGTTTTTATACTCTAATAAATCACTATCTTGGTTAGAATGGCTGTACAAGCTCACTAACCAGTACGGATTTAACAAGGAACCGCTATGTTTAAACGCGTTGCCGTCCCCACACACCAATACACAACCCTTTATTCAATCTTTATCCATCATACCAAGTTAATCTCTCTGTCCATTCTATGATCTTCACTCAATCTTGCGAAAGCTGTATCTCTTTTCTCCCGAAGAAATCGCATATACTCTCGAGTTAAAATTGGAAGCACGGAGGCGCCGACGCCACTTCAATCAGCGGTCCGGAAAAGAAGCCAGGGATGGAGTGGGAATAAAGTTGCCACTGGCTCAAGTGCCTAGGCTACGGGAGGCGCCGTGACTTCCGCACTGTTTACTGCACTCTCACAGTCATGTGCGACTACTGCAAACGGGAAGAGACGCTGATCTTCGTCCTCGTGACAAGTGAGATTGGTCTTTGAGTGATACAAGAAGAACTAGTGCCTTCCGCGCTAAGAATGAAGGGATACATCCCTTGCTGAGATACGCATACTCACATGTGATCGGCCGGTTTCGTCAACTATCGTGACAACAGTATCTTCTATGTTTATCCAGCCCTGTCTCTCTTGTATGGCACGCTAACACGCTAAAATAGTTGAAGCCCTTTCGCCATAGTTCCTTCTGTAGGGAAGCTTCTCGGCTCCTGCTTCCTGTGGTTCCGTCCCGACGGGAGCACTTTCGCTACCACTACTCTCAGAAGCTTCTTCCCTTCGAGAACGATTCCGCTGCTAAAAATGCTTAATGCGTGGACATCAAATCTAGTTCTGACTTCAACTACGGTAAACGCCGAAAAGAGGTACTCATGGGAAAGATTCCAAAGATATATATTGGATGGTTTCTCTCTTCAATCGGACATCCATCGCTACTCTCCTCCTCAACCTCCATTCCAATAATACTTTTATTCAGTTGTCTAGAGGACACTCAACCAAACGCTGAGCGTTTCATCTCCTATCCCTCTTACCAAAACTCCAATTCGCCAAGATGTACACCTTCAAGAGCGTCGTGGCTATGATGGCCCTTAGCGCTGTCGGATTCGGTATTCCTCTTCAGCAGCGCGATGCCGATGCTCTTCCTCAGCTCGCTCCTCCTCCAGTCGGGTACGGACCATACGGTCTTAAGAGCCTTACGTCCTCGACCAGTGCGGTGCCTGAGCCCACCCCAATCGACGAGCTCGTCTCCGTCCCTGACGAGCCCACCGCCGCTGCCGCTGTCGAGACTACCTCTTCCGCTCCTCTCGCGACTAGCGTTGCCGCCCCTCTTGAGACTACGGCCGTCGCATCCGTCCAGCCTACGAGCGTCGCTGCCGCCACTACTTTGTCTACGGCGACAATTGCTACCGCTTCCGGCTCGCCGGCTTCATCCGCTGCCGTCCCCTCCAGCACTACTGCTGCCTCGAACAATGTCACTGTTGGCCAGCTGGTCAACAATCTGCTCAACACCTTGCTCGGAGGTCACAGGTGATCGGCCTGTGGTCGCACCACCTCTCTTACGCCGTTGATCGGTGACTCGGCTGTTGATCGGTAACTCGGCCGTTGATCGGTATTCCAGCCGACGAAACCTCCATCCAGAGTCTGCAAGCCCAGACCTGGTTGTTCTTTCGTCGGTTAGCTGGAATTCAATCTGGAATTGAGTAGCATTTCTTAATCGAATCAAATAATATCTATTCATTTTGAGTCAGCCAAGACCTGAGTTTTGTGTGATCCCATGTGTCCTGAAAGCTTGTTTTCATCTCATGTGTGATACTTGATGAGCGCCGCAATCTCTATTTCCGTTGGCCGGCAAGGGAGTAGCATGGTGATATTCGTCATGGAAGTTACGCCACTAGATAAGCTAACCTACCACAACGTGGAACGGATCAGTTACGGGTCAAGGTTGCGCAGCAGCAGTGACCTCCCTCTCTTTGGTGGGGCTGTTCCACTGGGTTGTCAAGGAGCACGATGAAGAAGATGAGCGACGTGTAAGGCTGGCGATGGGAGCGGAGCAGGACGGCTGGAGGACGGCGCACATGCCGCCCATGGCTGGCGGCACAGTTCGAGGCAAGAATGGGGGCGTTTACGAGGCGGCGGGCGGTGGATCGACCTTCCAGCCACCCGTCGGGGCGAGACATGGCGGCGGCGGGTGGTGACGTTACACAACGGCAACGCACGATAGCCATCCATTGCCGAACGACTAATTGTCAGCCTCTGACGAGCGATTTCTTTGTTTCGCGCCTCGTCGCTAGCTGTGTTTGTAGTGTGGAGGCATGTCGGCTCGGGAAAGATTACCACCAATTCATTTGGCGGCAGTTGGACTGATTCGTTGCCAGGGTCGAGGGCGGAAATACCTTCCACAAGTGCCAGGGAAAGCAAGTGTGGTGGCAGTCTTTTCCGCTGAGTAAGGGTGAAACAGGCAGCTGGCTTGACACGCCGCCATAACTCGCTCGTATTATTGGACGCCAGGTTGGGCTGTAACAGTTAGGCTACCTACGAGCCGGAATCTGCTTCCCTCATCTGGTGTTAGCGTGGGATGACCTGCGCGCTAATGTCCCGACGCGGGCTGAACCCCGCAATCTAAAGTACGTCACCCCACACTCTTTTCCCCGCGGGGGAGAGCTGGGGGATCATCACCCCCAGGATCGCCACTCGGGACATTGGAGCGTCGAAATAGTCAAGGCCTGCAACTTGCCTTCAAAAGCCGAGAGTAGGAATCCATCTTCCGATAGAAATTCGAAGCGTTTCCCCGGACTTTGGCATGTATATATTGCGGGTGCCTCCGCATTCAGCTGATACTCTAAGAGTAAGAGTTGTTCTACTCTCAAATTCACCGTTTCTTGTTGCCTCTTGATTTGCAGTCATGTCGAAAAACAAGGATGCGGAGCCTCTGAAGGCTTCTCACGAACCATCAACCGAGAAGATCGAGGACCTGGCTGACACCGAGCTCACAACCATACCCAGCAACGCAGAAGGCCATGTTTCGTATGGCAAGAGCGGCATCGCTGGTCTTGTCGAATCTCCGTATGTTCTTGGTGCAGCATTTCTCGCATCCATGGGAGGCTTCTCCTTTGGGTATGACCAGGGTGTCATTTCGATTGTCAATGTCATGGACCAGTTTCACACTGCCTTTCCGCCAGCAAAGACTGCTTTCGGAAAGGGCTTCATGACGGGCATGCTCGAGTTTGGAGCCTTCATCGGCTGCTTCTTCATGCCTACTTTGGCAGACATGATTTCTCGCAAGCGGGCTTTGACTGTCGTGGTCGTCATCTTCAACATCGGAGCCATCATGCAGACAGCTGCCCAGTCGTACGGAGTCCTCGTCGCAGGCAGAACCATCGGAGGCATCGGCGTGGGTACATTGGCAATGGTGAGCAACACTTCAACACCAACATCGGATCAGCACTGACATCCTGTGATAGGGAGCACCAATCTACATCTCCGAGATCGCACCACCAAACCTCCGCGGCACGCTTCTCGTCCTCGAATCCATCTCCATCGTCACCGGCGTCGTGAGCTCCTTCTGGATCACTTACGGCACACGGCACCTACCCGGTGAAGCCTCCTTCCGCCTCCCCTTCGGCCTACAGATGGTCTGCTCGACGCTGCTGGGCATCGGAATCAACTTCTACCCGTACTCTCCACGCTGGCTCGCCCTCGTCAACCGGCCGCAAGAAGCCCTCCGCAGCCTCGAGCGCCTGCGCCGCCTCCCCGCCACCGACGTGCGCGTGCAGATGGAGCACAAGGACATCCTCAGCGAGGTCGAGATCGAGAAGCTGGTCCAGGAGAAGCGGCACCCGGGCGCCAAGCGCCTCAAGCTCGAGGTGCTGGGCTGGATCGACCTGTTCCGCAAGCGGTCGTGGCGCAGGACGGCCGTCGGCGTCGGCGTCGCCTTCTTCCAGCAGTTCTCCGGCATCAACGCCTTCATCTACTACGCACCCACGCTGTTCCAGTCGCTCGGCCAGTCCGACGAGATGTCTCTGATCATGTCTGGCATCTTCAACATCCTGCAGCTCGTCGCCGTCGCGGCGTGCTTCGTCGTCATCGACAAGGTCGGCCGTCGCCCGCTTGCCATCCTGGGCGGCATCGGCGGCGGCGTCGCCTGGACCGTCATGGCCGCCCTCACTGGCGTCTTCTCGAAGGACTGGCTGGCGAACCCGGCGGCGGGCTGGGCAGCGGTGGCCATGGCGTTCCTGTTCGTCTTGCTCTACGGAGTGTCCTATTCTCCCCTGGGCTGGTGCCTGCCGGCGGAGGTTTTTCCCAATGCCTCTCGCTCGAAGGGTGTGGCTCTGTCGACGGCGACGGTGTGGCTGTGTAACTTCATTGTTGGTGTCGCAACGCCTCCCATGCTTGAGGATCTCGGGTTTGGAACTTACGTTTTCTTTGGCGCTTGGTGCTACGTCGCTGCTATTTGGGCGTACTTCCTTGTGCCAGAGACGAAGGGCAAGACGTTAGAGCAGATGGACGAAGTGTTTGGAGATTATGCCGCGCAGGAGGAGAAGGAACTTATGAGGGCGCATATGGCACAGCCCAGCCACAGCGTGAAAGCTGAGGTGTAACTGAGACGAGGTGTGCGATATAAAACAGAACATGCAATTGAACTTGATCATATTGAATAGGCTTTCCACCCATGAAACATCTGAGGCTTGCCGGTGCAGTAATATATTCATCCCCATCGACACTTGCCATTAATAATCCTTCAGTAAGTCGTATACACGAATCAAGAACACGTTCGAATAATATACTACGTAATTAGATCCACGCATCACCTTAGCTGGCCAATGCATCGGTTCTTTATACATGCGATGGTGGATTAGTTTCGTATATGCCAAATACGACCGCATTCGTTTAGATTCATCCGAAAGATTCTTCAATCACAAGCAAAACTCCTTCAAATGCTCATGAGAGATCATGTAATTAGCTTTCCTGATGGTGTATTTCTGCTCATTCTACAATAACATCATCCATACATCTGTGTAGTGTGTGGTCCGAATCAAAGAGAATTGCTGTGATAGTAGGTCGATGTTCTACTAGCGCGTGTTTTTCAGCAATGACACAAATTGCTCGGCCAATCGGACATCATAAGTTTCTTCGCACGGGACATTACGGGTCCCTGTCATCTGCATCACGCCAACAACGGGCATATCTACTACTACAGTAGCGTGTAAGATGGACTCCGAACCACCTACGCCGAGGAAACATGCGTGTTCTCCCAGCCCCTTAATTATTTGCCGATCTGGTCTTTCATCGGCGGAGCAAACTCATTCTCTGTATATAAACGCGCTTCCTGTTCAGCTTCTTGCTGGCCCACCACCGTCAGTTCAAGTCACTTCGGCACCGCCCCTGTCTCTCATTTCAACTACTCTCCACCACTCTTTCACCTTCGAGAGTATACAAACCTTCAATAATGACGACGAGGAAGCTTGCAGCCACGGCGGCCATGAGCGGCATGTCCCTTACGACTTGCTCCAACAACACCCGCACTCTCAACCTTGCTCCCGTCTACCACAACGGTACGGTCAATGTTGAACACCTTTCCACCCCCGGCAACCTCGACGGCTTTCGCATGCTCACTCCCGCGGCTCGCGGATCCGCCGACTTTTGGTATTTCGACGTCTTCTCCACGTCCACCAACGAGACGTTGAACATCGTGTTTTTCAACTCGGGCGAATTCTCCCAGTACGCCCATCCGTTGGCCGTTCAGGTCTCTGGCACGTATGCCAACGGCACCGATTTCTACTATGAAGCGCTAGCCGATGCTGGCGTCACCCTTTCCAATGGACCCGATGGCATTACCGGCGACTGGAAGGGTGTCGGCAGCTTCCACGGATCGCCCCTGGACAAGCCCGACGTCGAGTATACCATCACTCTCGACTCTGCCGACATGGACATTAGCGGCACGATCGTTTTCAAATCAGTCAGTCCCACGTTCCCCTACCCACAAGGAGTCTCAATTTGGGCACTAACAAAGCGTGAACAGACCGCGCCCCCGCGCTACCCCTGCGACCTGAACGGCGCCATCGGCGCGAACCAGCACCTGGTGCCGGGCCTTTACTGGGCCAACGCCGTACCCGACGCCGCTACCACCGTCGACCTCGCCGTCAAGGACACAACCATCCATTTCGAAGACGGCGCCGGCTACCACGACAAGAACTGGGGCAACCAGTCCATCATCGATGGACCTCGGTACTGGGATTGGGGACATGCTCGTGTCGGCCCGTACTCGGTCGTCTGGTACAACTTACTCGACTACCACGGCAACGAGAGCCGCAAGTCCTTCGTCTACAAGGACGGCGAAGTACAGCTTCTCAGCTGCTCCCTTGACAGTCTTGAGGTGCGCCAGATGGGCGGCAAGGCGGCGTGGCCTCCGACCACAGGATTGTTGGAGACGGATGGTATTACGGTCAACTACACGCTGGCTAGTGGCGAGGTATTGTCACTGGAGGTTGCTACTGAGTTCATCGTCCGCGATGAGAGTGGGGCGTATCAGCGCGCCAATGGCCATGTGAAGGGTGGCATTGTGGGACAGGAAACGTACGAGGGCCGCGCTCACTACGAAGAGTTCATTTTCGGCATTGTCAATGACTACACGCCCCAGGTCTGAGGCCTATTATTCTAGCTCAAGAGTATTTACTGAGTGAAAAATACAAGCGGTGCAACGCTCAACAGTATTCAAAATTTGTCCAATTATTACGATAATCGTTCCGGTTCCGCCCATCCAACTTTTCCTCGGACTTCTTAATCTTGGTCTTGGGTCTCAAGAAGCCTCAAGGGTAAACATTCATCATTTTGCGAGAAAATCCATCCATCAGCAAGCCCACAAACACAGACTACACAGTCCTCAATCTGGCCTTCATTATGGATTCACCACTGAAATGCCTCATAGACAGTACAATATCTTTCTGAGCTCCGGGTAGTCTTCTCTTGATCCAGTCCGTCTCAGGTGCGTGGCTTTTTCCTGGAAAGGTTTGATGAAGCTCCGCGGCGGCCTGAAAATTAGACAGGTGGCTCACCCCGAGGGCTGTCCATGGTTTGTCGTTGGAGAACCCGACGTGCACGACAACTACATCTTCCGTTGCACGATTCGAAAGCTGCAAAGTCCCAAATGAGTCTTTGGCATCCGAAAAGCTCAATGAAATGCTGTCGAGACCGTTGTTTGGAAGCCACGCATTCTCAGGGAAATAATCAGCTACTGTGAATCCTTCCAGCTGACTATGCTCAATCGTGAGGATCGGCACAATATTCTGGGTGGTTCCTCCCGTGTTTGGATCAAGAGGGTAGCGATCTACAAGGAAAAACTCATTAAGAGTGACTTCCTTGTCGATGTTCGCACTCAACCTTTGTCCATCGAGGCCGATAGATGGGCTCACCCTCATGTACTGATGATCTCCCTGCCAACGCACCAGATACATCGTCACGCATTTTTCATTGGGCTTCGAGACATCTCGACAGCCCAGAGCTACGCGTTGGACGGGTGTATTGGTCTTGACAATCTTCACATCCGACTTTGTGGGCAGCCAGATTCGTATCCCGTTGTTGGTGAGCTCAAAATTCGGTCCTGGTCTCCCAAATTGCTCATCGCGGCTCTTCTGTCGTGGGTGCAGATTAACCAGATCCAGCCAATCGATAGCCTCGAATTTCGACCCGTTCCAGAACTGAGAAGGGTGGGAAGCGAGCATGCCAGAGTAATTCGATGATTCGTAATCCCAGGCGAAGATTGTGTGATCGGGAGACTTCTTCATGATCTCACATTGAAGCCGAAAGAAAGCGTTTTCTCTTTCACCGTACAACACGGGGAGGTTGACATCGAATATCCCCATAAGACAATATGCTATGTCTTCTGGCATTGTAGTCTGTCGCTTGGCAGCCCATGACATCCTCTTCGACACACTGGCCGAGGATGGATGGGTTCCCGAGAGGAATCTTCGTTCGATACCCGTGACACTCTCTATCGTGTGTGCCAAGCTAGTCCTCGTACCGATCTCGACCCAATCTCGAGCAAAGAATACGACAGCGCTCGGCGCAATCAATTCTTGTAACGTCCAACCTCTAGTGAACCACGCGCTCTTTCGGAAGCTTGAGTCTGGCCCGTTGGGATCTTCGTCACTTGAAACGTCGTCCAGATACGCATAGCATACGGCGGCCTTGGCGTAGTAACGATACATTGAGTTGATTTCCGCCGAAACCTCGGCACTCTTGCTTTTGTCAATGCAGCAAGAGTCAATCCAGACGTGGTCGATTCCATCTTCGAGCGCCTGAGCGCAGGATCCATGAATTTTGGAGTAGCCTTTCTTCAGCGCCGCCGTTCCTTGGTTGAAATCTGCAAAGGTGACTTCGTCCGTGGGGTTTCCCCATCTATGCGATAGTATAGCATAACGTGGTGGATTTGCATTACCACAATCGGCGAAGGATATGTTGATACGCTGATCCGCGGGAGTGTTTTCGCAGTGTAGGAGACGCATCTTTGAAAATTCGATAGGATATGATAGAGAGACGAGGTACCAATTGAACTGGCAATTGCGAATTGAATGTGTGACAAGAGGACAAAAAATTACTGGGCGTCATCTTCCTTGGTTATACAAACATATATAGCGACGAGAGACTTTGCCCGAAGCGCCGCGGGTCATACGATAAGCGAGGGAAAAATGGTTGCCTGCTGTTCGATTGGCTATCGTGCAAAGCCCACCGCTCACCTTACCGCCTGTTCGATTGCCAGGCGCTGGGCGTGTAGAATACGAGTTGCGCTGCTGCTTCCTACTGGCCGCAAAGGCCAGCAGCCCCACTTGGGCAGAAAATACCCATAATACCCGCGGCTAGTAAGCGCTTTACTCCGAGCCGTCAACGAACACCAAACTCCCAAAGTTTGAGACCCTTCCATGAAAAGGATATACCTAGTATGAAAGGTTTCTAAATATATTCTTCTCATAATTTGAACTTGTATTCAGGAGGTAACTTCGACGAGATGTTAACAGATTCTTCAGATTATCCAGTCGTTATCTACCTCTATACCACTTGAACGCCTGCGTTCTTCAGCAGCTGCGCCAGCTCCTGCTTGTGCTTCTCCTCCAACAGCTTAAACGGCTTCCTCACGCCTCCAGTCCTGAAGCCCCTCAGCTCCATGCCCGTCTTCACCGCGGAGTGATACGAATGGCTCTCCAAAAACTTGCAGATAGGCCAAATCTTGGCCCACAGCGCCCTTCCCTCCTTCAAATCGCTCCGCACGGCAATCGCATCCCACAACTGCATCGATAGCTCGGGAATGATGTTGGTAGCGCCCCACACGCCACCCTTGGCGCCGGCGCACAGGCCGTAGAAGGTCAGCGTGTCCCAGCCGTTGAAGGCGGTGATCTGGTCGTGCAGGCCGAACAGCAGCTCCGTCAGGGCTGGCGCATTGCCCGACGTGTCCTTGAGGTATGTGACGCCGACGGCCCGCAGGCCGGCGATCTCGGCGGGAGTGAGGTTCGTGCCGGTCGCCGCTGGGATGTTGTAGTAGACGATGGGCAGCTTGGACGCGGCGTAGATGTCGCTGAAGTAGTCGTGCAGCTGCGCGACGTTGAGCGCGTCGTAGAAGGGCGGCACGATCATGAGCGCCGCGGCGCCGGTGGAGGCGGCGTGCGAGGCGAGGTCGATGGCATCGGCGCTGAGAGGTTGCATGTCAGGCCGGTGCCGATGAGAGAGAGAAAAGATGGAACCGGAGCTGGTGGGGGTAGAACTTACGTAGACAGGGCGCCAATGCCTGCCACGACGGGGACGCGGCCGGCTGCGGATTTGACACAGATTTCGAGAAGCGTCTTACGCTCCGGGATACTAAGTGTTGTGAATTCTCCGGTGCTGCCGCCGGGGACCAGGCCATGAACGCCTGCTGCGATCAGGTTGTTGATGTGCGCATCGAGCTGCCCCGCATCAATCTCTTTGCCGCCCTCAGTGAAGGGAGTGATCAAGGCAACAAGGATGCCTTCGAGGTTTTGAGGAGCCATCGTTGAGGTAGTAAGGTATTGATTTTTTTCAGTGAAGACAGGGAATACAGACGGCAAGCAAGGCAGCGACAAGGAGGTTCTTGTACCCGCTTCAGCCTTTTCATGATGAATTTCTCTTATAAATTCCTTTGATCTTTTCAGACCTCGTGCGGAGCATTTGCAGCTCCAGACAACGAAATCGTCATAATCTCTGTATCCGCCGAGTAAACTTCCCCGGGCCGATGCGGGGCTGATCTTCGCGTATCAACGCTAGCGGTTTGAGGAAGGCCTCGGCGGTCCGGAGCCGAGTTGGTGTTGGCTTATCAGCATCAACAAATCAAGCAGTCGTCGCCGGATGGTGCGGGGTTCGGGCCGATGCAACGAAAATGCTCCTGCGGCGCAGGACATCCGAGCAACACATGACCTACTTGGTTAACCAGAGCACTTGCTGACATTGAATTTGCCTGAACGGCAATCAGGCTCATGTCGCACGCCTACGGGCTCCGGTGGCAAACAGTAGACCGGGCGACTTGAGAGGTACAAGCAGTACACGCATATTCTACTTAAAGCGGGAGGTAAGATGAATCTTGTTTAGAAACAAAAAGAGAAATAAGTCAAGCGCTGTGGCCAAGAAGTCGACCATGTGATTTGAGACGAGGTGCGCGGAGAAAGAGCACTCGATGAGGTAGACAAGAAATGAGTTGACCATGATACACAATGAATTAATTACATCTTTCGTATATCCATACAATCTGTAAAATGCAGTTTAGAGTTTGCTCAAAACTCCTGTAGACGAAAGCACAGCAAGATGGCCTTTGTTGATCTCCTTGATGCTTTTAGTTCCAGCCAATGCCATCGTGATCTTGAACTCGTGCATCAAGATCTTAATCGCAAGTTCCACACCTTCCTGGCCCTTGTACTGTAATGATATTAGGCACTGGCATCGATAGAAGCAATACTCATAGGATACGTACCGCGAGACCCCAGATCGGAATTCTGCCAACGAAGACGAAGTCGGCTCCCAAAGCCAGAGCTTTAAAAATATCGGTTCCCCTACGGATACCACCGTCAAGGGCGATCGGGATCTTTCCCTTGGCAGCAGGTACACATTCGCGCAATGAATCGAGCGTTGCAGGCACTCCATCAAGCTGTCTCCCACCGTGGTTGGAGACGATGACGCCATCAAGTCCGTAGTGAATCGCTTTGACCACATCATCTGCTGTGTAGACTGAGCATCTAAGCGTCAGTTACCAAGTCCCTGCCAAACATGTGATAAAGTATACATACTGCCTTTGAGCCAGATGGGCAGTTTCGTGTGCTCTCGAAGCCACGGGATCGCCTCGTCCCAGGTCAGTGTCGGATCTAGATTGCATCAGCAACAGTTTGACAATCTCGTATGTTCCGACAAATATACCAAAATCATTTCCCGAGCCCTTCGATTCACCCCCCAATTCGTCTCTCCCACTGGAAAGAATATTCGGCCAAGCCATGTCCTCGGGAAGCACAAACTTGTTTCTGAACTCGTTCAAGCGGCGGCCAAGTACGGGGACGTCGACAGAGAGGAAGATAGCACTGCATCCGGACTCTGGAATATTGCGTCAGCCATGTGAATATTCTTGGGGGCTATGGATTTCGTCCCTACCCTCTGCACGTTTCAACAGCTGAAGCGTGATGTTTCTGTCTCTGACCACGCACATTTGCATGACATATGGGTTTCCTTTGCCCTGTGCGGCCACTGCTTCGATTGATTCAGTTGCGTATGATGACAATGCCATAGGAATGTTATGGTTGGCTGCGGCCCGCGAGGTTGCCAGCTCTCCGTCAGGGTGTGCCAACTTGTGCATGGCTGCTGGGCTAAAGCCCAATGGGAATGCGACCTTGGAAAAAGACTGAGCATTTGCGTGGCGTTTTCTATCGCTTTGTGAGTTCCTACCTTCTGACCAAAAATCTCCGCGCTGGTATCAACGTTGTCGACATTGACCAAAACACGAGGTCGGATCTTGTATCGATTGAAGGATTCCTCATTCTCCCTCAGGCTGCATGGTTGTCAATATGCTGCCCAATCGACGCTCTTGAACTGAATACTTACGTGATCAAGTCCATTGCTCCCTGATTGAAGTAGTCTATCACAAGTGAGCGCGCATTCCAATACAAGCAGGCCTCAAAAATTACCGCTATACATCTTCGGCAGCTTTTTGCTGCCCAACTCCTTCAAATCCTCAATTGTCGAGACATGCTCGTCGAATGCAGCGCCGCGGTTGGCCATGGTCGTTGGGATAGTTGGAGTAGGTCGCACGTCTGTAGCGTTACTTGGAGCTGTGAGAGACTACAATAGCGGTATTTACGGTCGATTGCGAGGCGGCTTATGTGGCGCCGGACTTAAGACGTGACGACCGGGGTAGCTTTCTTGAGGATCTGTCCATGAGCGCGTGTGATTGGCGGATCTTTGAATCAGGAAAGTTTCGACGGTTTCCCGCGCCATGTGTTCGGGTTCCATATCCGACACCCGACCGCCACCGACTATCAGTTCGTCGGATTACCATGAGTAGTTACAGCAAGTCATTGGATTGATAGCCGCATTTTTACAGGATATACATGTACTACATATCAAACCACTCGAGGCCCCACTTGATGAAGTCCCACACTTCGCACAACTATCATCGATTGCCTCAACCGTTGAAGTGGAGGTCTTCTCACTTACCGAGGATGTGCGCCTCATCATCTAATTCTCAGCTCGGTCCGTCTTACAAAAGAAATTATTCAATCTCAGTAGGCAAGGCCTGGGCTATTCCCATAAGGAGTTACATTTTGATTGAACCAAATCACGGGGAAATCGATAAATCCAAATCATATGCAGTCCATATCATAGAAGAAGCGTTTATTTTTTTTTCCAACTTTGCTGGTCTTGCGCTTGCTACAAGCAGTCTACCATCTACTCCCCCAAGTTTATATGCACGGCCTTCACTTGCGTGTATGCTTCAAGACCTGCCTCTCCGAGCTCGCGACCAACACCACTTTGCTTCACACCTCCGAACGGCACCCTATCCAGTTGTTAGCAAACGGCACTCCTCTGTAGTCTATACGAAAATGAACATAAGAATGATGAACTTACCTGAAATCGCAGTCATTGCTGCTGTTCACCCATACAGTTCCACTCTGAATCTTCTTCGCAACCATATGCGCTCTCTCCAAATTCTTGGTAAATACCGCCGCGCCGAGGCCGTAGGTGGTACTATTCGCAAGCTTCACGGCCTGGTCCTGCGTCTTGAACCGCGAAATGACGACAAACGGACCGAACACCTCCTCGTGGTAGATGCGCATGCTCTCGTCGACGTCGGTGAAGACGGTCGGTGCGACAAAGTAGCCCTTGCCCGCTACACGCTCACCACCGTGCAGAAGCGTGGCGCCTTCTTTCTTGCCAATATCAGCGTAGCCGAGGACCCTGTCCATTTGCGCCTGCGTGACCTGCGGGCCTTGGAAGGTGTCTTCGGCCCAGGGGTCGCCGACTTTGCTGACGGACTTGACGGTCTCGACGAAGCGGCGGACGAACTCGTCGTGGATGCTGTCCTCGACTAAGATTCTGTTTGGGAAGAGCGTCAGCCCGTTGTCAATTCTGAACTCCCTGCCGCACCTACTCACCTCGAAGTTGCTGAGCAAACCTGACCTTGGTTGTTCATGATGCCGATGTGTGCCCATCGCACCGCCTGCTCCAAGTCCGCATCTGCGAAGACGACGGCAGGCGACTTGCCACCAGTCTCAAGCGTGATGTTCTTCAGCGTGCTGGCGGCAGCCTTCATGATATGCTGCGCCGTCGCCGTCGAGCCGGTGAACGCCACCTTATCAACATCCGGATGATTCACGAGCGCCGCGCCAGCCTCACGGCCCGTGCCGTTGATGATGTTGACGACGCCCGGAGGGAAGCCGGCGGCCTTGATCAGGTTTCCCAGGTAGAGGATGCTGAGCGGCGTCTGCTCGGCGGCCTTGATGACGACCGTGTTGCCGCAGGCCAGGGCGGGGCCGAGCTTCCACGCGGCCATGCTGAGCGGGTAGTTCCACGGGATGATCTGGCCGACGACGCCCAGCGGCTCACGTAGCGTGTAGGCGAACTTGCTGCCGGTGGTCGAGATGGTCTGGCCGCCGACCTTGTCGGCCCATTCGCCATAGTAGCGGATCGTGTTGAAGGCTTCCGGCAGGTCCTCCTCGATCATGACGCGGTAGGGCTTGCCTGGAACGGGGTTAGAGTAGGAGGGCTCGTGGCAGCTGGGGCTGGTGCGGATATCTCACCATTGTCCAGTGTATCGATGGTGGCGAACAGCTCTTGGTTCTCCTCGATCAAGCTGGCCAGCTTGACAATCAATCGCCCACGATCTGTTGCCGATAGCTCTTGCCATGGGCCCTCGAATGCTGCTCGCGCCGCTCGTACGGCCTTATCGACATCTGCTTCTTGTGCTGCGAACACCGATATGATTTCCTTCTCCGTCCTATGAGCCAATGTAAGCGGTAGCTCCGAGATATGCGGGGTAGTAAATGTGTAACGTACGCTGGATCGATAGTTGCAAGTTTCGCCCCGGATTGCGAGGGAACGAATTCGTTGTTGATGAACAGGCCGAGAGGCTGTGCCCACGTGCGGTCGTTGGGCGCGGTAATGTCCACAGACAGAGCCATGATGATGCGCACAGTGTATTGACAGCAATTGCAATTTGCAAACGAGAACGGAATACTATTGACGACAAGGTGGAGTTTATGAGACAATGGAAGGTTACAATTTGGGTCCGTAGCATGCTTTCCCCCGCATGCAAGAGACATTTACCATTATGTCATGGCAGAATACATGCTGAGGAGACCGTCGCCGAGACCTCCTTGACTAGCGATTGTAGTATGGTTCACGCAGCAAGCTTCGATAAGCAGGTCGATAAGCGCTTGCTACTGCCCCGCAGCCCCGCGCAAGCCCCGCAACCCCTCCTCAAGCCTCGCCGTGTCAGCACTACGGCTTGTGACCTTCGGGCCCCGCTGCAAGATGCCCGCTCGGCGATTGAGCACTCGGGACCGGTTGTCAGATCCGTCCAAGTCGGCAATTGGCATTCTGTGGCCGCGGTGTGCTCAAGTAGGAACGGGGCATGACAAGCTCAATGGACCCTGAGTCGTTCCTGTAGGATGACGTAGTCTCCGCAACCAAAAAAAGAAAAGAAAAAAAGGAAAGAAAACAGAATGCCTAGTAGGCTTTGTAGAACTGCTGGATATCCTGACGAAATCAGCCGGTAGGGCGCTGAAAGCAGTACAATCGCATTCGCTCAATGAACATTCCCGTGCATTCAACATAGTATATTCATCAGTTTACTCTCCGCACGAGAGTCTATCTACAATTCCGCCTTTCCCATCTTCCCGGCCTCATCTCGCACCGTCTCCTCAATCGCCTGCTCCAGACTCTGCTCCTTCGGGCTCCAGCCGAGTTTCTCAACCGCACGCCTGGCATCGCAGCGCGCATTCGTGCCCAGGAGGATACTTGCGTGGCCAACCAACTTGTCGGTCTCGGCGGGCGGGAGGGCATCGACAGCATCAGGCGAGTCAGCGAGGCCGAGCGCGTATGCTGCAGCAGCGATGCGGCGGGAGATATCTGCGAACGCCTGCGTGAGAGGGCGAGGGCCTAAGTTAGCATCACGGACAATAACTACAATCTCGAAGAGCAGGCAGAAGGATTCGGGAGAGCAAAGGAAAGGGGGAATCTTACAAGATGTCCAACGCCAGCGAAGTACACGCCCTCCTCGCCCCACAGCCCATCCTGATCGCCGCCACCCACCGCCCTCTCCACCAAGCGCAGCGTAATACCACTCAAGTCCCTCACGTGCACATGATCCCACACGCTCAGCCCGCGGCCGACCTGCCACGCCCTGCGGCGCTTGATGGCCGTGCGCGCCAACTCCGGGATCTGGATGCTGCGCCTGTTGCCCGGTCCGCGGCCCGCGCCGAAGATGATGGGGCCGACGAGCAGCGCCGTGTTCACTGTGCCGGCGTCCTGCGTCGCGACGTCGTGGATGTAGTTGTCGACGGCGCGGCTGGGGTACTTCTTGACCTGCGCCCAGATCTCGCCGCTGTCGAGGTCGTGGTAGACTTTGTCCGACGGCTCGCCGAACGTCTTGGATGCGATCTCGCCGCAGGCGAGGACTGTTGCGCCGGAGATCTGGAGCCAGTGCGCTGTGCATAGGTTGTCTGGGTTAGCGGACGTCGACGGTAGCGGGAGGAATCGGCAGAGATAGGGGCATGGACGCACCAGGCTTGCCGTTGCGGCTGGTGCTCGCCTTCTTCAAGCCCTGGTGGATGGATTTGACGCTAGGCAGGTGGCTCGTAGCCGCCAGATCTGGCCTTCTTTTCAGCACGGTGAACAGCCTCGGCCACTGCGTTGTTGATGCCTACTCAAAACAACGTCCGCCTTAGCCGCCTCATCGGCGACGAGATCGCCGTCGTCGAGACTGCCCTGTACGATGCGGACGTTGGGGTACTCCTTCGCGAAAACGTCCGCGCTCTTCGCCGGGTCGCGCACCAGCGCCGAGATTTGGTACTCAGGATGCGCTTTGTACAGTGCGTGCAGCGCGTCGCCACCGATGTAGCCCGTGGCTCCGGTGCTGTTATTTCTGTTAGTGTACATACAATTGATGGATTCTACAGTGCGAACGACTTACAGGAAGATTCTTGCCATCTTTGCTGGGTGTGCTGGGCTGCAAATGGTGCTGGGATAGTATTGTGAATCAGAGGAGGGGTCGTGGAGGGGCAGTTGCGCACTGCCAGCTTTTTTTGTAAGAAGACAATCGTCATACCCAAGGGACTGTGGCGCTCGACCCACCGAAGGCGGGGTGGAAGATATCGGATGAGGCAAGCTTGGACGGCAGCCAATCAGAATCGTTATCGGGTCCACAGAGCCTCGACCGAGGGTAACATAACCCAATCTATCCTCGAAGCCCGAACCTGCCTCAAGACTGCTGTGCACTCGCTTCCTCCTTAGTAATTTCCCCAAGTATATACGAGCCCCTGTCGGATGAAGATTGAAACAAGTACACGTTTATTGACAAATTGTTCCAATAACGGTACATGTTGGACATATTTTGATATTGAATTTTTCTCTCCTCTATTGCGAAGTCTTCTCAGGCCTCCTTACCAACATTTTTGTCTGGACCTGAACCTCTCAGATGACCAACCATCCATAGCTCCATTCACGTCGTCCCTGATCAGCTCTGCGTCGGCATCTCAACAGCCGCCTTCGTCGCGATGGCATCAGAGCTCTTCCACAAAGCCGTCACCGTCTTCGTTTGCGTGTAGAAGTTCAGAGCCGGCTTGCCGTAGAATGTACTGATGCCGCCGCCCGCAATGCTCTTCTTGTTTCCCGTGAATGAGAACATGGGAAGCGGGACCGGCAGGGGCACGTTGATTCCCACCTGTCCGGCCTCAATCTTCTTGCGGAAGTATTCGGCAGAGGGCCCCGAGTTGGTAAAGCATGCCACTCCGTTCCCGAAGGGGTTGGCGTTGATCAGGTCGATTGCCTCATCCAGGCTCTCGGTCTCCATGACCAGCAACACCGGGCCGAAGATCTCTTCCGTGTAGCACTTCATGTGCGGCTTCACGCCTGCGATGACGGTCGGCGCAACGAAGTTCCCGTTCGGATACTTGGCGGGCTTGTAGTTCCGGCCATCCAGAACCACCCGCGCACCCTCTGCCTCCGCGCTGGCGATCAGCGCCTCGATGCGGGCCTTACTCTCCGGGCTGATGACGGGGCCGAGGTCGGCACCCTCCTCGAAGCCACCGTCGACCTTGAGTGCCTTTGCACGGGCGACAAGGTCGGGCAGCCAGGCTTGCGTTTCCTTGCCTGTGAGGACGACAGTGCTCAAAGCCATGCATCGTTGTCCGGCTGCTCCAAATGCAGCGCCTGCAATGGCATTCAAGGTATCGTTCTTGTTGCTGTCAGGGAGGACGACCGCATGGTTCTTTGCCCCGAGGTTGGCTTGCACGCGCTTGCCGTTCGCCGAGGCCCTCGTGTAGATGTACTCGCCGGCTTTGTTCCCTCCAACAAAGCTGACAGCCTTGATGGCAGGCTCATCGAGAATAAAATTAACAGCGCGGTGTGTGCCATGAATGATGTTGACTACACCATCAGGGAAGCCAGCTTCCTTGGCCAGTTCGGCGAGGATGAGTGCAGCGCCCGGGTCTCGCTCTGATGGCTTGACGATGATGCAGTTACCCGTGATCGTGGCGCCGGGGATCGACCAGAGAGGGATCATGGCTGGGAAGTCTGGTAGTAAAATGAGTTAGGGAGCCAGTTACAACTATACAATCGAGGCACTTACTGAAGGGGCAAATCGCTGCCACAACACCGAGTGGCTCTCTGTAGCTCCTTGTTTCCATGTCCTTGGCCACTTCCAGCACCTCTCCGGTCATCTGTGTGGTTATACCGCACGCTGTCTCGGCCACTTGCAGGCCTCGGAGGACGTCACCTCGGGCATCCGCAAATGTCTTTCCCTGCTCCAGTGTAATCGACGCCGCGAGACGATCCCAGTTCTCGCGGATGAGCCGCACATAGTTGAACATGATCTGTTGCCGCCGGAGAATGGTCGTGTCTCTCCATGCTGGAAATGCAGCCTCGGCGCTCTTGACAGCATCGCGGAGTTCCTCATCGGTGCTTTCGGGAACGCGGGTAACGACATTGTTCGTCGCCGGGTCGTGGACGTCGATCCACTTGGTGGCTTTTGAAGGCACTGCCTTGTTGTCTATGAAGTTAGTTGTCGGTGGGGGGTTTTCGATTTTCTGATGTGTTGTCGGCCATGCAGCTCTGCGCGCCATGAATGCAGAGAAGGGCCGACGATACTGGCCCGCATGTGTCCATTGCCGGCAGACTGAGAGCCGTCTGCACGCACCGACGGAGGTTGCAATTCGGGTCATGGTGAGTCGTAATACCGTATTGTTGGCTCTTCTCCGCCTCATAAAATCCGAGTACTTTATATTCAAGAGGCCAAACACGCATCCAAGACTTCCTGAACGGGCAAGCCAGGCCGGGGTGGACCAAGCGCATTTCATATCAGGACCCACGCTAACCGGAAACACGAATCGAGCACCGAACCACGCATCTGCAGCATACTGTGGGAATCAGACAAAAGTTTGTCTTCCAAGAATGCGGAAACCTTGCTATGCGTGTTTGAAAAGTGTGTTCCGGGGTAGATCAACCGGATGTAACTTGCCCTGGTGGCAAAGGTGGCGATACACGGCTGAGCATGTTGCATCGCCAAACTGCTCAAGCTGAAGGGCCCATTACATCGGGCCAGCTGATAGTCAAGTCATTGGCCTCACTACGCCGTCTCCAAACTTCTTCGGCAATGTTCCCCAACTCACCGCTGGCGAAGAATACGCTCCCTTCCTTGACGATGGACAAACATCTTCGGGCCTCTTCCTGTAGTTCTGGGGTAGCTGCTTCGCAGGCCGCGATGAATACCGACCATGACACAAGAATGGCAAAATCCTGATCGTAGAGGCCTTCCGTGGCGCATGACAGCAGGTGATCGAACGTTTTGCGGACAAACTCCTGCAATATCATGGCGTTGACGTTGTAAACGCGACGATAGAAGTATAGGAGAAGGACTTGATGCAGTGCGAGAGCCATAGGATTGCGATCTCTAGTAGCCGGCGAAGGTGACCAACTCCAGATGTTCTGCTCCAGAGTTTTGGTATGACGAGCCAAGGCGGCCGAGACTCGGCTGTCGGTGGCAGCAATACTTTCCAATCTCTTCTTGTCGTTTGCCAGAGAGATTGTCTGTGCCAACCACGTCATTAAGGACTCTGGGACACCGTACATCTCTGGGTACATTGTTTTGTTCCATTTGCCCGTTATTTCTAGATGTATGTCGTTGTAGCCGAGTTGAGTTGGCTTCTCTTGAGAAGGGTCGAGGTCGGTATTTAAGCGGTCCTCTGTGAGACGGAATGCACGCAGAGTGGAGATGTCTTCAGAAGCTTCATAGTTCTGCCGATTTCCAATCCCTTGAGCGCTCATGGATTCAGAGCACACGCAAGTGCTTTCAGCGATGATTCGAATATGCGTGTACATGTGGTGGAGCAGACGCAACTCGAACGACTTGTGCGGTTCAGGGAGACCGCGGAGGCGTATGAGACGCTCAGCGTCATGGAGGAGAACTCGAATAGCCCGGGGCTCATAGAAGGCCTAACGCTTCATCAGCATGCGTCACGCCAACAAGTCTACACAAACAATGCACACACCGAAGCCGTTGCCATGGACAGGACAGCAAGGAGTAACTCATTGTATTTCCCCTGACTAGGCCCAGCAACCTCAGTCATCAGAGCCTCTTTCAAGAACTTCTTTGCAATCTGCTGGTACTCCTTGCCGCTATTCAACCAATGCAAATCACTCGAAGTGCGGTTGGAGCGATGGATGCGGAAGGCAGTGGCAGCCAAGACAGCGTAAAAGACGGTGAAGCGAGCACACGAGGTGGTGTTCCACAGTGTGAGCTCGCCAAATGTTTCGACGGCACAGGGCATGAAGGACTTTTCCCACGGCGACACGCGGATACGCGATGTCGAGGTGTTGGTAGTAGCCCTACAATACCGGAGAATGAACGAAGCATCAGCGGGCAGAGCATGCTCGCGGGAGGCTCCCCCCTGAGGCATGGCCGGAGGTATTATCAACTGGTGGGGGAAAGACTCGACGGCCATGAAGCTACTGCCGTGATCAACTACCGTATCAACTGGCAGTGGCATTTCCAGCTGGGGAAATTGCTGGCTGGGGGATGGCTGTGGCATGAACAGGACTGGATCATCATGCTGTGTGGGGTAGATGTTCAAGATGTCATCGACGTCACAATCCAAGAGGGAATTGTCGACCTGGGGATCATGGGGCGGCACCTCTTCAATCACGTGATCAGAGCCGTCGGAGGTGGGCGGCGAGCCGTTCGGAGGCTGTGCTCGTGGCGGCGGCTCGAAAACCCTGAAGGCGTGGAAAGGGCCGACGGTGACGCTTGCGTCGACGTCACGACGCTCAAGGCGCTCCGACTCCAGATCCAGGTGGAGGAGCAGATCCATAGCCGGGCGGCCGCCAGTGCTCTGCTGCAGCTCGAGGCTCATCTGGCTGCGGTCGCTTTCTGGCAGATGCGTCAGCGCCGCGTAGGGGCCGAGAGGATGGGGAAGGTGTCACCGTTGAAGAGGGTGCGGCGGAACATGGCTGCTGGCTGGTCCAGCTTGTCAGAGCCATTGCTGTCAGGCATCCATAGCAGCTGGGCGGCGTAGCCCTGACATGGCAGGTTATTGCGGCGACATGAGTTGCAGACGGGACGGGCTTCGTCGCACTTGAGGTGTCTAGCGCGGCAAGTGCCACAGCCGGTGAATGTGCGCGAGCGGGGAACGGGAGTTCGTTGGGCCATGTGATTAGCCGGAGCGTTGCATCGGGGCAGAGGGCGGTGGTGTCAGAACGAGGATGAAATGAAAAGGGCAGGAAGGCAGATAAATGTGTGGTTGATGGTTGAGGAAGGCGTCGCCGGAGCTGTGGCGGGGCAGCGTGCAGGGGGCCCCCTGCCTGAGGCGCCGAGCCTGGCCCGCCGCCCTGGACCCTTACCCGGCGATTATATCGACTATAATACACCAATTGATTGCAAGCTGCAGCGAGAGCACATCCCAGTTCTGTTCCTTTCATGAAGACCATGCTAGCCTCAAAGTTTGCTGTACGCCGCTCGCTATGCGTTGCGGCGCGGCGAAATGCCTCGAGCGCGGGTGCGGCCTTGTTTGACCGCGAGCCTGCGGCGCCGCGGATGCGCACCACTTCACTCCCTGGCCCGGAAGCTCAGGCTGCCGTCAGCCAGCTCGACCGCGTCTTCGACACGCGCAGCTTGAACATGCTTGTCGACTACGATCAGTGCTGCGGCAACTAGTACTCACCTCACCCACCACCGCCCTTCCGCGCATTGCTGACCAGCGGCAGCCTCGCCGATGTGGACGGAAATGTCTTCCTGGACGTGTACGTCGATGCTACTTCACAATGAGCTTTCCCTTTGCTGACGCTTGCCTTTCCACCCAGCTTCTCGCAGATCGCCTCCATCCCCATCGGCTACAATAACCCTGCTCTCGCTCGCACCGCCTCCTCTCCCGCCATGGTCAGCGCCCTCATCAACCGGCCAGCGCTTGGCAATTTCCCCTCCCGTGACTGGGCGCAGATTCTCTCCACTGGGCTCTTGCGCGCCGCACCGCAGGGCCTGGATCAAGTCTTTACCGCAATGGCCGGCTCCGATGCAAACGAAACAGCATACAAGGCCGCCTTCATGTGGCGCCGTGCACAAGAGCGTGGCTCAGTTGACTTCACCGACGCTGAGCTGAGCTCCGTCATGCTGAATCAAGCCCCTGGCTCGCCGAACTACTCGATACTGTCCTTCAGCTCTGGCTTCCACGGCCGCTTGTTCGGCAGTCTGTCGACGACACGGAGCAAGGCGATACACAAGCTGGATATTCCTGCCTTTGACTGGCCTGTCGCCCCCTTCCCGAAGCTGCGCTACCCCCTCGAAGCGCATCAGGCGGAGAATGAGGCAGAGGAGCACAGGTGCCTGCGTGAAACGGAGAAGATCATCGATCAGTTCCGCAATCCTGTCGCGGCAGTGGTCGTTGAGCCCATCCAATCCGAGGGCGGAGATAACCACGCAAGCCCATCTTTCTTCCGTGGCTTGCGAGAATTGACGAAGCGCAAGGGCGTCTTGATGATTGTTGACGAGGTTCAGACTGGTGTGGGTGCGACTGGGAAGTTCTGGGCTCACGAGGTGAGAAGACAGGCACTGGCTTCGTGGCATTTGACTTACGAGTTAAACATAGCACTGGGGTCTCTCAACCCCACCGGATATGGTCACCTTCTCCAAGAAGGCCCAAGCTGCAGGCTTCTACTATGGCGATGCCAGTCTGAGGCCGAACAAGCCATACAGGCAGTTCAATACTTGGATGGGAGACCCCGCGCGGGCGCTGATCTTCCGTACCATTCTGGAAGAAATTGAACGGCTTCGCTTGGTGGACAACACTGCTTCTGTGGGTGGTTATCTTTATAGCTGTCTCGAAAGCCTTTCTCGCCAGTTCCCCGATGAGATTCAGAATCTACGCGGCAAAGACCGTGGCACCTTCATTGCTTGGGACAGCCCGCGCAGGGACGCGATTATCAAGACCGCTAAGTCAAGGGGTGTCAATATGGGAGGCAGTGGCGAGAGAACCATTAGATTGAGACCCATGCTTATCTTTCAGAAGCACCACGGTAAGTTCATGTTGATATGTTCGTTCAGGGGTTAACACTAACACTCTTTTCCGCAGCCGACATCCTGCTCGATACACTCGAGCAAATATTTAAAAGCGCCTGATACCGAAATCACGTAGATAGATACCAGATAGCCTTGGCTGATAATCAGAAGGCGCCGTAGTGATGAAAAGTTTTCTCTGAGACATTCATGTGGTTGTTCCCGTCCGTGCAGAGCAACGTTGCCTATCTTAAACCGCTCAGCGCCACTGTCCTCCAGATAACCAATCGCATTATGTACCGTATCTTGCCACATCCGGCCCAACGCGCAAATATTACTGGGGCTGATCCCGTATCTGCATATCTATCTACCCACATCTATTAAGAGCAGGTGCTTGGCAGGTCAGTGACATAAGTTTGCATTCCGTATCACTGGCCAGCTATCTTGGCCGGCAGCCTGATTGCCCGCCCATGATACTGTATCTTATCTAGCTCCAATCCATCAGCCGATACCCCGCATACGCCACGGCGGTCACCAACCTGCTTTGGCCAGAAAAGTAGGCTACCCCGGACGCGCGTAAGGTTCTCCACGGATAGGCTATCGGCTACCTGCGACGTCACGTTTGCCGACTAACCTGGCCCCAGCCACCATCGACCTGCTGGAAGAGTTTGACCGTTGATAAATACCCATTCTCACAGCGGTCAGGAGACATCAGACGTTCTGCATGCCTTTCCTTTGCGAACACGACGCTGCCGTCCCCATCCGCTAGCCGCGTTTTCATTTTGAGAAGTCGCTACTCGATTTGTTCACCTTTCCCACTGGCCACTGCACGAAATCGTGCCCGACGAAACCCCTTCATCCTCTATCGAAAACGGGTCCACCCCAACGACAGTCAACATGGGCGAGAAGTCTGAATTCGGTCCCGATCTCGAGAATCCACTCCACCCCGTCACTTCCAACGCGTTGGGCCAATGTGAAGCTGTCGACATTGAACATGACACAACCCAGCGTGGCCTCAAATCCCGCCATGCGCAGATGATTGCGCTTGGTGGTACCATTGGCACCGGTCTCTTTGTGGGCTCAGGGCAGGGACTAAACATGGGTGGACCAATCTTTCTGGTTCTCTCGTACCTGATCCTCACTGTGCTCGTCTACGGAATCGTCACATGCACGACCGAGATGAGCTCGTATCTGCCAGTCCCTGGTTCGTCAGTCTCTTATTACGCCAACCGCTTTCTGTCCCCGAGCTTGGGTTTTGCCCTGGGATGGATCTACTGGTACGTCTTTTCCATCACCGTACCGGCTGAAATCACCGCCGGGGCCCTCGTCATCGAGTACTGGAACCCGCCCGTCCACCAGGCGGTCTGGATCACTCTGCTCTTGGTCGTCATCGTCGGGCTCAACTGCATGCCCGTCAAGATATACGGCGAGACCGAGTTCTGGTTCGCATCTCTGAAAGTCATTGGTATTATGGGCCTCCTGGTTATGGCCGTTGTCCTGATCCTCGGCGGAGGCCCCAACCACGATCGCCTTGGCTTCCGCTATTGGATTACCCCGGGACCCTTCAACGAATATATCGTTACAGGTGATAGCGGGCGCTTCGTCGCCTTTATCAGCGTTCTCACCTTCTCGTACTTCGCCTTTGCCTTCTCCCCCGAGCTCCTCGTCGTCACGGGCGGCGAGATGCAGTCGCCCCGCTACAATCTTCCCATCGCCGGTCGCCGCTACTTCTACCGTTTGATCATCTTCTACATCCTCGGCGCCTTCGCTATTAGCTTAATCGTCTCGAGCAAAGATGAGGCTTTGCTAGGCGGTGGCAAGGGCGCCGGCACCTCCCCCTGGGCCATCGCGGCCAAGAACGCCGGCATCACCGGCCTCGATTCGGTCATCAACGCCATCATCCTAACGTCCGCCTGGTCTGCGGGCAACTCGTACCTGTTCCTCGCAAGCCGCGCGCTGTACTCGATGTCGCTGACGGGCAAAGCACCGCGGATTTTCAGCAAGTGCACCGCATCGGGCGTCCCGTATAACGCTCTAGCAGGCACGGCGGTTTTCTCGTTGTTATCGTACTTGAATTGCTCTAGCAGCGCCGCGACGGTGTTCAACTGGTTTGTCAACCTGATCAACACCGGCGGGTATATCAGCTGGATCAGCATCTGTGTCATCTACGTCCGCTTCCGCAAAGCGACCGAAGTGCAGCAGATTGTCGACCTTCCGTTCAGATCCGCGCTGCAGCCTGTCATGGCGTATGTTTGTGGCTTCATGTTCACGCTTCTGCTGCTGCTGAGCGGCCTCAAGAACTTTGTCGGCGGTAACTGGAACACGTCGAGTTTCATCACCTCCTATGTCGGTATTGCCATCTTCGCAGCGCTGTACTTTGGCCACAAGGTTCTCTTCGGTCGCAACGATCCATGGGCGATCCCAGCAGAGAGAGTCGATTTGATATCGGGGTTGGACGCGGTGCTGGCGGCGGAGAGGCCGCCGGTGAAAGAAGAGGGGAAGAGGTCCCCTCTGAGGAAGCTCAAAGTCATATTCGGATAGCCCGTGTGTTGTGGATATATTTTGACTTGCAAATGAATGCATCTATTGTTCGTTCGTACTGGTTTGTGCCCGTGCTTTGTTCACTTGAGTAGTCTCCGCCCAAAGCCAATTCGTCCATTTTTCCGCCTCGCTTCATCTACAATATACCTAAGCAGCAGTCCAGCCAGCCGAACGATTCTCCGAGGCAATGAATCGAGAGCACGTTATCCTGCCCTTCTGGTTTATCCGTTGGATCTTGAGGAGGCAGAAGCAGCCATTCAATCCCCCCGCAGGACCCTAAGCAGTTTGGCGCTTGGATCAGATCACCGGAGGCGAATCACCAATGCGTCCGAGTTCGGACAGATTCAGGTGTATAAGTGTTTGATTTAGTTAGCCTGTAGGATCTTCGGAATTCACACGTGCCTCACGATGCATGAGAATATCCTTCTCATTCGGCCGCTGCAGTATTACGAACCATCTACTTCAGATAGGGCAGCTTCCTTTGACTTCCCCGCATTTTGGGTGGTATCCTATTATCATGGCCGATTGCTATGTTAAGTGGGAAAGGGATCTATCGTTACATCGAGCGCTCTATGTGGAAAGCCTCGCCGAGACTTTACTAAGCACTGATTGGGCTCGGGAGTTCGAAACCCCACGCGAGTCTCTGGCTTCTCCGTGGGACTCGGCTTCGGTCACACGTTCCGAGATCTGCATAAGTGGGGAACTTTTTATCTGGCCGATAGTGCTTGCTTTCGCAGCGTATGTGTTCAGTCGCTTCTTTTCCCCAGCCTTACGCCTGTGTTCATGTCCACGCGTATACCCCCGATTTGCCTTCGAAGTATACCTTTTCAACATCACACAAGCTGAAGTAGATAATGGCTGAGACAAGAATTGTTGTCTTGGGGTAGGTGATCAATGCAAAAGTGCGAGTAGATATGCTAAGACTCGTCTTCAGCGCCGGCGTCATAGGCCTCACGACAGCCTTGGAGTTATCCAAGATCAAGAACTTCACCGTAACTGTCATTGCAAAGCACATGCCGGGTGACTACGATATCGAATATGCATCACCGTGGGCTGGTGCCAACTCCATACCGTAAGTATACCGGTATATGCGTCATATCCTACAAATTGCCGAGCCTGATGTCGTGCATCAAATTATTTCAAAAGTTCAACCTTTCACGAGGCAGATTCTTGCCAACACATTCGTACCAGAGCAGGGTTAATTGGGTCTCTTTAGCATCGGCGCTCCCAATTCAAATCTTGGAGAGTACGAGAAAAACACCTGGCCCGAGCTCCAACGACTAGCCTCCAGTGTGCCTGAGTCTCACATACACTTCCAAGACGCCTACCTGTACAAGCGGTTGAAAGATGCTGGCACAACTGTCGGTGATTGGTTCTCGGAGTCTATGAAGACCGATCCCTGGTGGCAAGGCTACGTGCCAAACGTAAGTAATTTTCTCTGCGCTTACATCAAACACGTTTGGTCTCCTGGTTCCTTTACGTCTAGTCCACTGAACGACGGGCTAAGCAATTTTCATGTCCTTAGTTCCGAGTCCTCGCCAGAGATGAACTTCCCGAAGGCATCGACTCAGCCACCGCGTTTACTTCTGTATGCATCAATACAGCTCTATATCTGCCATGGCTTGTCGGTCAATGCCGCAAGAACAATGTGCAGATTCATCGTGGCATTGTCAAGCACATCGCAGAAGCTGCATCATTGCATTTCAGCGGGGAGCCTGCCGACATTGTTGTCAACTGCACTGGACTTGCATCTCTCCACTTGGATGGAGTGAGAGATACGAAGGTGTATCCGGGCCGCGGACAAATTGTGGTTGTGCGAAACGAACCAGGCTATATGCTCAACATATCTGGAGTAGATGACGGTGATGAAGAGGAAACGGCATATATAATGCAGCGCGCCGATGGTAAGAACATGATTCTTCGAAGCCCTTCCTTTAGCCCGATGTTACGCCGTTGTATCATTTGACCGAGCTTCATAACTGACGATGTCTGAAGGTGGCGGCACTATCCTTGGTGGATGCTTGCAAAAGCACAGTTGGGAGTCTCAGCCAGACCCGAATCTTGCACAACGCATCATGAAAAGAGCAGTCGAGCTCTGCCCTATACTTACCAATGGTAAAGGGCCCGAGGCGCTCAGCATAATCAGACACGGTGTTGGCCTGCGACCAATGCGCGAGGGCGGTCCGCGAGTGGAAAAGGAGCGTATAGATGGTGGCATCTGGGTAGTCCACAATTACGGTCACGGCGGCTACGGTTATCAGACCAGTTACGGTTCTGCATTCGCTGCAGTGCGGCTGGCAAATGAAATTGTGAAGGCGAAAGCAAATCTTTGATTTTGAACGACATAGGTACATCAGGAGTAGCCAGTGATTCTATTGAAAGCTTTGGAGCCAAACCCATCGTAAAATTTGCGAATGTGCACTTTTTATATAGAGAACGAAGGATGGAATTTGGCAAAAGAATCTATGCATAACTAAACTCCTTCCCTTCTTATTATAACTTGAGCATCGTACTTATCTCCAAGCTCAATGTGAGTTACAATTATTTTTGTGCCACCTTGCTTTAATTTGATGCCTCGAGAACTACTTTAGAAGACGAATTAAGAAAAAGAACAAAGTTACAGAGAATAGCACTAACCATCACTTCAAAATCGCATGAGAAATATTTAAGCAGGCTTCAGAGTCAGAGCAAGCGAAATCCCCCACGCAAAAGTAAGATGCGGCTCCTAGGCACATTATTCCGCCTCACTCATCGTCTCTCCCTTCCAACTTCGCATCCCTCGCCCAAACCCCCTCCCTCCACCACCACAGCCCCGTAAACACTGCCGCAGGGCCGACCAGGACCTGCCCACCCAGCACCGCCACCGCTGCCACAAGCGCCTCTTTTGTCGTCGCCCATCCATTCCTCCGCAGCTCCCATACACTATACAAACACCAAAGCATCGCTGCCGACGCGGAGAATGCAAAGTCAAACTTCAAGAACACAAACAGATGCTCCTCAAATGACGGTGCCGACTGGACGTTCAGCGGATTCGGTAAGCCTCCAAAGACATTGGCAAACGCGACCGACGGCAGCGACGACAGCGCCACATACGCCACAACCGCAACATGCACAGTAGCGCACAGCCAAAACGCAACGCCATACGCGCGCCGAAGCGGCTGCACGTCCGCCTTCGCGTACATGTCAAACGGGGTCGGCTTGCTGACCGCCTCGATGGCCCGCTTTCCGGCGTAGGTCAGGGCGCTAACCCAGAGCGGCGAGGGCTGCCAAAAGGCGATCAGGGATTGCAGGGTATTCGCGTTGCCGTAGGGAAGGAACATCAAGATGGTTGGGACAACATAGCCGAGCAGTGCCGCCGGGAGGATGGTGTGCGCGACGGCTGTGGGGACGGGGCGGCCGACGGCTCGGGTATAGAGCGTGCGAGAGGTGGTCCAGACGGAGAGGAGGAAGTAGAGGGGGGCGATGACGCCGATGCCTTGAAGTTGGGAGGCTAGGCCAAAAACGAAGGGTCTGTATTAGGTAGGATATGTTAGCTCGGGGTACCTTTTTCAATTTGGTGATTCACGGGCTGCTCTTACAGGGAGACCAATGTAGCAGTGTTTGCACGGCGATAGCTCTCGACAGTCCAAATCAGGATGAATGGGAAAAAGCTGCTGAGCAGGTACACAAACTGCAGTGGATGGGCCGGGTCTGGCCCGGTACAAGAGTCGCTGAAGCTTGCCACAATGAACTTGAGAATGTCATCGATTGCCGGCAGGCCCGTGTACACGGCCTTCAACGGGGCGCCATCGAAAGCCGTATACTTTCCAAGGAGGTCGAAGTCCAGCCACATGGCTTTCTTGGCAACGACGAGGAGAATGGCGAAGATAGAAGCGGCAATTGCCTTGGAAATTTGCCCGCCGCCAAGTAGTTTCGCTGGGCGCTCGTCATGACATGGCTCAAACCGGGGCCGTTTGGGCATGGGAAACATAGGCAAGCGCTCTCCGGTAAGTGCTCCGTTGGCGAAATGCTCGAATGTTCCTTCCATCCCTCCGAGTGGGATGACATGGTTTGCCAGAAATTCAAGCAAAGGTGTTTCCAAAGCCATCAGGCTCTGCTGCTTGTGTCCGGCATCCACCATTCCTACCAATCGATCGCGGCGGCGGTCTTGAGTTTTCTGGAACGCCGCAGTTATGTCTGCATCTGAAGGCCTCGCGTTCTCCGGCAGTGCCTTAAGCATGGTAACGAGTTCGGTAGCAAGTGTTGCCGCGCTCTCGATCGCACTGTTGCCTCCTTGACCCGATATGGGGTTGAACTTGGAACGGTCAGCCGGTTTGACTCTGAGCCGAATGGCTGCCACTCACTTTATGTGCTGCATCACCGATAGTGATGATCCTTTTAAAGAAGAATTTGCTGAAGACAAACTCCGGAAGCGCTGTCAGAATGGCCGAGTAGTTGTTCTTGTAGAGATCTCCGAAGGTGACGTTCTCTACAATAGGGTCATTCCAGTATTTCTCTGCGACGGCTTTCTTCTCTTCCTCGCTGAAACGGCGTGGAATTTCATTTTCTATGCCATGCAGCGTCTTTTCGTTTTTAACGAAGAGAAACCAGTAGATACGGCCTCCCGGGCCATCAACAACCAAATAGCTGTGGTCGTGGCCAGTCACAGAATGCGACGAAAATCTGGCGAAGCCCGGAACAGGATTGGAGATACCGAACATGCAGGTGTAATCGCATGGCACGTCTTGACCAGTTAATAACATCCGAATAAATTGGTTAGGGTCCATTGACTTACCCGTCTGATCCGATTTGGGGAAGTAGGCAGGGGAAAGTTCATCGCCGAGACGCCACATCTCTTTCCTGACTGTGCTGTGGATACCATCTGCACCAACAAGAATATCTCCTGTGTATGTCGAACCATCTTTGGTAGTAACCTGTACGCCGGATTCTAAAGGGGTGACCTGTAGCACCCGCTTGTCCAGTAGGACTTTGGATTTGTCGCGGAGGTGGTCGTAGAACACTTCGAGGGCCATTTGACGGTCAACAAACACCGGCTCGTAGCCATGTCTGGAGAGCTATATTAGTTTCCAAAGCTCTACCGGATTCGCTTTCAGATTTGGGTTCAGACAAACCTTGCAGTGAAGTGCTCGCCAGCCAACTCGATCTTACTGAGAGGAACGCCGTTTGGAGACTTGAGATAAAGATCTGCCATCCCTCCCTTTTCGAGCCTTGCATACAGGTCATCATAGCACCCAATTTGGTCGAGAATGCGGCATCCGTTAGGGAAGAAGCCGATGCTTGCTCCAACTTGAGGGGCGATCTCCGGGTGAGCTTCGAGGACCAAGAAGTCGATATCGAGTTTTTCCAAAGTAATAGCAAGGACAAGTCCGGCTATACTGCCGCCTGCTATCAGAACCTTGAAGTTGTGTGTAGCCATTGTAGGGTTTCCGCGATTGAAACCAACGGAGGTCGTGCAGCGAAAACGTGAGAAGTCAGTTGAGTGATGCAAATCCGATCTGAGGGGCTGCCAGGTAGATGAAGGGCCATATACATAGATATACAGCAAGTATGCTCAAGTTCTAACAGTGCTGACGCGGATGATTGACGTTGTCCCTACTTCAATAGGAGGATGCTTGGGTCCGTGGAGCACGGGCTCAGCGGGTCGCGCATGCGTCCGGTTATTGCCGTATTTCACCGGCTTCGTCCGGACTTCGGGCGGGTCAAAGCCCGGCACGCTGTGGCTATGCAAGCATGAGGAAATGGATTGACCTATGAGATCGCTTGCTTGAAGCGGTTCGAACCGGGAAGTCATCCGGTCCGGTACGTTGGTTTCCGGCCCGGATGATCTGACAAAAGCCACCGGGGAGCCGAGAGCTGTCCTGGACCCTACATAGAGCTGCAGTGGAGCGGGCCGTGGCCGGCAAGGCTCACGGTCTAGGCATGTGAATATATTCAAAGGCTCTACCGCGTCAGTTTTCAAAGTATGAAAGGGGTGAGAGCTACCACTCCACACCCTGCACGGATTGCAAAAGAAAAAAAAAAGGGTCGCTGAGCATCTTTGACCTGTCTGTCGAACGACTATTCTTAAAATGAACGATTCCCTGAAGAATTCAGCATTGGCCCCCGCTGTGTCCAGGGAGTACGGCGGAACAGTACTATGGGAATGGAGTAAGAAAGGAAAATATTTGACGTCACGTACACAGTATTGGTGCTGTCGTTTTTCAATAACACCTGGCAGATCACCGGTGCCGAGACGAATTGATGAAGCGCTTGGTCCAGCATCAAAATCGGAATCAGCGTACAAACCTGACTCATGCATCGGTATTAGAGAAGTGCGCTAAAGACTACAGCTTGTATGCGAGAACCATTACATCTATTTTCAATTTTCTCTGGCGCGGCTACTCAACAATCCTTCTAATGATGCAACGCAACCTGGATAGAATTCAGCCACATCATTTATTATAAATCCGCATCACGTACAGAATAAGTCTGCTTATGTCATCGGCCCTTTACCCCGCACGAGCTAAGCTTCAAGGACTTCGCACCATGACCTCTCCATCCTCAAAAATCCATGCGTTTCTCCTTTCATCCCGTATTGGACCCACGATGCCGAAGAGATTAGCTTTCCTCTCAAATCTTCGAGATAGAATTGCAGATCCCCATTTGCCGTCATCAATCCGCAAACATGGCAGATCCTTGACCAAAACCGATAGCATTCCTTCCACTGGGGGGTGCAACCACTGCAACGCTTTCATACGCATGCTCAACGAGGAGCTTTGGCAAGAACACCACCAGGGTTTACGAACAGATATACGGTTTTCTTCGAAGTCAGATTGCAGCATCTGTTCTACCATCCGCCAAAGCTTCCGGCAAGCACATGGAGAGTCCGCAGCGCAATTTGCAGAAACGGAAGCTTTTCTCGTTGATAACATATCGCCGATGATGGGGATGGACGTCTACTTCCTTTGGCCGGCGATGCAAAAGGAAATCCAGAGGAGAAAAGGTATCTATCTTCTGCCGCTCGACGTTCCGGAGGGCCAGCCTCCTGGCCGTCTTAGTGATCCGAAGGCAGTCGATCTCCACCTAGTCCAACGATGGATCCACTGTTGTGACCAATGGCATGCCGAGACTTGCCACTCCACCTACCAACACAAGCTTGATGGGGTGGGACTACTCCGGGTGGTCGATGTGCAGAAGCAATGCCTTGCATACATTGAGCCAGGCTCGCGCTATTTTGCACTGAGCTACGTGTGGGGACGCGTCGAAACGCTGCAGACAACACGGAAGAACCTGGAACAGCTCGAACAGGACGGTGCCTTGTCTTCAGGGAAGCACGTAATCCCGCGAACTATCCGTGACGCCATTGAGGTGGTATCGAAAATTGGCGAGCGATACCTCTGGATCGATGCCCTGTGCATCATCCAGGACAAAGACTCTGACGAGAAACCGGTTCTCCTGGGACAGATGGACAAGATCTACGGAAATGCTTATGTCACTATCGTTGCAGCCGTGGGGGACAACGCAGATGCTGGGTTGCCTGGTGTCTGTTGCGACCATCCTCGGATTATCCCACAGTCTGTGCTATCATATGGTGACGGTCGGCGCTTGGCCATTTCACAATCACCTTTCGAGCACACGCTTGGACAGCACTACGATGAGGTAAGATGCACTTGTATGTGGAACAAACGGGCGTGGACTCTACAGGAGCGGCTTCTTTCCCGTCGAAAATTGATCTTTCTCGAGGAAGGCGTTCATTTCAATTGCCACAGCATGACATGGACCGAAGACATCGCGGTCGAGACAGAAGAGACGATACGGCACTTTCAGATGTTTGATTTCGAAGGCGTCACGGACGAAGACCGTTGGTTCTCAGGTATCAGCCGGAAAGGAAGCCATCCGAGAAAAAAGGAAGAATACACGGTTCCTGGTCCGGAATCCACCCTTCCCAGTTTTGTAGACTATTGCAACCTCGTCTCCAACCACTTGCGAAGAGAAATATCATTCCAGGAAGACATCCTCAACGCTTTCCAGGGTATATTGAGCAGCTTGGGCCACTCCTTCGGCTCTTTCCACTACGGACTCCCGGAGACATTTTTCACCTTGGGTCTGCTTTGGCAACCGAGTGACTTCTGTAGGCGCCGAACCAAGACCGCAACTAAGGATATTCTCCTGGAAATTCCATCATGGTCCTGGGCCGGTTGGGTTTGCAACGTGGACGTCGCGCATTGGACGGCCGCTTGCGACTACGTCGTACACCAAAACATCGCGCGAAGTTATCGCACTACCCCAGCGACCACATTTTTCTCGCCCTTGGCCGGAAAAGAAGCACAGATTGAGAAATGGCACTTCCAAATACTGGATGACAGGATGCAGTACAGGTCAGTCGCTGACGAGCCTCCAAGCGAGTCGACAGATCATTTGCCGGATGGATGGGAGCGCGGAAACGTGAAGGAACACACGTATCTCGGCCGCCAGCGCTTTGCTGACTTTTGGCATCATTCTGATCCCGGAATGCGGTTCCTATATCCCATCCCTACCTCATCACCTTCACCTACTACCAAGCTATCAGTTCAGCAGCGAAGCCGTTCTACGGTCCTGCACTTCCGCTCAGAGACAGCAACGTTTAAGGTCTCGCCCAGTGCGCATAACTATGGCAGTCGCCGAAATGCTGCATCGATCCTTGATTCTGATGGACAGTGGTGCGGAATTGCTATCCTACACCACGAGCCATTGGAGTGCGACTCGCCGGCAGAGATTGAAAGGATGTTTGTGAAGATCTCACAAGGTGAGATTTTTGCAGCGTGTGTTGAAGAAGATGTTTTTCCAGAAGCGCGCTTTGTTCGGTTTTGGGGCTCACCGGAATGGTACAGATATGTGAATATTATCATGGTAGAGCAGCGAGAAAGCTTGATGGAGAGGGTGGCGGTGGGCCGAATTCGTGAAGATGTGTGGTTATCTGTCAGACAAGACTCTGAAGATATTTATTTAACGTAATACCATATGCTTCATGTAGACTGAAAGGATGTAGATATGTGTAATTGCACCCTACCAAAGATTGATGTGTCTCATTCTTTGCTTTCGCGAACATGGCAGTGTAGGTAGCCTCAGGCTCGCTGCACTGGCTACTTCCAGAAACAACTTTCACTGTCACTATTCACGAACACTGGGGCGCATTGGAGATGAAATGATAAGCAGCAAAAGTATTCTCAATTAAAAGCAAGCTCAGAATGTCGGCAAACCAAAGCGGCCTATCGATCCCGACCCAAAGAAAAGAAAAGATATCGCTTTGAATGGCCCTGCCCAATGCAGTCGCTGCGTTTCACTGCACAAGCCCGAGCCAACAAGAGTCACAACGAGACGCTTAGCAAGAGATGCCAGAGCCGCTGGGGATGTTGGAGCACTTGGTGCTGGTCTTGCCGCCAGTGACGCTGATACCAGATCCAGTCCATCCAGAGCAGGCACCCTTGGCGCAGAGGATGTAGATGTCAGTGCCAGAGGACTTGACGGTACCCTTGATGTTCTTGAGGGTGAGGTCAGTGATCGGGACACCGCTGGTAGGGGTACCAGTGGGGGAGCCGTTCTCGTAATCCTGCTCAATGACAATGCCGTACTTGGCAATGTTGCTAAGGGTGATGCCGGAGTATGTGACGCCTGGAGTGAAGAGTGTTAGCGGTGGGTGATCTTTGTGGGGATTTGCGGGGGCTGCAGTCACTTACCGGACACGGAACCGGTGGCGCCGGACACGGTCTTGATACGAACACCGTTGTCGGAGTTCTTGATCGTGCAGTTCGTAACGGTGACGCCCTTGACGGTGTTGTCGGAACGGCCGCCAACGGAGCCGATCGAAATACCGTGACCGCCGGAGCAGGTGTTGCCGGTGAACTTGATGTTGGTACCGGAGTTCACAGCCAAGCAGTCATCCTGGTTCTGGATGTTCGAGTTGGAGATGGTGATATCCGTGGACGAACCGACGTCGAAGGCGTCAGTGTTGTGGCCGCCAGCGGAGTCACCGGCCGAGTTGTCGATGGTGATCGAATCCAGAGTAAGTCCGGAAGAGCTGTTGATCGAAAAGCCCTGAACAGGCGTGTTCTTAACGTTCAGGCCCTTGATCGAAGAAGTGCCCTTCAGGCTGTGGGCGTAGAAGAACTTGGGCTTGGTCTTGCCGCCGTTGCTACCCTTGCTGTCCCACCACTTGGCACCGTTGCCGTCGATGACGTGGCCGGAGGCACCGGACACCTGGATGTTGGTGCCAGAGACGGAAATGAGAGGGCCCTCCCACTCCTTGTAACCGAAGGAGGTGGTGCCCTGGAAAACAACGCTGGTGCCCGACTTCAGGCCAGTGAGATCGAGCGTGGTGCCGGCAGGAACAGCAATGTTGTTCAGGGTGATGGTGGTGCAGGAGGTCTTGCCCTTGATGGCAGAGGCAGCGTCGGTGAAAGTGCAGCTGGCGCGCTCGGCGAGCTCAGTGGGGGCAGCAGCAACGCAGGCAACGCCGACGCCGGCGCCGGCAAGGAGGGTGGAAACCTTGACCATTTTGAAGGTTGAAAGAATGTAGTGAGTGAATGTAGTATGTGCAAGAACAAAGCGAAGGAAGGAGTGCGATGATGGGAAAAACAAGACTTCTGGGCGCCTTGGAACTCGACTTATATAGCACCACGGCTCCTCGAGAACCTGAGGCCGTCCGCATCTGTGACGGAAGCTAAGATTGCTAAGAGGTGATGCGCGCAGGGGTTGCTGCTAGGCGTTTGAAAGTAGGGTTAAACGTGCTATCACCAGTCTTAGCGAGATGCTCTAGAACCCTGGCGCAGAGCGCCCACAGACTGCGACTCAGAGAACGTCGCGGACGGCCGTATAGGGCTGTGGCGGCGTCCAGGCGACCGAAATGGCCCCGCACGTGTCTGTATACTGCATGCTGCAATACTTTGGCAGCAGAAATTCCACTACAGATGGACGGTATCATGTGGAGTGCCGTCAAGCTTCGCATGAGAAGCTTGGCCTTCTTCTGCTGCTGCTTGGCATATGGGGAAAGACGATCGCATGAGGGGAACCGATGGAGTTCCCAAACACCATCCATGGTGGAAACAGGGGCAGCGGCGCAGCTACCGGAAGGGGAATGGGAGTGCCGCGGCGAAACAAATTCCGGGGGCCAATACGAGATTTGGTGGCTTCGATGCAAGCGAGCGGAGTTAATCCGAGCGGGGCGGGGCGGCGGACTCCTGTGTTTTGGCGGCGGACGTTTCCATCTGCCGCTCAGGCCCACCAAATAGAGCCGAAATGAGGCGGCAGTTCGATCAACTTGAAACACCAACCCGCGGGAATTTTTCCGGGCCTCTCGCAACACTATTGCCTGACCACTGTTTCGCCGTGACGTTACTTGTTTGCATCGCTGCCGTCGAACCACCTTCTATTTCCGGTGCCAGACACCCATGTCCCTCACCGCTAAGCATTCATCCGTGCTCCGGGGCCATCTACAAACGTACCACGTCCGCAGCCACTCTAGCTTATTGAAGAGCCGCATCAATAGGGGCTGTGTTGGGCGCCTGGTGTAGGGACGGAAGTTGGCGGCAATACACTCGCATTCAACACAGTACCAGGGGTGTCTGCAATGCAAAATAGATCCAAGCAGTGGATCCATCAACAGCTCACCGACGGTTTCGAATGATTCACAGACTCCTCCGCTTTCTTCCGCGTGTGGTTTCTTGAGTCGGATACAACAGACACGAGAAACAAAGAGTGTAGGCGTGGAACCAGGCCCGAATACCCGTACGAATGCTAAGGTTGAGCTCAATTTTTCCGCGCCGTCATATTGCGGGGTAGCGTGACCACAGCCACGCCGAAGTGGCTTCCCGTCTTGGCCGGCGCTGCCAAATAGTATTAGCAGCCATACTGTGCCGGCAAATAATAATGCGTGGGCAGCATCACTTGTCGTGATAGTAAGCTGCGTGGTGGGGTCAGGTGCGCACGGTCGTCAGATCATCGTATGCAGGGTCAAGGGTAGGTACAAAAGCTTATCGATATGCATGTCGGCGATTAATCCGGTGGGCCACTTTAATCAGCGGCTGTTTGGACATCGGCATACCGGAGGTCGAAACTGACCAGTGCATTCTCCTGCTAGAAGTAGGGGGGAGTGGTTGCTCTGGCATCACAAAAGTAGCGGTGTAGCCTTCTTCGTTCACGATGGGGTGGGAAAAAGCTGCATTTATCCGATGGTCCACGATAACTAATAGCTGCTTACCCATCCAACCGGTGATTGACTTGACAAGAATAGAAACATTCAACTCGTCCATTCAGCAGAAAGGAGTGGAAGCTTCTTGTACCTAAATGAGTTGATGCAAGAAGCGTGCGAACCTGAGCAAGAAGCCCTCTTCCAACCAGCCAAAAGTCCCACCTCACTCTCTGTCGACCCTCACCGCAAAGCAGCCGTGCGCCGCGTAATGCAAATGCAAATACTCGACCCTCTCATCTGCCTCCTGCCCCTCTGAGAACAACCTCTCGCAAGCCGTGACCAGGTCCTTACCCTCGGCAACCTCAGCCTCTTTCAGCATACCCCTCTTGTCAAATGCCCTGACCGCCATCAACCTCGCCGCCTGCTGCTCCGGCACGCACCCACCGAAATCCTTCCTTACGTCGACCAACTCGCAGGCGTTGTCCTTTGATGCCAGATCGTGCACGAATATGGCGGTGGCTCCGCGATACGGACTGTCCTTGTTGGCCGTGAGAAAGGGATCGTAGGAAAGCAGCATGGCGCGGTCGCCAGGTGCAATATCGCGGAGGCAACGCCGGCACGGTACGGGAGTGGAGAGGGTTCTGGGGACGGCGGCGGCAAGCGCGGCGGGAGTGAGCGGCGTGGGGAGGGGGCGCCAGTGGAGAGTAGGAGGCAGGGGGACTTTGTGCGACATTTCTTTTATGAGTAAGTTGCTGGTCCAAAACTTGCGGTCGGATGGGTTGTTGGTAAAATGCGGGCATTCCCGGGGTTTTCTGGGGGTCCTTACTGTTGCTTTGTGGATTGCAAATGAGCTGGAAGTGAACAGTGTGGTGCTTGGTGAAGTTGAGTCTGCGTGGTAGAGGTGAATGACAAGCCATCTTTATACTTGACCGCACTCCTTCACGCTGTACCGATCGCCCGTGGAGTCAGCCCATACATCCTTTCGAATTGACCAATGAGCTCTGAGATTTCCAGTGTGCATATTCCGGATACGAGAAGAATGCGCTTTGGCTGTTGAGTTTAATGATTTGGCTGGCTCAAGGTCAAAAGTTCGACAGCATCGACGGTGGAAGTGACCAATGAGAATAGTTTCCAGTTGGCGGGCTTATGGTGATCGAAGTGACCAATCAGGTGGCTCGCCAACTAACAGGGTACTTCACTCGGCCCAACAAACTCCCACTCTTACTTAGTGATTGCCTTGGCCATCGAGACAATTCGTTCAATATCCTTTGTTCTCCTGTGGCTGCCCCTCGCTCGAGATTGTATTGATCAACAAATATTGTGGAAGGCATTTGAAGGTAAGCAGATGTCCAAAAGTCTTATCGATAAGAACTGTATGACACCAAAGACATATCGATGGAAGAGCTTGAGAAGCTACAGTGGTCTGTTCATTGCAATTTATACCGTGGCTGTCGCTTCAGACAATGTTTTAAATGCTATTCAAGTTCAATGTCCCATAGCGAGGCATACACGAGCAAATTGAGAGGCACGTTCCCTCGACTGTGGCCTTGCTTTCGGGAAGGCGCACGGCAGGGATCCAGGTACCCATCCGCCATCGCTCGCAATTCCAGTCGCCATCTTTCCCCATCATCTATTATGGTTACGGGTCCCTGGTTCTGTTGATGAAAGGCTTCTCAAAGACCACCACGTCGAAACAGCTACCGAAGTCATCCCATGATGTCACTGCTTCTGCTTGCAGGGACCATCTCGGAGTAGCTTAGCCACGGACTTTGCGTTGAGGATACGTGCGTCGAGCACGACCCTGCGGCCGAGACGGAGGCGGCGCCGGTAGAAGAAAGCTGAGAAGAATGAGATAGAGGAGAAAGACTCCAAAGAAGAGTAGGACGGGCTTCACAGCGCAAAGCGTGAGAAGCTGAATGACGCGGCCGAGAAGGGTGCAGGAAGTGACGATCAAGTTGAGCCAATGATCAATCAGAGTGAGGAAGTTGACGTGTATATCGATCATAATGGTAGATAAGTCAGTGTCGTTGGTCGCTTGCTCCATGGTATCAAGCTTGATGTCCTGAAAGCGACGGTTGGTAGTGAGGCTAGTGTAGAGAGACGCAGGAAGGATGCTTTGTAGGGTGTCGGACAAGTGGATTATATGAGAATCTCAAGCTTCGGTTGCGATAGTTATCGGGAGAGAGAAGTTTGCTTTTGGAGGGCGCAGATGGAGGGCGGAAAGTTTGTAGAGGCGGGAACAAGTCTACTATGGCTGTCGCTGGCCACTTACGCGCAAACGTAATGCCGCCGTGCTGTCTCCCACACCAGACATGAGAATCCAGCTGTAGCTCGCAAAGCAATATACAGCACCGCAAAGGCCATTCCTACATCTTCCCTTTCCCAAAAGCGCTTCGGAATTGAGCGGCTCTCTTATCCTCTTCCGTTTCTATCTATCAACCTGCTCCAATTGTTGTTGCATTGATCGCAAATGGTCCGCGTCTCAAGCAGATGATTGGCCAATGGCTGCGTCGCGTCGGAAGCCAAGCGAGCGACACGCGGGCCCCCGCAAAACTAAGCTTACAAACGCGTCCACCCCAAGTCCAGCCTCCTCCACCATCATCACCGACCACCCTGCCACCGCCTCTCTTCAGCTATGGCGCAAGTCGCCGCTGCTGCCCGCGCAGCAAAAGCCACGCGCAGTGCCCCAACATCCGCCTCCGCTCCGCCAGAAACCACCCAACGCGCCTCACGCGTCCGCAATGCTACCACGCCGGCGCCTCCATCATCCTCCTCCGCTCCGCCCAAGACACTCAAGGACACAGACAAGAGACGAGGCACCGCGGCGCGCACAGGATCGGCATCGATGGCTGCACCTGCTGCTGCCGAGACGTCGGACTTTTACGAAGCGCGCGCCATCATCGACGAGAAAGGATCGCGCTATCTGATCGACTGGGAGGGCGTCGATCCGGCAACGGGTGCAGCGTACGCGCCGACGTGGGAGCCAAAGCGCTCTGCGAATGCGGCGCTGAAGCGTGAATGGGAGGGAAAGAAAGCAAAGAACGGGGCCGAGCAGGCCAAGGTTGGAGATGCTGAGACGCGGAGCCAGGGCCAGAGCAAAGTACAACGAAGCAATGCCCGCAATGGGACAGCGCAAAAGGACTCAGCATCGAACCGCGCACTCCGCGCGCCCTCTGGTCGCCAGCGAGAGCAGCGCATTGGCAAGGAAGCTCAGGATCGGGAAGTGCGAAAAAAGAACCAGACCGGCCGGCCTTCCGCCCAAGACAGCAAACACAAGTCCGATACCGGCCATGAAGCTCACCAGAACACGCTGCGTGAGCCCTCGGGCCGCGATCTCAAGCGCAAGCGCGGCACTGACGGCGCCGCCGACAGGGCCAAGCCTGAGTCCGCTACTACTCGTTCGCAACCCCAGCCAAACAACAAAAGGCAGCGCCGCCAGCCCGCTGAGCTTCCATTGGAGTCTCCTTCCGAGCAAGTCTTCCCCGCAAGAGCCATCACCGGCGAGCGGTCGCGGCAGTACTGCGTCGCGTGGGAGAAGGACCCTGTCACCGGAGAGGAATATGAAGATACCTGGGAGCCGAAGAGCTACGTGTCGCGGGATCTGGTGGCTGAATGGCGTCGGCAGCAGAAAGGCATGTCGCAGAAGGCGTCGACGAAACAGAAAAGGCAGCCGGCAGAGAAGACACATGAGAGCCAGGAGGAACAGCAACAGGAAGAACCGGACGACAATGTTTATTCCGTGAGGGCAATCATCGGTGAACGCAAGCGCCAATATCTCGTGGCTTGGGAGGACGATCCGAGGACTGGAGAGAAGTTCGAGGATACCTGGGAACCGAAAGGCAACGTCGCGAAGGACCTGGTGGCTGAGTGGCGGCAGCAGAAGGATACGAAGCGGCCTAAGGAGGCGTCGAAGCAGCCTAAGGAAGCGTCGAAGCAGCCTGAGGAGACGCCGAATCAGCCTGAGGAGACGTTGAAGCGGCCAGAGGAGACGTTGAAGCAGCCAGAGGAGACGTTGAAATGGCCAGAGGAGACATTAAAGCGGCCAGAGGAGACGCCGAAGCGACTGAAAGAGCAGGCGCAGAAGCCACCCGAGGAGTCTCCAGCCACAGCAGCATTCTCGGAGATGGTAATGGAGGTGCTGCGCGAGGAAGAGCAAAGGCAACAATCCCCGTATGTGCATCTTTCCCGTTCCCCCGAAGTTTCTTGGAACTGACAGTCCCTGGAAGCTCTCTCCCAATCGGGCCAGTGACTCCACGTAGAGACGAAGACGAGTACGAAGAAGATGAAGAAGAGGGTTCATATACGCCATCTTCCACCATGGTACTTACTGCTGCTCCCGTCGCCGACGTTATCACCATGGAGCCCCACACAAGTGAGACACCGGGCACAAACCACAACACTACGAAATCAGCTAACTCAATCATCCCACAGCAGCAGATTAGGAACGCCCCAGGACTTGAAAATGCGTGGTCCTTCTGGGAAGAATGCTACCCTCGCACCCGAACGGTCGTTACGTACGGCTCGAAAAGCCGAAGGCTACTCGCGGATCTATAGAGTTTGGGCGCGTCAGCATCTGCATATCGCAACCCCCACGGTATTGGTGACTGTCTTTCCCGCGCAGCCAGTGAGACGGGTCTCGCACTCCCGCTCAGCTCATCTAGTCTTCCGGAAGAGTGGGTAGGATCGTGTGATATAGTGCAGCCCGGCTGCACGTCGTATTTGCAGGAACATGTTGCACAGCGACAGGGACCTCGGACTAGCGTGTGGTACCGATCCAGAAGTATAATGGCTAATCTCCTCAACTTGAAAAAGACGAGATTCCAGGCTCCAGAGCCCCTGCAATATTAACCATTCAGACTATTTTTCATGATCAGTTCTGCCCGCACTTCTTTGGTACCACTCTGTCTTTTATTGAGTATACTGACGCGCTGCTATTGGTCTGCGCCTACATCCTGCAACGAGGCCTTGGGAACTGCAAACGCTCGGACTGGTGACACTGACCCCGCAACTATGCCTAAAAGCATCTGCCAGTGTCACAAGCCAGCCGAGCTGGCGCCTGCCACTTGTGATGCCGCCCCTTCCTTTTGGAAAAGAAACGTGCCGTTTGCGTGGTTTACCGACGTGAATCACGCTTCTTGATACGACAGGACAGATAAGATGACGGAAGAGCTTCAGTGGATGAGGATTTAAAGCAGGTAGCAGAATCTAAGATAATAGACAAGCATTTGCCAAGGCCCTCATTAAGCTGATCTGTAAGAGCTGATGGTTCCACTGCCGCTCTAGATAAGACCAGTGCATTCTATGCGCCGTTTTCGGGTGGCGCGAAACGGCTGGAGATCCTGCAAATATCAACAACATGCACTCCGTTGAGCGTGATCTCAAACATCGCTACAGCAATCTCCCGCATTTGATGGCTCCAGCAAGATGCTTGTTCCTGTTGTACAACGGCTCTGCCGTTGTGTGATAACGTCAGGCGTTGGAAACTCGACCAGGCTCAGGGAAGGAAAGTCCGGAGCCTGCCATACTTAGTCGTTTGAGACAACAGAGAGCTGTTCAGCAGATCAACGCCCTCGTGCAGCATCTATATAATTTCTCGATACTTTTGAAGTCCAGAGAACACCCCACAGGTAGCCATGTCTCACCTCACGCCAAAATACACCACAGAAGAAGTTGGTCACACAAACCAGACAATGGAGCAACCCGCTGCGCTTCCCATGACAACTTCTTTGCCCATCGCTGGCCAGCATAACTCTATCGAGCCTGTTTCAGGTCCGCAGAAGCGTTTCCGCGAGGGAACCACTCACAACCCACTCCCATCTTTGTTGTATGTGTGATTCCTCCCTTGTCTGTTCCGCTCCTCTTAACTCCGCCTTTCCTTTTGGCCCAACTCAACTCCGAAGGCACAACTAACCGCACCGAACTTCAAGCAGCACCGACGAAGAGATTCGCGATATCAAAGCTCATCGCTCTTCTAACCTTCTCACATTCTCCCCTCCTGGTATCAGCACATTCATTACCGCGCCCGCGGACACCACATTCACCATCCTTCCAACTGACGCTCCGTACAACGGCCGTACCGCCGAGACGGCATTCCACGGTCTCCCCGCCTGCGCCACCCAATTCTCCGCATCCACTTCTCCCACCTGCGTTCTGGCCACCAACAACGCTCCCACAGCGCAAGACAGCGACCCCAAGCAGCCCTGCATCTTCTCGCCCAGCCTCGTCCGATGGGTCGTCGATGCCGCTACGCAGACGCGGTGGAAGGGGTGGGATATGCCTCCTTGGCGAACGGCAGAGCTTGATGTCATTGCGGAAGAGGAGGGGAAGGTTAGAGGCGCGAAGAAGAGGAGAGTGGGGGAGTATGTGGCTGGGGTGGAGTTGGTTGGGGCTGTGGTTGGTGGGGGTTCTGGTGGCAGTTGCGATGGAGAGGACATGTATGATTCGGATGAGACGGTATCAGCGAAGGGCGAGGAAGGGGTGGGAGAGGAGTGGGAAGATACTGAGACTGGGGCCGGGTCTGCTATGGGACTGGAGCACGGTGGTGTGGGTACTGCGGAAGTGGAGTTGGGTGGCAGTATGGACAAAAACAGTGTTGGTGGAGAAGCAGAGGTGCTTGAGCTAGGACTGAAGCAAGATGGTGCTACGGCATGGTAGTGGCTCTCTTATGCCATAGGGAGATGTCATAGGACCGATGTTTAATATCAGCATCACATATCATCTGGCGCGTAGAGACCTACTGCGTGATTATATTCAATATCATTATTGAACAGCAGCCTGCCGGCCATGTTGTGTGTTGGTATAGCTTGCTGCCACAATTACGATCGACCCATTTATTCTTCCAGATTAGGCAGTGATATCACCACCACCACTCACGCAGCTGGCACATTCCGTCGGACGCTGATTACTCCCCTGCACCCTGCGTTTCACCCCGGTCCCTGATTGCCAGCGCTAGCGCCTGCGGGCCGCCGGGTCGAGCGGCTCGATCCGCCAGCCACCCGGCCCACTTTTCTCAGGCAGCGCTACTGAACACTACACCAGTGCGACCAACAGCGCGGCTAGGTTCAGGGTCCATGTCGCACTGAATTCGAATCTCTGTGTGGACAGCATCTGTAGTACAAGCGGCCGAACTAGTTCTGCGGAGAGCGTTGATGTAGATGGCTGGTTCGGGACGTGCATATGCTGCTCCGAACACAGTCACTTTGGGCCCAATCGCGCAAATTTTTCCGCCCTGCTTCCGGGATCGGCTAATCTTAAACCGGGTGCTTTGCGAGCGGCGCGTCGATAAACATTCTACGTCACTCGCCGACCGCTGCAGCACCTGCACCTGCAACCAAAACATTGCCACGCGGACACCTCACTCCATCAGCCGGACAGTGCCATCATGGATCCCGCCTGGGTGTCTCACGTCACCAATGAGCTTTCTCAGATGCGTCAAGAGATAGTCGCTCTCCGCAACGAAGTTCATGCGCTCAACAACGACGCATCGACCAACCTTCGCGGCGAGATGAACGCCATCTGGGATCAGTTCAGGCTCAGCTTCGACAGCATCATTGCCATCAGGAACGAAATGCTTTTGAAGTTTGCTCTGTACGCTGCCTCTCGCACTAAGCCCTTTGTTTTTCCCGATTACACGTACGAACAGGGTCGACAACTACCACGCGATTCACTACAACAACAAGCTCATCTTCAGCGGCGATCGCAACCTTGCTCCTCTGCGCTCCATTGTCAACTACAAGCCCATCCCCGGCTTCCCCGCGACCGTCAACGATATCGACCGTCTCAGCGCCAACGCTGTCGACACTATTCTTGATCACCTCGATGGCAAGCACGATGGTCTGCTATTTGAGAGGAAGGAGCGCCTCAAGTCCATGATTGGCCTGGTCAAGAACGCTCCTGAGCTGACTTCGCAGCACGAGTGAGTCATCAGCACTGTCGTTCTCCAAGACCATAGCGACACCGGACAGTCAGTAGATAGAACAAGACTTGAGGTGGCACAGTAACTTTGTCGAGCAAGTTGGTCAAGCAGAAATATTGAAAAGGAAGGTGGCGGCTCAGGATTTCCCAGGAATCGAGACTCCTTTGAAATTCATAGCGTGGCGATGATGCGAGTGCAAAGTGCTTTCATGTATCCTTCGCCAGTGGCCACCTACTAACGCTGATTTTGGCAGTGTATGAGCGCCGCCGTCTTTGCTTCCCTCCCAAACCAGACCCACGCCGTCCTCAGCTGCCCAAGCTGCCGCACATTCCGTTCAAGCATCTGCTTCTCCCTCATCCGCCCGTCCAGCGCATCGTCATCCGCCCCAGAGCTCGTACGCATTGCGCAGCACGTCCATCCGCTCCAGCAGCCGCCTCATCGCCCGCCACAACACGCGGGTGGTGATAGCGGCGGCCTTGCAACGTCGACGCCGACGTCACAAGAGCCCGCCAAGCGCCCTGAGTTGGCTGATGTGGTCACCGTGGTGGTCGGGATGCGTGTGCGGCAGGAGAAGCAGTTGGCCATGTTGGTTTTGGTGCTGGAATTCGAGGAGGATCAAGGAGACAGGACTGGTGCGACGGCGAGAGCAATGCGGGAGGGGTTCCGTGCCATTGGGAAAGAGGCGTCCATGCAGACAGGTGCAGGGCGCTGCATCTGTTTCGGCGTGGGGTTAGAGGCCAGGAAGAGATGATGCATTTCACTTTCAACCAATGAATACCCGCCCTCCCGTACGTTCCCTGTACTGCAGATTTCCGACAAGAGCTGGCATGAGTGTGGCGTGGACAGCGGCAGCAGACGGTTTCCCGCAGCGTACGTACCATGCCATGACGCGAGTACTCATATGATAGGCCGGTGTAACCCGCGCTAATGCGGCCACCCGTAGCAGCTGAACGAAGTTGGTGCATGTTGTCGAAACCAGCTAGCGCGAGAACCATCAAGCCGGCCGTGTAGCTGAGAAAGATTGAACGTCGCATGGCCAAGGCTGATGCGTGTTACCGCCCGCTTGTTCCGCAGCGCCGATTCATTCGTCGCGAGCTTTGCACTTGCCGTGTCCCGCATCAACTAAGCACGCGCTCCTCCAACCATGTGCTTTATCATCCCGCTGTGTCGGGCTACAGCTGAATCTGCACATCTTCCGGTCGGAAGCGTACTATAGGAACAGCGAGGAAAATCACGAGCACCATGGACCTCACAGTTGAACCCGCGCTTATTGGCCGTTGTGTGGGACGACCACAATTACAAATATCTCTCTTGTGCTCCCAGCTTACCTATGGGTAGTTCTGGTTCTGCGAAGTGGAGCGCAAAGCTGCTTCCCCACCCCCGCACTCCATATCGCAATAGCCAATCATCCATGTATGTCTTCACCACTTGTACCCTCCTCCGCTCCACTTCTCACCACTGCAATCTTGCTTGAGTCTTATGTGCCTTGCTTATGCCTACTTTCATACACCCCATTGGATACAATGAAATCACGAAGTTTGTCATCATGTTACTGCTCTTGTAGCACTGTGCAATATCTCGTGTTCTCGGGAAACACTGCTTGGTTGTTCTATTTGCCAAGGTTTCTTCCCGCCTTTTGTATAAACTGTTGCCATCTTGCTTTGGAAGACTTTGTTTCTCTTCAACTTACAAACTACGGCTCATATTCATCTTTACTCCGGGGCTTGAGAGACAATGTTGGGTCTAAATAGCAGTTCACAACTTCGTTGCTCTCGCATTTATTTCCATTCCGGGAACCTAATCAACCGGGCATGTTCTCACAGAAGTCTCGTCCCCTCCTGCAAAAACGACAAGCAGTATCAGGGCTATGCTCTGGTAACAAGACACTGCCTTAAATAGTAAGTCCAACTCGCCTCGGTTGAAGAAATACCACGCTTTTCTTACTCTCGTGGGCTTTGTAGAAAAATCGAGTCGGATTGGACTTACGCTTTCTTCGACAGGCGGTACTAGCGCCCTACAGCCACACATTTTTCCAGCCAACCCTGGGACCGCGTCGGGGCGAAGCAGCACCGCCTCTCATCAGGATTATTTTTGTCTGCGTCCTCTCCGCCATCGTGACCGAGTCATACTACACAGGTCATGGTCTCGGTGTCCATACTCTCGGCGATGGCGCTGGTACCAAAAGCTTCCCAGGTATCGGTAGCGCCTTCCTGTCACCCAAACAGCTCTCCAGACTGTTTATCGACGAAGGCTTGAGATTGCCGAATGCAATCTCCAACAGACAGACAGCAACTCCGCCCTGCAATATACACCATATGCGTCTGACGTAGCCCATCACACCTACTGGAAAAGGTATTGCTCTTTCAAACGACCATGAAAGAGAAGAAATAAAGTTTGGTCTATCGAGGATCCAACGCGGATCCCACAAACCTCACTCCACCGTCTCTCACAACTGCGGTCAGTTGTCCTGGTGACTACGCGAGTTTGAAACCACTCTTCCACTTACCTCGGTGAGGTAAATGTGTAAGGCGTACCAGGTCCAGCTGTCCGCGTTGTGAATGAGATTGGCCTGATCCAGCAGCTTACCGCCCTTCGTGGGGTTGTAGCAGCTCCATGCACTATAGACGAAACCCGCGACTCGTCGGCCTAGTGGGTTCGTGGTGACTAGTGGGTAGTGCATGAACTCATGAAGCTCCCTGAAAGCAGCGCACCATATTGTCCGTGTTCATGTGGTCGGCGAAGCCTATACCAGCACAGGAGTCAACAAGTAAGGTTTTGGTGTTGAGGAATCGACAGACTTCGCGCAGTAATGCATACCCAGGGTCCGGTTGAAAGTGGTATCCAAATGTAATAGCTAATAGTATATTGCCGCCTGAGACCTTAAAACACCAAAAAAAAAAAAAAAAAGCCTGTTCTACATTCACTTCGCTTTCACCCGTGACGATCACCAACACTCAGAATTCGTAAGGCGACAGAAGTTGTTTTAGTCACTATTGATGTAGACATTGGCCGAAAGAACCGCGAGGTTCTTGCCAGAACAAAGGACAAGTAATAACTTACGAAGCGCCATCAAACAGAATTTTCCAGTCACCTTACCGTTTCTCACCTTGGCAAATTCGAATGTAAAGCAAGACGATCAACACGTGACGGGCATCTGACGCCGATAGAGTGGTGCTCTTGGTGCTTGTCTGATAGGAGTGTTTCCTAAAGTATACATTAGCCAAAGCCCACACATGCGAGGTTGTTAGAGCGTCAGAATCTCCAGTGTCGATCTGAGAAAGCAGCTTACTGTTTGCGTAAATCGTGCCAGTGATGGTGAGGCCGTGATTGTTCCCTGTGATCACAGAATTCATGGCAGGGAATGCAGAAAACGAGTGAGAAAGAGCCGATTAAGTGTTATCGAATGGATGGCCTCATTTAGCCATTGGAATGCCGCTGGGTACGGGACAGCCCGACTTCACCTTCTCTCCTCTTCCATAAGAAACCGCGCGTCTTCACTGCCTTCGACTCTTCAACACTTTGCCGACCTATCATCTTGATTCTCATCCAACACTCACCATGGCTCCGGCCATTCGCATCATTGCCGCCCTCGGCGAGGGAGATTTTGGTGTTTTTTTCGAGGCGCAGATCGACGGGGCAAAGTATGCTATCAAGATGGTATTCTTCCACCGTCCGCTCCATGCTATCCATCCGCTAACCCATGTCCACTCAGTTCAAGCACAATGAACAAGAAGCTCTTGGAAACGAATGCCGTGCCTACCATGCCATCTCCATGGTACCAACGCTTCGTAGTCGGATCTGCCGCCTCGAAGGTCTCGTAGACGACCTACCTAACCACTACAACTACCAACTCCTACCAGCTCTCCAACTACAACGTCTTTACGGTGATAATCTTGCGATGGTCATTACCAAGCTTCCAAAGCCTAGGCGAGATGAGCTTCGAGACCACCTTCACCATACGCTTGACATACTCCATAATGATGCCGAGCTTACCCACGGAGACATCAGGCCAAACAACGTTATTCTAGAGGGCAACTTTCCTGTGCTCGTTGACTTCAGCAACGCTGCATTTAAGTCTGAGCTCAGTGACAAACTTTGGTACTTAGAGACTTGCAACGACCATGACTCACTTAATGAGATGTTCGACCGCGTTGATTCATCCGAGGTTCGATTGTTCCCCACCACTTCGGAATCAGGACACTAACTATAACACAGGCGACCACCATGATAATCAAGAGACTTGAAAAACTTGGTCCAGATGTTCCCGGACGAAACTTTCAACATGTCCTTGCTGACCTACTGAGTATGAGTCGATGGCTCTCTCCCGAACTTATTCGCGATCTCCAGCAGGCTGTTCCATCGCCTATCCCAGCCCTTTCCCTCCACATGGCAACTCATCTGGCGAGTAAGGGTCAGCACCACGACGCCTTCGGCCTTCTCATGCAGGCGATTGATCATGAAGAACGCTATCCGACTCCTGACCTCTCTGACGTATCATCTACAATGTGTCTCATGAAACAAAAAGCCGCGTACCTTGCAGAAGAGCATCATGCCGTGTCCGGCGAGATCATTGGGCCAGGCGCCCTTCAGCTGTATAGAGACGCCATCGAGGCATCCTACTTACACCATGGCTCATCTGACTTCGACCTTCTGAGTCTGAGATTGGACTACGCTCGCTTCCTGCGTTATCATGCTTCACCTGAAGATGCTTTCCAGGAATTCTGCCATATATTCAACGCAATGGATGATAGTATGGGCCATGCTTACTTGGCAGCTTGGCTGGCAAATACCCTTGAGAATGAGGTTATTTATGATTTACAGGACGATGAAATGATATCTCACGCGGAGGACCTGTGGTCCAAAGCTCAGGCACTAGCCGGGGGTATTTCTTAAGACTGGACTGTTACTAAGGCATTGGTGTCGGGATACCTGACACTAATTGAAGGGCTTTAGTTAATCATCTCTGGTACGTTCTGTATGCTCTTTGTAATGCCATTTCCGGGGGCCCAAGCAATGGTAATTTCATTATGCTGTCGATTGCCTTGAGTAAGTGTGTTCAAGGAGTCGATTCCCTTTCTCTTTGTTCTGTCCTAGCGAGCCAGTCCTACCCACATCCGGGTTATAAGTGTCCTACTTCTTTCAAATCGCGACAGAGAAGCTTTTCCCTTTTCATTCTCTGCAGTACAACAAAGGAAAAGTCCCATGACCAGCTTCTGGGTATGCAAATATAAGATAGACTGACCGACACGTCACTTACTCAGTCTCCAATTTCATCCAACGCGCTTCTTTAAACCCCAAGCCAACGCAGTCACTTCAGAGTCTATTGCCATGTCTGCTCAGGGTACTTCTGGTTGGCAACAAGCCATGCTTACCATGCCAGACCTTGCTCTCCCAGAGAGCAACACTACATCAGCCAACAAGACGGAAACTATAAAAAAAAGAAAATCGGTCTCCGTTGAGGCTGTAGAAGATGTAAAGAGACCGAAACTGGACAGTCAAGAATCCTCCGAAAAGAAGGGAGAAACGAAGAGCGAAAAGAAAAGACAACACCACCTCCTACCAGGTCGACCAGCATTGTCGAACGCCAGATCAATGAAGACGATAGAAAAACAACCGATGAGAAGGAGAAGCATAGTGATAGTCCAAAAGGCACACAAGATACAGCACCTGTTCTCTCTAGACGCACAAGAAGCACCAGTCGTCAGCTTGAACCAGACGGTACGCAAACGTCGGAAAGTAATAAAGAAGACAAAAAGAAGGCAATCTCCATCCCTGAAGAGGAGACAAAGAGCGCTGGGCGTCAGATACTGTCAAAAAACAAAGAAACGTTGGATGATGACAAAGGGGAGACGCTCGTTCCCGCAATGCGAGCAACAAAGACCAAACATAAGCTTTCGATGGACGAGAAGGTGGATTCTGGTGAGGCACACAAATCGAATGCTGTTTCCAACGAGCGTCAGGTGGTCCCAGAAAGTAGCAGCCCCTTAGACTACAAAGTAGCTGCGGACCTAGAGAAGCCTACAGAAAAGCCCAAAGAGACGACGTCCAAAGTAAGGAAGCTCGATGAAACAAAGTCCGAAGCGAAAAAGCCTAGAGAAAAGAAGGCTACACAAAGGGCAACAACTACGAGGGCGCCTGAAAGTTCTTACAGCTATAGATCAACCTACTCAAGAGGTTATGGGTACGAAGATATGATTAGGTCCATGACGAACAATCTTAGACGAGAATGGGGGGGAGTTGGTACTCGGGGTGGCCGTGGTCGTCGCAGGAGATAGAGATGAAAAGGGGATAGAAGAAAGCTAAGAAGAGTTAGAGAGCAAAAGCGGGGAAAGTGCCGGTTTTACCCTTTACGTACCAGTATAAATAGGAGTTTACATTTCTCATTATACCCGTAGTCTATCTGTACATGATGGACGTTACCAAGATGTCAAGCAAATCATTAAGCATGCATTTTTTAGCTATCGGAGACCTGCTGCGAAGTCCAAGCATCTCTAAATACTCTTCCGTCTAGACACTTACAATAGTTTCTGCCAGAAAATAGAAGCCGCTAAGTGTTCTTCTTGACTTTGACTTTACGACGGAACGCGACGGAGCTAATCTAGAACATTCCGCTGATGAGGTCGTTTCGAAGCCTGATAGCTGCGGTAAATAGGCCAGAAAGCCTGTCGTAGTCGGACCAGACATCGGCTCTGAGCCGCATGAAGAAAAGAACACGGTCATCAGCAACAGCAGCCTGAGCTATGATAGCTGGGAGACTGCCGTTGTGTGGAGCAGTCCTTGCCAGCATCTCGATCTCGTCACATATGCGGTTGATAGATTTGCGCAGATTCTTCAGAATTCCCATGGCATCTTCCATGGTCATCTGGTCAACCTCCTTGGTAGGACCGAACAGGGATTCCTCGGGCGTTTTCTGGTTGGCGTCAGACATGATGATAGGGTTTGTGAATCGTGAGTTACGGTCGATTGTCAGATCCGTTCGTCTCACTACTTTGCAGCGTATTAAAGTACTACCGGTTGTGGGGCTCTCATATAGTAACTTTGTCTGCATTGTAAATGAATAATCAAACTCTTGTCCACGTTGTTCAAAAATGTGTCTTGTTGATGAGCAATGTAGCTCGAGTAGACGCTGCGTGCCGATGCTCTTACCTCCATTCACCATGTGTTAAGGTCAGTTGAGCCAGAACATCGTTGTCCGATCAGCCTCGAAGACAGGCCTGAATCCATAGGAGTGGCTCGTGTGTTTGGTGTTGCATGGCTGTTCAATAGCACTCGATGAAGTTGATGCATAACCTTGGCAATTGGAAGCGCCGGGCTGTCTGGAAGTGCAATTGCACGAAATTCTCTGAAGGGTGACTCGAAGGGTTAACTACAAGTGGCGGGGCTACTTTAGTGAGTCTTCTGCGCGAATTTTCATGTCTGGTTAACACCCCCAGGATCTTGGCGCTACTGCGCGTGAACAACATGATGGATGTGGCAGGCGCATCTGCCTGGCGCCACCACTGCTCGAGCCACGCGTCACTGATCACCAAACATCTGTAAATCGCGTCACCGCCTCGGTTTTATGGCTTCTAATTGCGGCCTCATCGGGAGCCTACTGTGTAACAGTGAATATGGCGACGTCTTTGAAGTGAACATCAGCGGCAAGCCATGTGCCCTCAAGGTTGTATGTTGACTATTTTTATACTATTTCTTGATTAGTCATGCCGAGTTATGAGTCAACTCGCATTGCTAAGGCTAGATGAGACGCCAAACACATAGAAATATGGCGTCACAGGCAAGAGCTGATGGAAGCAAGTAAGATTCTCTAAGTTTTTCAGCGCTTATTGCATGAGCAGAATTATTCTCCATTAGCTTCTCAAATAATGAAAACGGAATGCCCTCTGATGCATAAAGGTACAGGATTAAGGAAGATTCCTGGGCAATCATGACGACTGTCATGGTATGACACCACGCATTGCTGCAAAAAAAGTCGAATAGCAAACATTCTTGACCAGGTGCACTTGAAATCAGACACAATGAAGCTCCAGACATGCAGGAGCATTAACAGCCAATCCGTAGATGAAACGGCCCCACCTCTTTGCTATTCAGAGATCATCATCATCATCATCCATATCCTCGTCCTCCATATCAGTATCATCCTGATTCTTGGGCTTGATCCCGCGGTAGTTTTGGCAATTGTAAGCGCAAGTCATCCTGGGCACCGACATTCCCGAGTCCGAAGACACCAGTAAAAACCTATCAACTCCACCAGCAAGGAATCCGTCGAGCATAGGGAATATGCAAGAAGCGAAGCGGGCGAATAAGAACTCGGTCGCCACGCCTCGCAGAGGGAGCACTTCGGTGTTGTGGTAGAGCATAGCGAGCTCCTTCGATAGCGTGAGCAGGGTCGTGACGAGGTCGCCGGCCTTAGGGACAATGGTGAGTTGACGCATAGAGAAGGCGGTGCTCAGATCCCGGCGTAAGAGCACCCGGTTGGCAACGTCATGGATGTTGGCAGACCGGTGGTCGCTAACATAACGATGCATATCGTTCTTGTCGAACCAGCCGTCATTGTGGACTGGAAGCAGGTACGCCGGCTCGCACAGGTGGGCATGCGCGCTCATACGGCACGAGGCATCGCGCACATGTACCTTGGTTGAGCTATCCGTCGCGGCTGTGATGGAGGCGGTGTCCTCGAGCGGAGTGTAACAGGCAGCCCATTCAGACGGCAGCTCGCCGTGAGGGAAGCGCTACTCGATGAAGTTGGGGACTACAGGGTATTTGTAGGTTCCAGTGGTTCCCTTGGGCGCAGGAACGCAGAAGTAGTCACGGCCGGGTAGCACAGAATAATAGCCAGTACGAATGGGCTCTCCGGTGGCAGTGAGGCTTAGGTAGCCATCGAAGCGGTTACCGGCGATAATGGCGCAAGCAGTATGAGCAGTGGTGAAATGGATACCGCCCGTGGGGTTGTCTAGGGCGAGCAGGCTGAAGAGGCGGTTCTTCGCAGTTGGGTAGGCGGGATGACGGAAATGCACGACATGGAGGGGATCGGTGGAGACGGTTTCGACGCCAACGATGTGTTCGGGCACGCGTTGCGCGGGACGGACGCAGATCGTGAATGTGTCCATGATGATGGAGGTGGTGAGGTTGGTTGCCTAGCGATGACGAACTGAGGTTGGTTGCCTGGCGATGCGAACTGAGGCTGGCGCACAAACGGCAGGCATGCCCGCAAAGGCAGGCGCGCCCAACACCTATCTGTCGCCGCCCGCCGAATGTCTCACCGCCAGAAATGGGTGCTGGTCGCGCGGAGTAAAAGCCCAGGCCGTGCTCGCAGGAGCGATCTCCTGCGCCGCAGAGGATTGGATTTGCGGCACTGCGAGTTCCTTTCCGAAGCCACTGTCTTCTGCCTCAGCATGTCGTCGTGCTTGGCTCAAGTTGACGCATGATTATTTGAAACCCTGGACAAGGAATTGAAGTCCTCGCTCGCGTTGTCGTCCGCGGAGTGCATGCACAGCAACAGCCGGTTACCTTCCCAAAATGGAAAGCGCGTCAACAAAGAGTCCTTCACCCGATCGCCGGCAACGTCCGACAAAACTTCTTCAACATTACACTCACATCTCACCATGCTTAAATCGACGGCATCCAATACACCCACTGACGGGTACGACCCGAACTTTGGCGCTCGTGTGTGCGTAGCCTATCACCGCTCAGTGGAGCGCGACCGTCTGCGCGAAAAGAAGTACGGCACCGCCATCGCGACCCTCACCCGCCCTGGTGGGACTCCATCGCCCGTTCGCAACCTTTACGCAGAGAAGAAGGACATGATTGCCGAGCTCGACGCGGCATACGACCTGCTCAGCGACGATGAACGCAAACGCAGGCCCACCGGCGCCATTCGCGGCTGGATTCAGGCCCTTGAAAGTCGGTTACGTGACATCGAGAGGTGCGAACGGGATAATGCTGCCAAATTAGCGCGGGAGCTCTTGGGATCCGAGGAAGATGAACCCGCAACCTCTCTTGGAAGGTTGGCGATTACCGAGGACATCCAAGCTCCAGGTGCTGGTCTTTCCCACTCAGACCAGCCATCTCTCTCAGCTTCTGAACAACCTTCTATGGTCAAGCACCACGACGAAGACCCCAGTGAGGCTTCATATGCTCCCCTAATGCTTTTTTCAGCTGTTGACTACTCGAAGGCGCAGATACTCATGAGCACCCGGTATCAACTTCGGCGGCCAAAAACAGCGCCAATGATCATGGTGTCCCCTTCAGAAGCCCTTCGCTCGATTAGACAAGTCATGATACTGCTCTCGAGGCCAGCGGCTTAATCCTCTCCGTGCAACAACTATCAACACTTCCGAACGTTCGTCTTGCCCTACACAAAGCGCAGCAGTTCTTTCGAAGCCCCAACCAGCAATATCCCAGTCATTCAACATTCCGTTGCCAATTCTTGAGGGCATATCTCTAAATCGCTGTGGTACAAGGCGGGCCAATGCTACAACACTCTTTTGCATTTCGGCACATCTCTTGGTCACGGGTTGCAATTGAAAAGCTTTGGGTTTTATGTTATTCCTTCGCTGTACCTTCGCACGCTGGGGTACCCGTCATCACTACACTTACATTGCAGAGATGCAACCAGAGGTGGAGCAAGATCTGTAAAAAGGACAGAGATAATCATACTCATGAATCAAAGTTCTTTGGCCTTCTCTGATGTGCCTTCCGCTAATTTTCAGAATATATTAGCCATTATAGGCAGAGTACTGACATGGGCGGAGTTGAAAGGGAGATGTGGAGAACGTGGATGCGTCAGTTGGAACGCGTTACGATTCGGACAAGGAGGATATGCTTTTCATCAATTCTCCCTAATCAGACCTTCAATTCTTAGCCAGCATTCACCAAAGACTCTGGGATAATTATGTCTGACGGGTAAATCAGGCCGTGGTTGGAGACCGATAGACGCGAGGCGTCTCCCAATAGACAGGCAGCAAAGTGACGTGAGATAACGAAGCGTGGTCAGGCCAGTCGAAAGAGAACAGGCGATATGGGGGATTTCTATGGAGAGCCACTGTGACAGCGTTATCCAGGAGATAATGTCAGTATAACTTCGGTGTCTGTCCGCGACGAAAGTTCTACAACAGAATACTGACCTCTCCACGAATCTCGAAGAAATACCTTGGGAAAGATGTCCAGGATTGCCAATTGAGATGCGCACTGAGCCCGATAAACGTTTAATCGGCAATGGAGGTGCAAGGATTCGCCCTGCAGCAGCCTCTTCCGCAACTTGCCTCCTCCACCTTAATATTTCCAACCATGTATGTTCTAAAACAAGTATGTGGTTGGAACAGGCCGTTATGGGAGATGTCTCGTTATGGCGTGCGGTCGTAGGAAGTGAAAGGCGGTCCCGGTCGAGGCGGTGCAGGAATGGCGCGAAAGCGGCGTGTCGGGGCAAGCGGGTGGTCTCATGGTGCATTTGAGGTTCGTGCTGCGGGTAGCAACGGTGAAGTGCCTTGGTTGGGCGATGCAGACATTATTGCGTGGTGTGTCGGCGGGTGGAATTGTGGGTGAAGCGAGCGATGAGACAACAATACGAAAGCCTGACTTACTCACACTCCACTTATCTAGCTAGAACATCACAAGTCCAAGAGTTCATGGTTCCAAACTCGGGGTTTTATCATACTGTGTATAACATACAATCGGAACTGCATGATATACTCCACCAGTCACGAGATTTAGCGACGCCCGTTGACGGCCAAGACCCAGCTGACGAATCTCTCCTCTCAAATTTCGTCGCATGTCTCAGCTTACCAGCGAGTATAATACCATCTTTCAGCAATTTATGTGACGATCGCGGAACGAACAGCCCAAGAACCTGCCTACATCTTCCCTTCTCTCGATTCAACCTCACTGGGAAAAAAACTCCCCGCCACCGCCGGGACACATTTCGGATACTGATGGGACGCAACAAACGGTCACGTTCCTTCCTGGGTACATCGCGGAGCGGACTCCGAGCCCGAGCTTAAAGCGGCCCATCAGCATGCTTCATGACTTTCTGCGTCGCGTTAGTCGCTCCTCCCTAGTCACGTCCCTAGTCTCATGCCTAATTCGACCTCTCTGTCTCGCATCTCGGACTTCCGAAGCCGACATGACCAACTTTTTCATCGCTTACGCCGGCTTGGCCTAAAAGACTCCGGCCCGAGATGCCGCTCGTGGAACGGATTCCTTCGACCGGAAGGAAAATGATGGCAATTATAAGCGAACCCAAGCTTCACGTTGAATTATGCCGCTGCGCTCCCATGTGGAGGCTGGCCCGTTGGCCGGGATGAGTATTTCGCGCAGGTGCTTTATTTGACGGAGTATGTCGGCCGATCGCGCGAATCACCACCGTCCGCCGATGCGTACATGGCGTGCTTGATCGCTTGTTGGTAAGAGAATCTGCAAATCGCGCCGCACATAAGACGTTTGAAGTTGCCGAATGCGTCATGAATGGATTGAGAAGCGTGCAGGCAGACCCATCAGAGTCGCCGTTTGCAGATCCGCTTGTCTGAAGGCCTTTGTCAGATACGGGACTGTGGGGCTCGAGATTCATGCTGGGACAATATAGCTGCTCACATCTGATCGACTTGACCAAGGGTGGGCGTAGGGTGCGGAGAAAAGTAAACTCGCGCTATTGGTTGGATACGCAGGTGATTTAGAAAAGATCGACGTGCGTATTGGCGGATGACAAAATATCTTCTTACCGCGCCGCATTGAAGACGTTCGAAGTTCTCAGTTGCGCCACTCGCTAATGCGGTGGTATGCATGAGTGTACGTTCTTCTTTCGCAAAATTTAAACGTCTATAGAAACGTTTATGCGCTGAGTTTTTATAAGTCTGTATCTTTTTGCATAGCAGATATTAGACTTAACCCCCTTACCACCTCTACCTATGCGATAAGCAACGCGACTATATAAGTAACTTTAATTTTCTATACTTTTTTGTAGAAACCGTAGTATAAGTACAATTTTTTCTAAGATTACTGTCTACTTTTCTACAACGCAACGTCCGAATCCGAGTATAGATATCGACGTTAACACATCCAAGTACTAATAACTATCTATTATTCCTTGCCTTATACTTAGCTATGACTAAACCTACTGGAGCGAGTACTAATGTATAGCTTTATTCATAGCACGTATCTATCCAACCGGGACCCCGTTATAGCTGTCTCGATGTATGCTTACAAGAAAACCTTTAAGTCATACATCTTAAGAAGGAATCCTACCTTATATTAGTAACCCCCTACTCGCCTCATATGTCCTGTAAGGCTAAATTCCAGACTCTGATTCCTAGCACGCCAGCGGTTACTCGTCTTCTCTACGTGCCTCCGGACACTTGTCAACAGATAGGCCTGACACTTATAGTTGCGGTACCGATTTGCCACGGTACAAGACATGAGGCAAGTTTAGAAAGCAGTGTTCGGCTGGAAATGACCCCCTGTACGCATCACAGCGACAAGCGAATCATTTGCTTCCTCTGTTAACAAAAGTCGAGGCCGGGCTGCACGTCCCCACTTTCGCGCGTGGCGGAATCAAACAACTTCAAACGTCTGCTGCACGGCGCGGTTTGCAGATTTTCTTACCAACAAGCGATGCGGCCACCTTTCTGGATCTGGTGCCAGCCTCATGATTCGCGGGGACTCATGCACGTCAGATCGCATCGCCAATCCGGTAGTTTGATGCTGCTGCACCTGCATTAACCGTAATTGTCGGCTACAAACGGGTCTGCGTCATGTCCCAGGTTATGGTGTCCATTAGTCGCCTTACGTACGGGGTGGACCATCCCGCTGGTGGTGTCTAGTTTGCAATCCCCTTGTGGCATAGCTATATCAGCATACCGTCTTTATAGTCAGATGAATGTCTTTCCTGACCTCAATCCTGCAAATAATATCTGATACATATATGAAGATCCACTGAGCCGCCTCCGATTTTCGGCACTCCATGGTACTCTCCGGTCCAATCATCATCGCTCGTCATTCCCCCTACTACCTTTTTCAACCAGAGTCCTTTGATGACTGTGCCGGTATATACTCTACAGACACAAGCCGTGATTTCGAATGCCTTTAGAAATTGACCGGTGTGGACGGATGAGAGAGAGTGTATGTGCCAGCGATCTGACATCCGTCTTAGTGATTTAAAGGCTATTGTCTAGTCTATACTAAAGTCAAGCTCCTCGCTTAGTCTTAGACCTATCAAGATTGTGGATCTCTCTGTATTCGTTGATCCAAGGGCAAACATGCCGGAGTCTAAGACTTTTGGTGTAAGATGAAACGGCCAGATGTATAATATACTAGGCGCTCTTCTTTTAAAGACACAAGACATCGAAGTCGTAAGTACGAAAATTTATATACGAATCGTTCTGCCATCACCCCGACCAATCCCACACCTCTCGGCCCGATCCGATCCTCGGTCCGACCTCCAACCGCGCCATCCAAAAATTTTCATCCCACAGCATAGTAAGAACAGGCTTGAGCAAAAAGAAAAAGATATATTGATGAGGACGAGACTCGAACTCGCGCGGGTTGCCCCACCAGGAAACTTGTTAAGCTAACACCTTAACCTGGCGCCATAACCAACTCGGCCACCTCACCAGTGCATGAAGATACTAGTGTTGCTCCAGTGTGTTATAAACTGCAATGCATGGCTGCTTTTCCTATCCGGAGGACTATGGTGCATGAATTAGGACGACACCAATAGGTATACTCAGCAAGCTGGTGAGACGGAGCGTTTCTTCTCTTTCATTTATGGCTGACATGGCGATGGCTTTGTTGGGTCATCTTCAACTGCTCTATTGCTTTCTGCTTGGCCGTTAGTGCATCTTACGACAGGATAAATCATCTAGATCAGAAGCATTGTCAGCATCAAGTTGAATCCATATCAATGCCATATCTTTGTACGAGCTATTCTTACGGTGGAGCCCAATGGCCTCTAAAAGTGTAGCATACAAACCCGTCTATTCCTGGCCAGACAAACAGAATCAATCTTTCGGGGGCCTGTTTTTGTTGATATCTTTCAGAATTTCCCCAGCACCAGCCTGGAGTAGCCTGGTGGCCAGCGTCTTGCCAAGCTCCTCTGCAGCGTCCTCGGTACGCACCTCGGCGTCGATGGAATTTTCAACGCTCTGAGAGCCGTCAAGACTCACGACGATGGCCTTCATACGTAGCAGGCGGTCCTCGGGGCTACCAAGCCACTCGGTCTCGACGCCAATGGGAACAGTGCAACCGCCCTCGAGCTCACGCAAAAGATTGCGCTCAGCAAGGCAGGCAAGCGTGGCAGAGTGATCGATGAGCGGGCTGAGTAGTTCGAGCATGGCCGTGTCGCCCTTGCGGATCTCGAGGCCAAGGGCGCCCTGGCCAACGGCGTGGAAGATGCCGCCATCGCGGGAGCCCAGATACTGAGTGATGCGGGGGCCGAGTCCAATGCGCTGCAGGCCGGCGGCAGACATGATCATGCACGCGTATTCGCCGTCGGGCGCGTCGACCTTGGCCAGGCGCGTCTCGACGTTGCCGCGCAGGTTGGCGAAGCGCAGGCCCGGGTACAGGCGACGCAGCTGGGCGGAGCGGCGGACCGATGAGGTGCCCACGACGGAGCCGACAGGCAGGCTCTTCAGGTCTTTGTACGGCAGGCCGGCCTTGACGACGAGGGCGTCGCGCGGGTCATCGCGCGCAGGGATGACGCCCAGCTCGCACGTTTCGGGCAGCCTCGTGGGCATGTCTGCAGCGGTGAGAGCGCGAGCGAGAGGCGGCGGCGGCCCACTTACCCTTCAGGCAATGCACGACAACGTCCAGCTTGCCCGACACCAGCAGCTCCTCGAGCTCTGATGTCCACAAGCTCTTGGCGCCAAATTCATAGAGCGCCGTGACCTTGTCCTTGTCGCCGAGGGTGCGCAGCGCTTCGATCTCGAATGCCCGGCCCGGCGCCGACCGGAGAAGGCTGTCGCGCACGCCTTCGGTCTGGACCATGGCGAGGCGCGACTGGCGAGTGCCGATGCGCACGGGCGGCGTTGCAGCGGGTTGTGCGGTTGACATTGGTGCGGGTTGACGGGTGGCACGCTGGAGTGGGCGTCTTTAAATTTTGCGCGAACTTCAACGGCAGCCGGTGTCCGTTTCTATTCACCTTCATCTGTAGGATGCGAAAAAAGCGGGTCTGGCGCTGGCACTTTTCGCGTGTAGAGTGGGGTATTGCAGCCGACGGCGAGCTCAGCCTTTTCATTTCTTCTGAGGAAAAAATTCACGCTGGCCTTTTGACTGTGTCGAATCTGCCAGTCGCTTGTGTTTCCGGGCCATGTCGTGGCCGCGCCAAATCGCCGGGTAGCGGATGGGGGAACACCAGCATTTCAACCGCCCTTGAAACTTTCCTCCAACGCCCCCAACACCAGGACGTCCACCATCTCGACCAACACTTCCACCACCTCGTTCAACACCTCCTTCAGATCCTTCGGTACTTCTAGAACCCCTGATGGCTCCAGCACTCCCAGCTACTCCAGCCCTAGAGGCTTGATTTCCAACCTCCCGAGGCAGCATAGTCTCCCAGATGGAATGACGGGCCTTTTTGTATTTCTCGATGTCATCCAAAAGCTCCTGGACAAACTTCATGCCTTCTTCAGGTAGATTTTCAACTCTGTTAAGCTCATTAGCGTAGGTGTGCAGGCGCCATTCGCGAAAAGCCAACAGTGCACTCCGCTTTTTGCACTTTTCCTGGGATTTCGCGAGAGCATCAAGCAAGGTATCCCTGTAGCGGGAAACTTGCGGCAGGAGATCCTCGGAGTCATCAAGAACCCCCGCAAGGCTCTCCATAGTAGCACTGCTTTGCTGGATGCGACTCCTCAAGCCTTCAATAGTCTTATGAGCCGTCTTGAGGGCATCTAAGAGCTTTCCGATGTTCTCTTCTCCCTCTTTCGTCTGATCATCGAGCTGTTGGGCCAAAGAGTCTGCATGTTTCTTGTAGGAATCCAAGGCGGCATGAAGACGCTCAATCAGTGACTGCAATCTAGAGCAAAGGCCATGTGCCTCTCGCAGTTCGGCATTCTGTGCAGTCAAGGCTTCCTGTAAAGAGTCGATTCGGGAAATGTATCGCGCATGATCAGCCGTCCTGGCCGCCTGAACAGCCTCTTGAACGTTGCGTGATGACCTGAGAGCTGAAGTGAGCTCTTTCACAGTCTCAGCAAGCTTGACGATGTCGGAATCTGCCATTTCTTGACGTTTTTGAGCGGCTTCTTTGTCGGCTGTGCGTTGTTTGGCATACTGCTCAGCCTGAGCTTTCCAACCCCTCTCATGCTGTTGCGCCTTCTCCAGCAACTGTTGCTTCGCCCGAAGCTTCTCTTTAAGAGCTGCATGTTCTTTTTCGAGTTCTTCATATCCATCCTTCCACTCTTGGTTGAAGACCTTTGCCTCTTCAAGCTTCGTGCATACACTTTGCAACGAAGTCTCCTTCTGCGCGAGGGTATCATCGAGTGCCTTGACGCGACCGTTCAGCTTCTGTATCTCATCGAGTTGGAGACTCTCCAGTTTCTTGTCATCAAGGTGGCCGATCTTCACACTTTTGAAGCTTTTGAGATTCTTCCTGGAAAAGCTGCCTCTGTTTGTTCAAACTCTCAAGGCGATCGGCGGATTCCTTGCTGATGCGTTGTATGTGTTCGGTCTGCTGCTTGATTGTCTCATCAAGAGCGGAGATCGTCGCATAATTGGACTCATGAGTCTTGCGCTCCTTTTGAAGAGCCTCGAGGTGCTTCAGCTCCTCACTTCGGAGCCTTTCATGGCACTTATCCTCGAGATCCTGCTGGAGTCTGTCCATAGCATCTCTGTGAGTCTGACCTTGTCTATCCATGCTCTGTTGCCATTCTTCCTCTTTTCGCTGTGTCGTAATGGCTTGTTCAGTAATCGTGGTCCGGAGATTTTCCAATTTGGCACCCAGATCCTCCTGCAAGGCTTGGCTCTGCCTTTGAGATTCTTCAAGCCGTTCCTTCTGACGCTTCAGCTCCTCATTATGACTCTCTGACTCTTGATTGGCCTCCTGATTACGATAGTCAATGAATTCGTAGAGCTCGTCTTGATGTTCTTTTTCCTTTGCTTTCAGCTCCTCTGCATTGACTTCCATGAGAGCTTTCTCGTAAGCGTTACAGTCATCGCGAAGCTTCCGGAGCGCAGTCTCATGTTCGGTTTTGAGATTCTTGACCTTTTGTTCATGATCGGCCTTCAGCGACCTCAATGCCGCCGTATGGAGTATCTCAGATGCATCTTTCTGGCCTTGGAGGAGCGTTTGGGCGGCGGTCTTTTCTGCAGCTACCGCGGCCTGTTTGGTTTTCTCCATTGTTTCCCGAAGTTCTTATCTCTCCTTCCTCAGCGCTTCTTTCTCCTTTTCACACGGCTTCCGCATCTCATCCTTTGCCTTTTCGACTTCTTGATATGCCTGTGCGGCAGAGCGCTGTTGTTGATTGGAAGTCGAAGTGCTCATGTTAGCCTGTAGATCCGCAAGAGCCTGGCCAGACCGAACGTTGGCGTCTATAGCTTCTTGCGCCTGTTTCTCAGCTGCATGACACTTGTCCTCTGTGGCGTTCAGCTTGTCTTGTATCCTTTTTGACTCTTCGTTGGCCTTGATGAGGTCTTCCTGTTGGCTCTTCTGCAACTGAGTAATCTTGTGTTGACAGCGGCGCTCGGCCTGTTCCAATTCTTTGGTTTTATCTTCCTTGATCCTTTCCAGCTCAGCTTGGTGATCTTCACGGGCACTTTCAACAGCCTGTTGGGCGTCGGCACAGCGCTTCTTCAACTTCTCAATTACCAGCTCCCTCACCCTGATCCTCCGAGCGTTGCGTGCCTTGGTCCTTCGAAGCCTGTTCTTACGGTCCCGCGCTTTTTTCTCAATGGCAGAGATCATCTTGTCTCTAGCCGCATCCACCACGCCCAATGCCTCGTCCAACAGCTGTAGAAGCTCCGGTGAGAGGACATTTTCAATGCCTGCGGAGTTGTGTATGAAGGTTTTAAGATTCTCCACAGCTTCCTCCTCGATCTCTTCCTTCTTTCGGGTCAATTCTTCGATTGTATCGTCGTTAAGATCCTCTTCGGTGATGCTGAGAATGGCGTGGTGGTACTGATGATCGAGTTGGTGTCTCTCCACCCATTTGGACGGCTTTTTCGGGCCCATACTGGCAGATGATGCTGTTTCAAAGCGTATTCCTGACCGAAACTGTGGACTTGAGTGAGCTCTTGTCTTTGAGTGAGGATGTTGGTCACGCAAGATTCAGTGATGTCGAGAGCCTCTTACATAATTGTTTCCGATTTGGAAAGGCCACACGAAGCTCGTCGTGTTCAGGGAAACGGTGGATCTCACGGTGAGAGGAAATGAGTGCTGGACTATCCGTGGTGGACAATATGGTCGGATTGCCCTCCACGCCGCTGTCACCGAAAGGGCCTATGACTAACGGCGACGCGGTGGGCGGTACAGCGCTTGTGATATTGTGCAGTGGAGGATGCGCCCGACGGTGACAGGCGGAGCTGACCGTGAAGATGGTGCTCGAGAAGGAGTGCCGTCGGAAGGAAAGAAGGAATTTTCCAAAGATGACCGGCTGTGTATGCTACGCGGTGGAGGCGCGCGACAAATCCACGTCACGTGCGCAAGCGAAGGTGGTCGCGCAGGGAAGGTGCTCACCTGCGCCGCAAAATTTTTACGTCCAGGTGCGCGCAGAGATTCTAGTGAGTTCTACGCTTTAGCGAGTCACTCGCTCAGAAATAAAACGAGTTTACGTCCGTGTGATAGTAGTGAGAGATGCAAACCTTCATATCCGGATCGAAGCTTCAAGTTCCCTCAGATTCGTTACTTGTAGAGTTGCCGGTTTCAAATTCCTATTCCAATAGCCTACTTGAAGAATCCTGGGCACGCTAAAGCTATAATTTCTTTCCCTTTTTTAGGTACGAAAATGTCTAACAGCCCGGCAGGTACAATGTATCTATTTAAAGACAACGGCTACCAGAGCTTGCTACTTGATACCACCCTCAACTACTACTCGGCATCTTTTCGAATTCCTCAAAATTCCCTTTACTTACCTCTTCGTCCATTTCTTTCCTGCTGCCTTCTTTGAGGGCGGATTTTTCTGTCCACCGATGTCTTCCTTCGCCGCCGGAATCCAATACTCAATGTCAGTCCAGGCCTTTCCGGTGCGGTACCTGTCAATAACTAGAAGGATGACAAGATGTTCGCCTATTAAGTCGGCACAAGTCCGTTTTTTGGTAGCACACATCTGGCATTGATAGCCAGCCTTGAATCCCGATACTCTCTTATTGGTTGTACCGCGATCCACAGAGTAGTTAGCATGGCAGCTCTTCTGTTCGACTTTGCCTCCAAGCCACTTGATGGAAAGCTCAGGGTTACGTTCATGAGCCTTGGTGATATAGTCTATGAGCTTAGTGGCAGTGGCCGGGGCTGCATCTATGAGAGCCTGTATCTTGCGGTCGTCGTGGCTGCTACCTTGATACACGCGGACCTTCATTTGCTTGCTTCCAAGAGCTTCTAGCATGTCTTGATTCAGTGGGAGCGGAGGAGCTTGGGAGTGCGAGGAGGATGGCAGCGGAGTTCGGTGCCGCTGAGAAGAAAATGGCTGTGGAGTGCGCTGTCGCTGAGAGGCAGGAACTGCTTGGCTTCCTTCGTGTGGACTCTCAACCGCCATTCCACCCTCAGAAAGCTGCCTCTCTCCATGCTGACGCGTTTCCCCTCCGGACTCAGGCACTTGCAAGCCGGATGACTGGCCCTGACGCTCATCATCAAGCATTTCTCGACGTGATTCTTCCATAGCTGCTTGCATCTCTTCATCTTCGCAGATCCGTTGCATCTCTACCTCAAATTGCATCTCCTCATCCAAAGGAACGAGCTGTTCTTTAGCAGTAGCCCTGCCCTTGCTCTTATCCTGAGTGGAAGTGCCGCCCTCATCCCCTATCTCTTCGTGATCTTCGTGTTCGCCTGGAACCACGTCTTCTTATTCGCCTGGAAACACGTATTCTTGTTCGCCTGAAACCACGTCTTCGTGTCCACCTGCCATCACGTCTTCATTATCTCTAAACTAGGGAAGCTGCGGCGAATTAGGCTGCTGCGAATTAGACTGCTCCTCTATAATAGTATCGGTCGTTCGCGGTAGTTCTCGTTTATTTATCATCTTTAATTCTAGAGCCAGTCTTAATCGATTTATAGTAGCGTAGAATTCATCGCTAGCGAACTATCTAGGTTTAGAAGTGATGGAATTAATCGGTAGGATCTTCTTCTTCTTAGCGCGTAGGTTAAGAGTTTTTCTAGTAGTTACCGGGCTAGCTACTAAACTTATAGTTAGTCGTAACGACGAATAGAAGAAGAATAACTCTCTAATAGATATAACTTAACTTTCTAGTAGATATAACTTAACTCTCTAATTTCTTACGGCGTCTTTTAAGAGAAGTTTAATTCTTATCTAAAACGCGTCTCTACGTAGCACCGAAGCTTAGATATTTAAATATATAGAGCTAGCGAGAATTCTTAATATCTACGAGTTTATTAGCGAACTAGAATAGAAATTTAATAAGCTAGAGGTCTATTATAGCTAAGCGCTTAATACTATTCTTTTTATTACTACGTTATAATAGTAGTATAACCCGATTTTAACTCTCTCTTATATATTTAGTAGACGAATTAATAAAGCGTTATTATATAGTAGTCTTAATATTTTTAATATTATTATAGAGACGAGAAAATAACTTTTATATAAATTTAAAGTATATATAATAACGGTCTTTATCTATCTAAACGTCGTTATTACTAGCTTATACGGTTTCGATCGGTATATTACTAAATTACCTATATTTCAATTTCTATTTTCCAAATTACCCACCTATTTACTAAATTAACTAGATTTTAAAACTCTTACTAAATTACCTAGATTTATATCGTGTTATAACTTTAATAATACTTATATAATATAAAAACTAGGTAATTTAGTAAATAATATATAATTACAGTTAATTTAGTAAATAGACCGACCTCGATTTACTAAAGAGACTATTACTAAATATATATATTCTCTATTATAAAAACTCTAAATGCATCTATCTAATCGTGGCTAAGGTACTTCTTAATAAGCGTTACTTATTTATCGCAGGCCTCGCTCGCCTCGGCCTACACCGCCGTAGGTAGTGACCGTTACCCTAACGTACGTATTACCTTAACACTTATCTTACTAAGATCTCGTATTATTTTCTTTTACACGTGTTTATTTAACAACTATAAGGACCTTCGACTAAATAACACGCGAGAAACGCGTTCTAGCAGCTATTCGTAAGTATAAGACGTAACTAGAGTCGGTTCTCGCGTCTATTACTACTAAATAGAGTGTCGATCGCTTTACTCTAAAGTGACGCCTACGAGGCGTTAGACTGCGAGAGAGTTGCATTAGACCTAATAGAAAGCTTATAAATATATAGAAAGTAGCTATTATTAACTACTACGCGCGTCTAGATCGTATAAACGCGTCTACGCGCGTCGTCTAGGTCGAAGACGCAGTAAATCTACTACTCGTACGTACGTACGAAGATCTAATAACCACGCTAGCCGTTATCGGCTAATACTAAATACGTCGCTTTCTATAGCGTTATTTAGAGCTTTATAAGATAAAGTAAAAGCCGCTTAATCTACTACTCTATACGATCTACGATCCGCAAGCGTTATCGCGTTTTTTCGAGTAGTTATACAGCTAAATCGAAAAATACGGTATTATTAAAGACGATATTTAGAACTTTAATAAGACGAGTTTTCGTATTAGTATTAGACACTCTAGCTAGTATATTACTTACGAGCTAAACCGTATAAACTAGTTGCTAATTACGAATAACCGTAAGCTAGTATCGGTTTACGAGTGTATTAACGCTACTAGACGCGTTATTTACCTTATAGTTATCTTACCTAGTACGCGTTATTATAGCGGGTTTATAAATAACGACTTACCGAATAGCACGCTCTTCGCTATTAGTAAAAACGGCTATAACGACGATCTTCTTACCTTATAGTAGCTTAAATATTTTAAGCTATAAACGACTTTAATAGGTCGTTTTTAACTTCTTCTTCTTAACGGTTATACGTTACACTATACGTACGAGTTTATTAAATTTTACGACTAGTATAATATTATTTCCTTCTACTTACTACCTTATAGCACGCATCTACTATAGCCGCTTAATCTCGTAGTATTTTAGCCGTATAAGCACTAGCACGTAGAAGCGGTAAATAAGGCGACGCGAAGCGGCTACACTAACTTTAATAAAGTCGAATTTCTCGTAGCGCTTTTAAGCATTCGTAAGTAGACTTTTAAACTAAGTATAATTCGAGCTGTCTAGCGCGAAGTAGATATTATTCTATTCGATCCGAGCGTAGTATTAGTAAAATTACTACTAGGTCTTTCTATAGAAGCGCTCGCTTTAGCGCGGCTAATAATACTAACTACGCCGTACGCGTAAGTAAAGAAGTAGCTAGCTACTACGCTATAATCGCTTAGAGGTCTTACGCGTCTAGTAGACACGCTAGGCGACTACGTAGCCTCTTTTAGCGTCGAGCGTTTCGTGCGCGCGTCGCTCGCCATGGTAGTAGAAAACGTTATTATAAACAACGAGTTCGAAAAGTAGTTAGCAGCTACGAAGACGCGCTAGACACGGTAGATAAATACTAAGAGAATTACGTAACACGGAGGAGTTATTTACGCGGCGTAGACGCGTTACGTTGTAGAAGAGAAGCTCGCGATAGCTTATATATAGTAGTAGCGCGCGAAGCATCTAGCGTATAAACGAGCGTGTATAATTTAAAAGCGAATAAACTAGGGTAAGGTTTTTTTTACAGGTGACAGCGGCGGTAAAGAAGAGAAAAAAGCGACTATTTATAAATTAATAATACCACGCGGTGTTAAGACATACGATAGATAACGAAGCGTATTACTATAGGCGAGCGTTAGAATAATATAAGCGTTAGAGTGTCGGCCACCCGTTAGAATAGGGCTAAGCACGAGCGCGGCCTGCGATAAATAAGTAACGCTTATTAAGGAGTATCTTAGCCACGATTAGTCTAAAGACACCTTTTTCTACTCTTACTACGTTTAAAGTTATTAAGATACCTTATTTAGCGATAGTAAATTACTAGTATAAGTCTGTTAGACCGTATAAGTACTAGTTAGATACTAGTAGCGTAGTAGCTAGGGCGACGAGTAGGCGACGCACGGGCGACTTATAGACGGTCTAGACTAAATAAGATAGTATAGTAACTTCGAACGTAGTAAGAATAGAAAGAGATGTATTTAGACTAGATAGATGTATTTAGGGTTTTCGCATTAAAAATATATGTATTTAGTAATTTCTCCTTTACTAAATTACCTAGTTTTTAATAAAAATAAGTAATTTCTCGTTCGTTTCTTAACCGAATTATACGAAAATTTTAATTATATAAATTTATACTACCACAAGCTTAAGTTTAAAATTTAATAATATTCGAAGCACGTAGTAGCGAGAAATTTACTTTACATTTTTTTTACACAAATAAGCCGGTTTAAATGCTATTTTTTTAGTAAATAACTTTTTTTTAGTAAATAATTTTTTTCGCATAGAAGCTATTAAAAAGCCATATATAATATAATAAAATAAAGTTCGAATTTTTGGGTATATAAAGTAACTAAGCGTAAAAATTTTTTATATTCTTAGAATAATACTAGACTCTACTTATATTGTATAAGCAGTCTAAATATAGACTGTAAGTACAGTAAAAAGGGGGTCTAGTTCTCCACGTAATTATTCTTTTGCTTATTTAGTATAGTGGATAAGTTTTTAGTTATATAAGCGAAAGGTTACGGGTTCAAATTCTAGTATAGGCGAAAATTTTTATTTTTTTAAAACTCTATTAATTCGCGTAATAATTATATAAAACTCTTAATTTAAGCTTCTATATATACTAGAAGCTTAAGTTTAAAATTTAGACTTTTTTCGTACACGTAGTTACGAGAAATTAAATTCGTTTTTTATATAAATAAGCTAATTTAAATACTAATTTTTTAGTAAAACTAAATTACTCGTTTAAATGACGATATTTAATTACGTAAATTTTAAATTAAGCATTTAAGATTAAGATCTATCTAATTTAAAATTTATATAGTTAAATATCGTCATCTAAACGAGTAATTTAATTTAAAATATTCGCGCAACTTAAATTACTTCTAAAAATCGCGCAACTTAAACTACTTTTAAAAATCGCGTAACTTAAACTACTTCTAAAAATCGCGTATATTAGCCCCTTCTTAGCTTCTTTTTAGCCCCTTTCTTTGATAAAAATCGCGCAGATGACGTAGTTACTAAAGATATATATATATCTACTATATTTATTAATTCTTTTAGTAAAAAACAGCCACTATGGCTGAAACGCTACTATTTTAAGTTGGTTCGATTTTCGTAAACTAGTAAGATGCTAGAGATGTAGTAAGAGTGTATCTAGCTAGTCGTAACGAGTTCTCTAAGTGAAACAGAGCTGATAAAAAACGAATATACTAGATATATAAAAACGATAACTACGAATTTAAACTATACATTAGAGAGAAAAAAGGTAAGTAATTTACTTATTTTATATAAATTATAAGCTAATTAATTAATAAGAAAATGCTATTATACGCCGGCTAAAACCACATATATATGCCGATCTAGAATTACACTATAACTGGCGATTTAACCATTCGGTTAAATTACTAGTTAATCATCAGCGCAATTCGATTAAGAAGGACCCTTAAATGCGACTAAATTTAATTCGTACACTAGAGTAAATTAACCACGGGGTCTAAATTAACTACTAGTAAGCATGGCGTATACGAGATACGGTAAAACAAGACGCATTTAGCGATGATTTATAAATAATTCGTCGTATTTAAGTAAGTTTTATACTCTACTATTAATTTACTGCAAAAATCGACTTAGAATAGTCCAATTACACGCTATTATTTCAGTAATTTAGTAGTAATTAGTAAATTACTGAAATAATAGCGTGTAATTAGACCATTTGAAGTAGAATTTAAAGAAATATACCAATATTCTTATTTTTTTATAGCCGTATCTTCGCGAAATTCAATAAAAACACGGTAATAAAGGCGGTTTAACCGAATTCTCGCGTAATTCTAATACAAACGCATTTTAATAAGTAATTTACTAATATACTTATAAAATAAAAGACTAATATATTACTAGATATGCGTTTGTTACACTAGAATGATACTATGCGGCGATTCGCAGTCCACAGTTAAAAACGAATGAGATTTCTACTTACGGACTAGGCCTGGACAAAATATTAGACTGAATTGATAGAGGTAAGTAATTTACTGAGATAATAGCGTTTAATTAAGCCATTCTAATTTAAATTTTAGTCACGCACCTGGATAGCAGTAATATCTAACCGCGATCGCGGTTTAGGTACTGCTAGTAAAGAACGCATGTAATTTATCGTCGATCTTATTAATAAAACGTGTTTCTGCGTTGATTTTTAAGATTTTCGTATGCCATGCCGCCACGCACACGCACTTATTACCGCATTTAGTAATTTACCTCTAGATTACGTGGAAGAATGTTATTTAGTAGTAAACTACCACGTTTCTTACCATAATTCTCGTTTTTTACAGCCATTTGCTGTAAATTTAATACCCCTAGATAGTAATACTAAATTAATTACAGCTGAAATAGCTATAAGAGGGCGTAGAAGACCTCGTAAAAACGCTCGTAGACGTCGTTTAACTGTCTAGCAGTAACTACGTCTTATATAAAGACGCGAGGACGAAAGAAACGCTATTAGAGGTTCTTATACGATTTATTAACGCGATCGTATTGTTAGAAGGCATAAATAGGACGATTTTAGCGAAGAAAACGAGGAAGAAAACGATTTTTTAAGCGATTTCAGCGAAGAAAACGACTTTTCTAACGAGTTTTACGGTTTTTCTAATGAAGAAAGCGACTAAAGAGACTAAATTATATAAGAAAGCGACTAGGGGGACCAGATTACACAAGAAAGCGACTAGAAAAGCGACTAGAAGGACCAGAAAAACTAAGAAAGCGATTAAGAGGCTTCTATAAGTGGCTAGAGTGACTAGTAGTTACTAGATAGCAATTTAGAGGACTAGCAGACGCTAGAAAATACTTAAAAAAGCGACTAAATCGAATAAACTAGCTAGATATTACAGAAATCTAAGCAAATGTCGCTAAATTTAGACTAAGATACGCTATCTAGACTAATAATAAGTTAAAACCTAGCAAGCAGTCAATAAAGCGACGAGTTTTCTCTTAATTTTACCCTTTAAACACGTAATTTAAAGCGTTCTACGCCTAAATTACGTCCTAGCGCAAGAAAAAAGACAGTTCGCCTTATAAATACTGGGCAGATTGCTAAGAGCGAGGATAAGTTACTGTAATTTACTGTTTTTATGGCGTTCTAGTGTTAAAGGCTTGTATTTTACTGAAAAAATAGCATTTAAACCGGCCTGTTTGTGCAAAAAAAAATGCGAAGTAAATTTCTCGCTACTACGTGCTTCGAATATTATTAAATTTAAAACTTAAGCTTATAGTAGTATAAAAATGTATAATTAAAATTTTCGTGTAATTCGGTTAAGAAACAGGCGAGAAATTACTTATTTTTATAAAAAAAACTAGGTAATTCGGTAAATCCAGGCCGGTCTATTTACTAAATTAACCATAATTACATATTATTTACTAAATTAACCACTTTACGTATTAATACAAAGCTAGTATTTCGCGATTTACTAAATTATTTATAGTAGATAATTGAGTAAATACCTAGGTAATTTAGAAAATAAAAATCGAAATGTAGATAATTTAGTAATATACCATTATTTAATAGTAATTACTATTTACAAGCGACGCGTATATAATATTTATATAAAATAAATATTAAAAGCGATATCTATTTAAATTAAAAACCTTAGTTATAATACTATAGATTCTAAAGTAACTCTTTTACTAAAATATATTAATTTTTAAGCGTTATAGAATTTTAATAAAATTAAATCTTTATACTCTCTTTATTTTAATACTATTAACTAAGCATATAGACGATAATTATACTAAGAAATAAGTATATACTATATAAAAATATCGACTTATATTTTTAAAATATCGCTTTTAAGTCGATAGTATTATAACTAGAATTTTTAATTTAAATAAATATCGCTTTTAGTAATTATCTCTATTTATATCTATTACTATTTTACTAAAGAAGTAATTACTAAAAATAATATCTATTTATATCGAAAATTTTAGTTTTAATACTATTAGTCTAAAAGCGATATTTCGAAAATATAAGTTAATATTATTATATATTATATATTTATTTTCTAGTATAATCGTTATCTATATACTTAGTTAATAGTATTAAGATAAAGATAGTACGTTTTAATAGAAGAATCGCTTTTAAACTAATAGTATTAAAACTAAAAATTTTAATATAAATAAATATCGCTTTTAATAATTATTTTTTTACTAAAAGCGACTCTAGTAATTTAAATAACGATTTAAATAGCGATTTAAGTAATAATTTAAATAATACTACTAGTAGTAATACTAACGACTTTAGTAATACTAATATTAATACTAGTTTTAGTAGTAAGACTAGTAAAACTTTTTATTACTTTAAGAGTTACTTCTACGTATTTATTATAACTTTTAAAGTCTTTAAATATACGAAACTAGTTTTTTTCTTAATTTAGTATACTATTACTTAAAGTATACGGTAAATTACTAAAATATTATATTTTTTAAAATTAGTTATCGAAATATTAAAAATATTATCTAAATACTAGATATATATAAATCTTACCGATATATTAAATTTTTTATGTAATATATTTATATAAATTACTTATAAATTTAAAAATCTAATATCTTAATAATAAAAACGTAATTAGTAATATTTTAATAAATATTAAAATTCGACTTAGAATAGTCTAATTAAAGAAGATTTTTATAGTAATTTATATATAATAGTAATTTACTATAAAAATCTTTTTAATTAGACTATTTTAAGTCGAATTTTGCAGTAAAAAATAAAAGCGAAATTTTACTACGAAATTCGACTTAAAATGGTCCAATTAAAGGGGGTTTTTATAGTAATTTATATATAACAGTAATTTACTATAAAAATCCCCTTTAATTAGGCCATTCTGAGTCGAATTTTAATATTTACTAAAATGTTACTAATTACGTTTTTATTACCGAGATATTAGGTTTTTAAATTTATAAGTAATTTGCATAAATGTATTACATAAAAAATCTAATATATTAGTAAGATTTATGCATGCCTTATATTTAGGTAATATTTTTGACATTTCGGTAATTAATTTTAAAAAATATAACATTTTAGTAATTTACCGATTACTAAATATAAACTCTTTCGTTATCGATAATCTAAATACGATTTCTTCGGTCTAAATACGATCTCTTTAAAAATTTATCTCTAAAACGTTAACATCTATGCGTAGAAAGTAGTTTTTTTTCTAATATATTAACTCTTTTTAGCGTCTTTACTATTAGAAAATATAAAAAAATATTAAATTTAAATATAATTAGCGTTTTATCGCGTTATAAAAAAGTCGATTTTAAAAGAGATTTTATCTAAATAGATCGATATTCTTATTATTAAAATTATTATTTCGTATAATAATTAGTAAATTTAAGTCTAAATAGATATATATAAATATAAAAGTACTTATATTTTAATTGCGTTGTAGTGTTATAGCGTTGAAAATACGTTGGGTGTTGTAAAAGAGGTCGTGTTTAGGCCGAAGGGGTCGTGTTTAGGTCGCCGGCAACGAAAAAGGTCGTGTTTAGTAATTTCCCCTTTTTTTATAGGTAACAGCGGTGGTGAAGAAGAGGAAAAAGCGACTGTTTGTAAATTAATAATACCACGCGGTGTTGAGATATATGATAGACAACGAAGCGTATTGCTACAGACGAGCGTTAGGGTGTCGGCCACTCGTTATAACGAGTAGGGCTGAGGCGAGCGAGGTCTACGATAAATAAGCGCGCTTATTAAGAAGCATCTTAGCCACGATTATCTGGTTCGACGAACTACTTGACAATGTTGATAAATCGTCATTTAACGGGACATCTAGTAAACTAGCGGAAGCTGTCGCATTAGCGTCCTCTTGTCGACGGCTGTTTATCGTGCCGCCGGGATGGAGATGTGTATAGGCGGAAGCAAGTAACTACGGAAGAGAGCGGAGTCTTTAAACACTTTGCATATTTTATGCTGTCGCACAGCTTGTAGATGATGCCGGCCGGTATATTACTGAATTACCCACATTTTTATTTTTATTTTCCGAATTACCCACCTATTTACCCAATTACCCACATTTTTAAAATTTTTAATTTTTTTTAAGATATCTCCGCGAAAGTATAATACTTTTTTATAAAAATTATATCGTTTTATAGACCTTATTTAGACGCATTTATAAAATACTTTTAAAAAATTATATCTAATATATTTCGGCTAAAATTTAAGAAAAACGTATAGTAGAAATAGCTAAATATCTCGCTTAATATATAAGATTTTTAAATTTTAATTAAGTAATATACGTAGTTTTAGCTATAGCTTTTAGTAATTAAACTAAAAATTCGATAACTAGAAAACGTATAAAAATATTTTAAAAAAAAATTAAAGATGTGGGTAATTGAGTAAATAGGTGGGTAATTCGGAAAATAAAAATCGAAATGTAGGTAATTCAGTAATATGCCGGATGCCGGCTGCCTGCTTCCTTAATTATAGCTCTTTAAATTCGTGCAACAATATAATGCTGAGAGATAGGTTTCTCCCTTACATAGGCCTAAGAGCGCTTAATACCTCCTATAATGCCGTAGCAGGTCTACGTCCTATCTACGTATTCGTCACATACTACGGTCAATCCACACGTATATCACGATTATTACCAACTGTAATAAGAATAGTAGCTAGAAAAAGAGATTCTACTAAGGTATAGTTTATAGAGACTCACTATGAGTTAACGAGCGGACTAGTGGCTAGGATCGGTCCATGGGTGGGCCGCTCGCTGGCCGGGAGTTTTGGATCGATAATAGACAAAGTAGTGTCGACCTTGCTGCACCGCTTTTGGCCTTTCATCCCCTCTCATATTCGGGACCTCACACGGTAAGAAGCCGGAGAAGGGATTTCCTGGTACACGCGGGTGTACGACTCATCTAAAGACTGAATAAGGTTTCCCTTAAACTGAAAGTAGACGAATCCCTGGAATTCGAATGGAGTACCGTTCGCCTTTACGGTTGGAAGGTCCCTCTCCATTGTTCCCTTCCCGCGGTACATAGCCACGACTCCTTCCGGAACCTCCCAGGACCGCTCGAGAGTCATGGTAAAATTCGGAACGCTTCTGATCCACATGCTGAAGTGATCCTCAATGCCGCCCCGCCCTTTAGCACGTACACCAAAGGCATGGTCGGTCCATTCACCGTCCCGGGTAAACAAGGATGCGAGTTCGTTCGACGAGCCATTGGGAAAAAGAGAAATCCACTTCTTGACGACATCAATTCGAGAACCTTCTCGATTATATCTTAGCACCTGCGAAATAGAACCTCGCCTCAAAGTATTTGAATATACTTACGATCCATTGTGCTTGATGGTATCGTAAAGCACTTGTCAGAAGTGTCTGTATTTTCACTCGCTCTTGTGAAATGCGTAGATGAAGGTCTTGTGAGAGCGGTAGGAAATGTTCTTGAGCCGATTTAAATAGACCTTCAACCGGCAGTCATCGGAACAAATCAGGCGATGGTTTACAGGGTCGTCATTAAGCCCTAGCAGTCTTTAGTAATTGTTATGTTCATCACGGAAGACTGCGGAAAGGTGTAAGTTTAAGAGGCAGAGAAGAGAAGCAGGGATCCCTTCTTGCAACGAGGGAGTATGGTCTAGAGGCCGATTATAAGTTATGTCTTGCGAGGGCCTCACATACGTGGCGCTGCGACAGATATTTAGGCTCGCTACTGATACCTTCTTGAGCTGCCCGCCTTTGTAGAGGCGGAATATTTCCGTAGGTTGCTAAGTTTCCCACGTTCAGGGAGGGTCCTCTTTGGATTATGCAATCATTGCCGGCTGAGCCGCGGCGCGCGACGCAGCCCTCTCCGTTGATGTCCATTGTGATCAAATTTGTAGGCCCCTATCCTAAACCTAAGTGTAGATTATACCACCGTCAACGACCATGGTTTGTCCGGTCACGTATTCGCTGTCTGGCCCAGCTAGGAAACTGACAACTTTGCTGACATCTTCCGGGACACTTGTTCTGCCAAGAGCAATCAGTTCCTTCGTGTATTTCTTAATGGTATCGCCCTTCTTAGCGCCAGTTGTCTTGCCCAGCTCCTCATCTATCAAGTCCCACATGGCGGTACCGACGATTCCGGGCGCGTAGGCATTCACGGTGATCTTATGAGTTGCCATTTCCATGGCCATAACCTGGGTCAGGCCACGGACAGCCCATTTCGAGGCTGAGTAGTGTGATAGCATAGCAAAGGGCTTGAAAGCGACGATGCTGAGGTGGCAGGGATTAGCAAGCCGGCATGCCGAGGAGAGAACTCACGTACCTCGCACAGCCAATTAGCTTCCCGCCGCCGCCCTGCTCAATCATCTGCTTGGCTGCCTCGGTGTAGCAGTGAAAGACTCCGTAGACGTTGACCTCGAACATTCGACGGAAGTCTTCATCAGTCAGCTTGAGCAGCGGCTTGACTTGAGCAATGCCGGCGTTGGCCACCATGGTGTCCAATGGCCCAAGCTCTTGCACTGAAGTTTTGACTATGTTCCTGACATCTGCACGCTTGGAAACGTCGCCGATGACGAGGGCAGACTTGCGTCCCAAGCTCCTGATGTGTGACACAACTTCCTCGGCCTGAGCCTTGTTGTGTGCTATATCATTGACGGTGACGTCGTAACCGTCTTCAGCAAGACGGATAGCGATGGCTTTGCCGCTATCAAAAAGTGAGCAGGGTATAAGTGTAGACGCAGGCACTTTGACTAACATGCCTCTTGCGGAGCCGGTGACTATGGCAGTCTTCTGCAGCCGAGGAGTGCTCACAAAGGAACGTGACCACGGCCGGGCGGGAGCAGTGAACTGAGTCGAAGCTCTCAGCAGGCTCCTTGGCGCAAAGCGAGGAGACATGATGGCGTAGTAGCAGACGGAGAGCTATGAGTAAAGCAATTGGAGTGCCGCAACGCAGGGCCGAGCGAGCGCATTTTTATGCAGCAGCAGCTCGGGGTCAGCTGCGCCGGCAGAGGCAGCGGACGTGCGGAGTCGTGCGATGAGACCAAGCATGGCGTTGTGGCACGGTGTGGGGTAGCGAAGAGTGCGGAGAAGCGTTGGCGGGAATAATGCGTGAAGGGTTGGGTGCAGGGAGACGCGTCAAATGGAGCGCGCCGCGCCGCGCCGTGGCGGCGGCCACAATTTACGCGGCGCCTCTGTTGACATTTTGCCGATGCTGCAGCCCAGCCCCTCCACGACGGCCACCATTAACCATCATGTCGCGCCCAAGTAGCATGATGGCGCAGAACAGCGCAATGGCCCAGCGCAACCTTACCTTGACCGAGGAGCTGGAGAAACTCGAGCAATCTATTACCCTAACACTGCAAGGTGACCACCCTGCTGCCGCGGCGTCTTGCGGCGTGCGCTGACCATGCGCCCAGAAATCGACCACAACTTCAGCCGCGCCCATCGCATAGTCACCGGGAGCATCCTGCCTGTGGTTGAACAGTACGCGAAACACTCCGAGGCCGTGTGGGAGGGCTCCAAATTTTGGAAGCAATTCTTCGAAGCCAGCGCCAATGTCTCGTTGTCTGGTTACGAGGAGCCCACCGCTGCAGACGACACCACCGACGATGTGACCCATGCTTCCGCTGCTTACGACGATAGCCCTTCGCTTCGTGCCGATAGCACTCTCCGTTTTGCGGCCGGTCGCCCAAGCCAATTTGACGATGACGACGAAGGGCTTGAGGACTCGCTACTTTCCTCGCCGTCCATGGCCAAGACGCCCCGCAACCCCCCCAGATCCTCTTTCACCGACGATTACCCCTCCCCTTACGAGGCGCTGAAGCGTGAGCTACAAGTGGACAAGAGCGAAGGCCCTGGCGGCGAAGATGACATGTCGTCTGAGGCGAGCGGCTTGCCTGAGGAAGGCACTGTCCTCGGCGCTCCAACAACTCCTGGAAAAGTCTCGCAATCCGTCCTACCCGACATGTCCATGACGCCAGAGTCGTCTCCATTCGCGCCTGGCTCAACTGATCAGCACACGTGTCATACACGTTACGACTCGAACAACGACCCTCTCCTTCATCGCATGCTCGACAAGACGTATCGAATCGCTGCTACGCCGCATACAGCACGGAAGACGCACTCTGGTGGTGCCGGTACCAATGCTGCTACTCCTGGAACTGCCAATCGCACGAGGCGACGCCTGGCGTTCGACTCCTCGCCTATGTCGTCTCCTGAAGCACCTGCTCCACAACTGCGCGCGGATATATTCTCTCCCGTCAAGACGCCACGAACCCCGGGTGTTAGCGTCTATCAGCAACACCGAACGCCCGGCAAGAGTGGTGGCGGCGGACTTGGTACAGCCAGCAAATTCACCGGCGGAGCCAAGAGCGTTGGAGACTTCATCACGTGGGACAGCGACAGTGAGGGTGAGACCGAATTCAGCCCACCTAAGACGATGCAGTTCCACGTTCCTCAGAGCCGCCTCATGCAAACCCCTGCACGTGAGGCAAGTAAGAAGATTGTTGAGGACCTGCTGCTGACCGCGGGTGGAGGAGAGCTGACGGATTCGAACATGACGGAAGATAGCCCGAGCATTGTGCGTAGGAACCTGGATCTTGATGATAGCTTTTAGTCCTGATAGGAAGCTATTATGTCATTGCTCAAAAGCCGGGGTGTTGTGGGATTTTATTGTGCTATTTTGATATCCGGTAGTAGATTGAAACATTGGTCTTTGACTCCAATTGGGAAAAAGTGTGACGTTCTACCATGATTGAAGAACTTGGCGTATGAGCCTATAACCTGAACTGTACATTTTGTAAACTCTGAGACTCGAGATCATACAATAAACGTGCAGATCCATCATATATCCGCAGTATGCAAAACAAAACGTGATGACTGATTAAGCCATGTCTTGGCCACCCTCACAGACGTGACTTTTATGCTAACCCTCCCAATCTCTCATTGATGAGGCCATCCACCGACCGTCTGTCGGTCGATTCCGGGACGGAGGTGTTCTATTCCAAACAATTCAAAACATGATCCACCCTTACACGCTAGCCCTCTCCATCTACGCCCTCTATTACCCAAACTTACAGCTTCGCCTTGGGTGCCTCCAGAGAAGGAAGCATCAGGTCCCTAATGTCGCCGGCGGCCTCGTTGAGATAGAAGGACATACGCTCCGAGCCCAAGTTCTTCGAAACGACGTTGAACTGGATACTGTTCTCGTTGATCATGTAGGCGATTCCCCAGCCATCGTCAACAACCTGGCTCCAGCCGTAGCCGTTGAAGTATTCGGAGCTGAGCTGGGAGCTGGAGATGAACCAGTGCGACGAGTAGGCAAAAGTCGGATCGTTGTAGATGGACGGCACATCCTCACCAGACTGCAAGCACTTCTTCAGGCCGAACAGGTGACGGTCAACACCTCGGCCATCGCTGGCATCGGTGATGTACTTGACATGTGCATCGAGCGCGGCACGGAAGAGCTCACGGCACTTCTCAGGCGAGACTGAGTGATCAGCCATGGCCGAGCAGAAAGCCACGCTTTCGTCCGATACGGTGCGGCAGGTTTCCGTACGGCCGAGCTGGAAGCGACGCGTAGCGGCGGATTCGTAGGTTGGCCGGTTCTTGCCATAGAATTTGTGATAGGCTAGTTGGATGACCATCTGCACGTATGCATCCGGCGAGCACTTGAACTTCTTGATCAGGCCTTTGCCGTAACCCTGGTACGCCTGCACACGGAGCTCGTGGGCGCCAATCTGGCCATCAAAGTGCTTCTGAGCATCGTTGATGTCCTCCTGCAGGCGAGTGTTGAGCTTGAAGTTGAGGGGAACGGGCTCCGGCAGGTTCGAGCGGACAGATGGGTCATCGAATGGCAATGCGTTCGTGGTGATGAGCATGTTGATGTGGTCGTTCAAGCGATGCGTGGGAGTGCCATCCATCATGCTGTGTTCACCCATGAAGCCGGAAGTGCCGTTGTCGTTGACGATGAATTGAAGCGGCTTGTCGAACCAACGGTTGGCACCATCGCCGTGCCAGTACTGATGCGCGCGCTCCTCGAGGGTTACAGGTGAAGCATCGTCGAGGCAGATGACGAAGGAGGCAGACTCAATGGCCTTGAGAACGCCCTCGTTGGAGGGATGGGCGGCAATGAGACGCTCGCGGACCTGACACTGTTAGCTATGCTCCAGTCGACGTCTTGCTAGGTTCCAACGTACCTCGGTCCACACGTCCCTGTTCTGGCTCGTGTAGAGACCGACAGCGGGCGCTTTCTCGGCCTTCTGGTATATCCTCTTAAATGTCTGCTCCAGCTCTGCGGTGGTGAGTTGCCTGCCATCGACCTCGTGATCGACCTTGAAGAACTGGTTCTTGCGGACGACGACAATGTGCTTGTTCTGGGCGGCATCGTACTTCTGAGGGTAATCGGCGGGCTTTGCGGGAATGCGGCAGCAGTTGAACATGTACTCGTAGCTGGACATGGCGATGGGCAGCTTCTTCATGTACTCGGGCTCCAGCTCCTTGGTATCAACGAGTCTCTTGAACTCCAGCACGGCGGTCGTGATGGCGGCCGCGCGCTTTGAAGGATCCCGGCGCTTGCGGTCATCACGGTGCGAGTAGAAGTAGCTCACGTACGGCACGACGGGGTCCCGGTAGGCCAGATACGCGGCGTCATTCCACCACTCGTATATCCAGTTCTTGACACTCTCGTCCTCGCGCCTGGCGACCAGGCGCTTCTGGAGAGTCTCGCCCACACCACCGGGCTGGACGAATTCCTCAACAGCCTTCTTCGTGCTCTCGTACTCGGTGGTGTTGAGCAAGGGGTGTACGGACTTGAGATAGCGCTTCGCGGTCTCTTCGAGGGTGGGAACGGGCAAGCGGGGCAGAGACTCCTCGAAGCGGAGCATGCGGCCCTTGCTGATGTCCTCCTTGTAGCCTGTGCGAGCCACGGCGTGAGCAAGAGGAGGGAAAGGAGCGCACAAAGGCGGGCGGACATACCAGCAGGCAAGGAGGATTGTTTCCGCGCGGGAGCCATGAGCGTGAACTGAGGCGCGGGGTTAGCGAGCTTGCGGTCGCACGGCAGCGGGGCAGCGGGGAGCGTGAGGAAGTACCTTGCTGAGGGATGGTGTCGCGGGCTTGATCTGCGTGCGGAGGAGGGATGCAGAGGCGCGAGACCGGCTCAGTGCATTAAACATGAGGACTTGGGCTGGGGGAATAGCGTGCGGATAGTAAGGTAAGAGGCACTAGGTGCGAATATTTACCTCTGAGCGTCTTCCTCCTCGGTCGGCGGGAACTGGCAAAGCTGGCAGTTCGGGATCGACGAGAAGCTGTTGCGCGCCGGCCTGGGGCTGGAGCCGAGGTCCAGGACGGCCCGCCTGATTGGCCGAGGCTGGCACGCGCACACGGCGGCCCAGCCTGCTGCGCGGCCAGCAATGCTTCACTGGCCGTTGCCGTGCATGCAGACGCCACTCTGAGGCTCGGGGCAATGGCCACCAGCCTAAACCTGAGCCTTGGTGTTGCTATCTACGAATGGCTTCCCCAGACCGGGGCCCCAGCATGTGAAGGGGTGACGCAACGCCGCAGGCCCGTGCGCCAGCTGATCTGATGGTAGAGAACACCAGACTCCGCGAGAGAGAAGAAACCAACAACTACGGCCGTAAATCCAGATCACGCGTCCACAGTACCGTGGCTCATTTCAGCCAGTCCTGAGCTTCTGCACGCTCTGCACCTGCGCCTGCACCCAGTCCGCGTGGGCCGTCGGCTTCCGTCCGATCAGCCATTCGAGAACGTTGGGGTTGCCCTTGAGCCCGTGATAATTGTAGAACAGGACCATCCGGTGGGCGGCGTCCCTCGTTCTCGGGTGAGCCTTGTCCGCGCCGCCAAAGAGCATGTCCAGGAGGGCGTTGGTGGCTTCTATCACCGGCCTCGTCTCGACCTTGATGTGTTTGCCGATTGCCTGGCTTACGTTCCCGATCACTTCATCGTACGGCAGCGTTCGAGTCGAGCTGAGCGGATACTGCGCCAAGTAGTGCCTGTCCCTCTCCTCAATCACGGTTGCCGCCGCCTCGGCCAAGTCTTGCAGCGCAATGAACGAGAAGGGCACGCTCGTGCTCCAGTTAGCTCGGTACAGCGGCTCCGGCTGCGACAGCAGCTGTGCCACGGGAAACGTGTCCATGAAGTGAGTGGGCTGAAGAATGGTGTAGTCCAGGCCTGACTCCATGAGATACTCCTCGACGTAGCGCTTGCAGTCGTGGTTCATCATCTTGCGCAGTTGGGTGTTGAGCACCGACGAGTATACGAAGTGCTTGAACGTGCCCTGTCGGGCCTCCTCGGCGGCCGCATCGACCATAAAATAGCCAATCTCCGTCTCGTGCGGATGGAAGGAGGGACCGATGTGGAAGACGGTGGTCACGCCGGCCATGATGCGGCGGGCCTCGTCGATATTCTCTAGGCTGGCCCGAGTCACGCTGGCGTCAGGGTACTGCTGCTTCAGGCGTTGCTCCGATGACGGCGAGTTGACGACCAGGCGCAGGCGCTTCCACGTGCCGTACAGCAGCGGAAGCAGGCGCGAAGCCTGCTTCCCAGAGGCACAAGTGATCAAGAGAAGATCGTTCTCGTGGTCCACGGGCATGGCGATGGAGGCGAGGAGCAGTTTGGCGGAACGGAGCGCGCAAGAAACGTTCTTTTTCAACCCGGGAGCCGGGATGAAGACGTCATGACAGTAGCGGCGTGAGACGCCGGGCACCCGCGTCAGCTCCAGATGCAGCTTTGGCAACTGGCCTCTGGCGGGAGCAGTCCCCACAAATGCTTAGTTCGACGGCCTCGGGAGCGCCCGGGCAATTGCTTCAGTGCTCGCGGTGAAGCAGCTGGCGCCAGGGTCTGGCAGGCGGGAGTTTCCCTGGAGCAGACCGGGCACCTACAGTAGTTAGCGGCCGGGCGTCCGAGAATTGTGCGGCGCCAAGCTGGGCGCAAGCTTCCGTGCCGACACGCCAACAGAACTTCCTCACACCCGCCGTCTCCATCCATCCCACACATTCTCTCTCTCCATCGCGCCCCCCGCCTCCACGTCCCACCCGCATCCATCACCATGTTCGCTGCTCGTCAGGTCTTCGGCGCCGCCCAGCGGAGGGCTTTCTCCGTTTCCGCCAGGCAGGTATGCAAGCTCGAAGATGCTCCGCCGACGCCCTCATCTGCGCCGGCCGCGTCCCACATCCATTGCTGACGCCCTTGTTGCAGAACTCCAAGGTCACCGTCCTTGGCGCTGCCGGCGGCATTGGCCAGCCTCTGTCGCTGCTGCTCAAGCTCAACCCGCGCGTCTCTGAGCTTGCGCTGTACGACATCCGCGGCGGTCCCGGTACGTACCGCGTCCTCCGACGACATCTCGACGACCCGCCCTCCGCTAACGCGCCGCTGTAGGTGTTGCTGCCGACGTCAGCCACATCAACACCAAGAGCACCGTATGTCGCTGCCCGCCTCTGCTCTGCCATTGAGCCCGCCGCTCACCCACAATTCAGGTCAAGGGCTACGACCCTACTCCCTCTGGCCTCCGTGAGTGCCTCGAGGGTTCCGAGATTGTCCTCATCCCCGCTGGCGTTCCCCGCAAGCCTGGCATGACCCGTGATGGTATGAAAATTGTTCCCCCAGCAATCGCCGATCGCAGCCGTGCTGATCACTCACAGACCTCTTCAACACCAACGCCTCCATCGTCCGCGACCTTGCCAAGGCCACCGCTGACGCCGCCCCCAACGCCAACGTCCTGATCATCTCTAACCCGGTATGGTTTTTGTGATCTCTTTCAATTTGTTTATGATCGCTGACTCGGGGCTAGGTCAACTCCACCGTTCCCATCACCGCCGAGGTTTTCAAGTCCAAGGGCGTCTACAACCCCAAGCGCCTCTTCGGTGTGACCACTCTTGACGTTGTCCGTGCCTCGCGCTTCATCTCCCAGCTCAAGGGCTCCGACCCGGCCAACGAGAACATCACCGTCATTGGCGGCCACTCGGGTGCCACCATCGTCCCCCTGCTCTCCCAGGCTGGCCACAAGCTTGAGGGCCAGGAGCTCGACGACTACGTCAGGCGTGTCCAGTTCGGTGGTGACGAGGTTGTCCAGGCCAAGGGCGGTGCTGGTTCCGCCACCCTCTCCATGGCCATGGCCGGTGCCCGCTTCGCCGAGTCCCTGCTCCGCGCTGCCCAGGGCGAGAAGGGCGTCATCGAGCCCACGTTCGTCGAGAGCCCGCTCTTCAAGGACCAGGGCTGCGATTTCTTCGCCTCCAACGTCGAGCTCGGCCCCAGCGGTGTCGAGAAGATTCTCCCCGTCGGTGAGATTACCCCCTACGAGCAGAAGCTCATCGATGTCTGCGTCCAGGATCTGGCCAAGAACATCAAGAAGGGCGTCGACTTCGCCAAGCAGAACCCTTAAATTCGCTTCTTATGACGGGAATGGTAAAAAAAAGCGTTGGCAATGGAGAGCATGAAGACTGGGCTGTGGTCTGGTGGGAACCGTGATTCGTTGGGGGCGGAAGCGTGCGCGTTTGGGGCAATTTATCTTCTTTTGCGCCCGTTTCATCTCTTCCGGCCATAAAGACCTCTTGCATGTAGATTCCCTTGTATCCGCGTATCCAGTGTTTGTCGATCTGTGTATGTGCGTGTTCAAGTCTCGCCTGTAGTGACAGGATCATGACTAATTAAAGCTTGTTTTACACATCTTGATGGTGGCGCTAGCGCATGCTGCACCATGTACCTGAGTGTGGGCTAGCGTGACGCTTGTTTTGACCATCAACCGCATGCGACGAGGCTGTAAGCTTCAAACACGTCCTTGCTAGACGGATCCAGCGAGCCTCGATTGGTATAATGGTCTTGTTAGTACGAGGTAGAACGAGGAATCGTTGCCCGAGAAGGCTGATGTGTAGCTTTGCCCGCATATAATCATGTTTGGGTTTCTATTTGATCCTCTTAGAGGGAGATAGATTTCATTACTCGACGTAGCTCAAAGGAATTTTCATCACGACGTATGAACCATTCACCCTACATTCAGCAGGCTCTATGCACCATACCATGTTTCCTGATCATTTTCTTCTCTTCACAGACCCAGGCTCTTCAGAATGGCGGGGAAGTTGGGAGTGCCGAATCCGGTGACTGGATCCCAGCCCTCGGCAGCTACGAAGCCGTCAACACCACAGCCGGCCGCACTGCCGTTGGTAACATCATTGAAAGCCTTCCAGCCGCCCTGGTAGAGCCAAGGGTTCAAGAAGCCGAGCGGCTTTTTGCCAGCGGCGATGAGAGCGTCATTGACGAGCGAAATGATGGCAGACGCGAGAGGAGTCGATGCTGACGTGCCGTCGAGACGGATGTTGCTGCCCTCCCAAGTGACAACAAACTTCTGACCCTGGGCTGCAATGTCCGGGTACGCGCGGCCCGAGGCGTTGTACAGGCCGGCATAAACACCATCAGCAAGGTACGCTGCCGAATAGTTCTGAACAGCCTCAGCTTGGTAGGAGGGCTGAGAAAAGTAGTTGCTGAATCCACCGCCAGATGTGAAGACACTGCCAGAGCCGAGGACGTCGTAGGCCGCCCTCTCGGGCGAGAAGCCTGTAGTGGCGCCGACGGACGTCACATAAGGACAGCCGTCGGGGAACGACGGGAGGAATGTGGTAGCATTGGTGCCGTTGTTGCTGATGCAAGCGCCCTCGTCGCCAACGCCCGCATCGCCCGAGGCGAAGAGGAGAGAGACACCGCGAGCGCCAAGCTGGGCGAACATGTTGCAGACGGTATAGGCATACGAAGGGGGGACCGTTTGCTCGTCATCTCCGTAGCTGGTGGAGATTACCTGGGGCACGTCTGACTGGCCGAGGACGTGCTGCACCCAGTCGAGATACGGCTCGTTGGAGTTGGTCTCGGTGTTGGCATCAGGCTGGAAGGGAGGCGAGCCACCGGTGTTGTAAGCAATGAGAGGGGTAGGATAACCAATGCCCAGGATGGTCTCGGCGTCAAGGTTCCCCTCCATGTTCTTACCGGCGTCATTCTGTTCAGGCGTGTTGGGCGTCTGAGTGTTGTCGCCGTCGTTGATGACTTCGATGGTAAAGTTGTCGGCGGCAGAGACGGCATCCGGGCGGAACTGCTGCAGGAAGAGCTTGACGTCGGTCCGCTTGCTGGTCTCGTCCAGATAGTTGGTAAGTCCGATTTTGTTCTTGCCAGGAACCTGTGGGACATAGTCCAAGGTGCCGTAGTAGGAACGCAGGCAGTGCGGAGTCACGAAGGTCGTGTTGCAGATGGCAGACACGTCGGCGTCCAAAGGAGCCTGGCTGCTGACGAACTTCTGGCGAGCAAGCGGCTGCTTCACGTCCTCGACGATGGGCCTGACGTTGCTTCTACGGGGCGCGGAGCGGAAGAACGAGTTGGTGGGCTGGATGGTCTCGACGTGGTCGTGGAGATGACGAGGGAGGGACCAGGCGGGAGTGCGGACAATATGACCGCCAGTCTCGTGCCGGTAAACCGAATACTCGGTGTCCAGAAGAGCCTCGGCCTGGTCAACAGGCAGTGAGATCTTGATCCAGTCCTTTGCAGGGCTGTATTCCAGGTGGCTTCTGGCGATGCCGTTGTCCTCGAGCCACTCGTGAACGAGGTCCAGGGTGTCGTCAGAGGGCGCGACAAGCTCGTTGACCTCATCCGCCGTCAGATGCTGGCCATAGCGCTCATGTCTGGGGTCCGAGACTTCGTTGTGTTAGAAGTTGCCAAAACGGGGGAGTCACAGGGCGTTCGCCCTGCTCGCCCGTCCCGCAAGAGATGATGCCATGCCACCTTATCAAGTGTAATCTCTCTTGCGGGACGAGCTAGCAAAGGGTAAACTCGTACGCAAACGCACCTTCGTAGAGGTGCCTCTCGAGCTCAGAGAAGCGGGACTGCCTCAAACCAATCTGGAGGTTGATGACATGCTCCGAGGGGGCACGTCCGATGCGCGACCAACTACGAGGGGCGTGGAAGTGTTCCTTGACCTGGTAGTCGGAGCGGGCACGCAAAGGCGAGGCGCTGGCAGCGGCAGCGAGCAGCACGAGGAGGTGGGAGCCAAGCATTTTGGGCAGACGGTCGGACGGGCAATCACGACCAAGCTTGTGCCTTTATAAGGGCGAGCGTGGAGAAGCGGGCGCGGGAGGTCCATCTAAGCAATGGCAGCTCCACCGCTCATCTCCGCTAGCTGCGGCCTCTCGCCGGCCTCGCGAGCGGCACAGCTCGCCAGCCTGGACACCGTGATGGCCTTTGCTCCTTCGCGAGCCCCTCGTATCCGCTGACCCAACTGACACGGCCACCCGCGGCCTCATCCTGTTGGCCAACGGGCACAACAAACCCTCGTTGGACGTCAACACTGCCCTGGGGAATTAGCCAAGCAACTGCAAGCAATGCCACGGCGTGCATCTTGGCTTCGTCAGCTCCACCAAAACGCGCGGCCAATCAACCTTCCTTTCCCTACCTAGGACGGCAAGATCTCGACCTGCCTTTCTTGTCGTAGTCCTCGATCTCCGTTGCCGCGGTCCACGCTGCTGGGTCTCTGTTATTGACCTGTCACGCCAGCCATCGGGCAAGAGCGGCGCTAGTAATGAACATGTCCGCTCCTCGTTTCATTCAAAAATCCTGATGTAGGCGTGCGTGCCGAGTGCGCCATTTTGTGTGACCGCCAGAAAGCAAAAAGTGACCACCTCCCAAATCTGACCCCGCCGCCGAGCCACTTCTCGCACCATTATTCACGCAGAGAGACCGTGCAAAAGCCAGACGAATTTCCATGGGCAGAGTTGCCCTGCACATGCGAGGGTTCGCTCCTCTATCCTCTATTCCTATTCTACAGCAAATCCAGCACGCTATGCATGCTCTCTACTGCTCCTTCTTCCTCTCCGCCTCCTCGGCCTCCAGCTTCTTCCTGGCCTCTTCCCTCTCAATCTGGTCCTTGCGGCGTACGGCAATGTCCTTGGGCTTGTAGTCGCTGAAGAAATACTTCAGCGTCTTCTCAATGACCCAGCATCCCACATAGTCGATGAGCATGACCACTGTCATTGTCATCTTGAACTCGGTCGTGAATGGGACAAGGCGCAGCTTCTCGTTGATTTCGGGAATGAACTCTGTCGCGCACGAGAAGGCAACAAATGCCACGCCAACGAGGCCGTAGTACATGCCCTTGTTCTCGCGGATCGACTCCCGGAACGGCCGGCCCTGGTAGTTGATCGCGAACGTCGAAATCTGCTGAATGAGTTGCAGCAGGTAGATGGCGCTGTTGAGGAGGGATGGCTCAAACTCGCCCTCCAGATCAACGTCGTCGCTCTTTCTGTAGTCGGGTTAGCATCTGAAACCAAGACACCGGTGCGAGGACACTTACGGCTCCGTGCGCTGCACGTATTGGGAGATGTAGATGAGGGTAACAATGTGGATGGCAAACTGGCCGAGGACAGAGCCGATGATGTAGATGTTGAAGATGTTGTGCTGCGGACGCTCCTTGGAAAGCGCCTCGACGGGCTTGGCCCGAGAGATGGACAGGAAGCAGACGCTCATCATCATACCGCTAATCGTCACCTGTCCGTCGCCGAACTTGATGCCGTCCAGGTAGAGGACACTCAAACTGTATGCGCTGATGAGACAGTTCAAAGCCAGGATCTTGTACATCTGAATCGTAGCAACAAGGGTGCAGCGTCCCTGGCGGATGATGTTGGGAATAGCGATGACGTTAGCCAGCTTGCTGGTGAAGGGCGCGGCAACGGATGCGTCTCCGAGCTTAATCGTCGGCGGCTCGCTGTCATCCAGTTCGTTCTCCATCATTGACATCTGCAACTTATCCGCGAGGCTCTGTGCCTTCTCTTGGGCGAGACGCTGGTTTCTCTGCGCAGGCGTCTCGTTCGGCGGCGCCGCAACTGCACTCGACGTCGGCGCAGTAGCTCCGTTCGCCTTTGCAGCTTCTTCAGCAGCCATGATGCCTTTGCTGATCTTCCTGTCCTGCTCACGCTTCATCGCTTTCTCATAGTGCGGGTTCGACGGTCCAGGAGGATACAGGTGTGCAATCATGGGCGGCACTGGAGGAGCAGGCTGGTTGAAGCGCTGCATGAGAGACACCTGCTTTTCATACACCTCCTTCATCTTCGTGGTCCTGAAATGCTCCGCAATCTTGTCCAGGTCGTCCTTCGTACCGTTGAGAAGAGCCACACCGATGTGGGCCTGCTTCAGCGCACCCACGTCGTTCGTACCGTCACCACACATGAGAGTGGTGTAACCTGCGTCTTTCAGTCCAAGAAGGATTTCTTCCTTCTGCTTAGGGGAAACGCGTGCATAGACCCAGGTGTGGCGGAGGAGCTGATGCCATGCCTTCTGATCCTTGAACTTGGCGAGAGCGTATCCCGTGACGCAGACGTCCTTTGTGTCGAGAATCTCTCGGGAAAGCTCTTGAGTGGGGTCGACCGGAATGTTGACCTTGTCATCAATGCTTCTCCAAACAAGATTCTTGCCGGAGTCGTCGTTCTCGGGAGCATCCAAGATCCAGCAGTCCCTGTCAACAATCTCCACTTGGCGAGCCACATGGACAGCAGTGAGAGGGTTGTCACCGGTAATCATAACCACACGATGGCTGCTCTCATTGAGCATCTGAACCGCCTTCTTTGCGTCATCCTTGAGTGGGCACTGGAGGACTAGGAAACCAGCGAAGTGAAGCTCTGATTCAACCTCCTCGCGCTTTAGGTCGTTGATTCTCTTCTGGCTGATCTCGTCTTCGGTGGAAAGGCGTTTGTATGCCAAAGCGAGCACACGACCGCCATTTCTAGTGAAGTGCTTGTAGGTTTCCTCGTACTTGGGCGGGGTGGTGACCAGCATGTTACGAATAGTCTCCGGGGCTCCCTTTACGCCAACAAAGGTGTGCTTCGTCTTCTTTCCGGACTTTGGGTTCGTCGCCAAGACGGTAGCAACAGAGCTCTGTCTCTTGAGGGCCGAGGAAAACTGGAAACGGCGTTTGATCTGAACCAGCTCGGCGACGCTCGTACGGCCAATCTTGTTGGTGAGAGTATCCTGCCTACCAAGTACCCACCCAAGAGCTTGCAGAGTTGCCTTCTCCATGGGCTCGCCCACAATCTCTCCTTCGTCAAGTTTGACCAGAGCATGAGCCGTGGCGAGGACCAAGGTGGAATCAGGGCCGATCTGGTTGACTGGCACCAGCTGAGTCTGAGCACCATCGGCCTCAGCCTTCGCTTCTGGCTGCCCAAGAGTCAGGCCGGCAATGCCGTCGACGACAAGGTCTTCGCCGGTCAGAGTACCGGTCTTGTCAAAGCAGGCGACATCGACGCGGCCGGCGAAAGGAATGCGGAACGGTTCGGTGCAGAAGATGGCGTACTTGCTGAGGGCAGCAAGACTCGTGTTGACAGCCAAACTCAATTCCATAGGTAGCTCCGGCGGAACCACGCTGGTGATGATGAGGACGCAATCTAGGAGGAGCTTTGATCGCTTGCGATCTTTGGCCACGCCCTCCTGCCAGACGTACCAAGACGCGGCAATGGCGAAGATGAGCAGGAAAAGAATGAAAAGCAAGGCTTCGACGTTGTTGGCAGAAACGCGCTCCGTCGAGTAAATCATGGTCCGCACGAGGCTGCCCTGGCTCGTCTCGAATCCAGTCTTTACCACAACAGCAACAGCGCCCTTGTCGGGTGGCGGAGGGATGCCGGAGGCAAGACGGGGAATGGCATCGGGGGCGTCTTCACTAGGATTTCCGTGGCTGACTTGGAGGACCTTGGTGCCACCCCACAGCAGTGCGTTTTTGTCCAGACCTTCGGGCTCGAGGTGAGCGTCGCCCGGGCGCAATTGGATGGAATCCTTCAACACGGGTGTGCTCTCTCCGGACAGCATCGCCTCGTTCACGATGGCGGTACCCTCGACTAGAATCATGTCGCATGCTACGCCGCTGTCCTCCTTGGTACGCTCGACCGAGACGAGATCGCCAGGCAACAGCTTGTCGCTTTCAATCTCTTGCCATTTGTCCTCGCGGAAGACCCAAACATCGTACGGCTTGATGCTCATGCCACGGAACTCGTTCAACGTCCTCTGGCGCTGCCACACGACGGTGCTCTCGAAGGCGACCAGCATGAACAAAGTGAACAGAGAATAGTACCAGTATTCGTCCAGCATCCACAAGCCAACGCAGAAGACCTGGAACACGAAGAATGGCGCGACGGCATGCTCTTTGAAGAGCTCGAGGAAGGTCGGCACGGGGATGTCGAACGAGTTGTCGCCATAGTGCTCGTGGATGCGCTGCACTTCGGCGGGGCTGGTCAGGCCACGCGAGTTCTGGAAGGCGCTGATGACGGGCTTCGGCTCGGCGTCGATTGAATAGGACACAGTCGCGAACGAATTCTTCTCGGAATCGTAGAGAAAGCGGCGCTTCTGGAAGAGGAAAGCGATGTTCTGCTTACCGCCAACATTGTCGCGCTTCAGCGGGCAGATCTCAGCGGCGCCGGCGTTGGCAATGGGGTGGACTTTGATGAGAGTGGCGCTGCGGACATCTTTGGCCTTGGTCGCGGTGAACAGGGCCTTCAGATCAACGCTCCAGTGGGTGCTGAGCCAGGCGAGCGACTGGACGGTGATGATGGAGCCGCACCATACGAAGGTCCACTCGGAGGACTGGATGTGCTTCTCATACTGGGAGGGTGACAGGTAAACGGAGAGGAAGAGCGGCCAGACGATGAGGAAGGGCCAGACGTAGAGGTGCAGCGACAGCGGCAGCGGATTGTGCAGGGTGGCCGCCTTGATCTGGTCGTTGTCGACGAGAGGCATCTTGCAAGCGGCGTGGCCTGGAGACCAAGACGGGCGTCAACGAAGAAAAGGCCAGCACGTCACGGAAGGCCAAGGCAATGGCGGCGCGCGGTGGCGCTCGGAGATTCGTGACTCCGGCGATGTGTGGCTGACAGTCGGTGCATGACTCATGTTTTCCTGGTGATTCACACAACACCGCTGCCCCTCCCTCGCACCCCACATTGCACCGCGCCCGCACCCATTTTACGCTCCTCTGCGCTCTCACACGCTCCCACACGCCATGGCCGACGCTCCCGCCCCCGCGGCCCCCGAGATGTCCAAGCGGGCCGCCGAGAAGGCCCGCAAGAAGGCTGAGGCCGCCGCGAAGAAGGCCGCCGCAAAGGCCGAAGCTGCCCTCCGACCAAAGCCTGCCGAGTCCAAGCCTGCCAACGTCTTCGAGGAGGGCTGGCTGAAGCGCGTCTACAACGAGAAGCCCGTCTCCGACGTCCGCACGCGTTTCCCGCCCGAGCCCAATGGCTATCTGCACATCGGTCATGCCAAGGCCATTGCCGTCAACTTTGGCTTCGCGAAGAACTACAACGGCGTCTGCATTCTGCGCTTCGACGACACGAACCCCGCCAAGGAGGAGGAGAAGTTCTTTACTTCCATCCAAGACATGGTGGCCTGGCTGGGCTTCAAGCCGCACGCCATAACCTACAGCAGCGACAACTTCGATAAGCTGTATGAGCTGGCCGAGGAGATGATCAAGCGGGACAAGGGATATGTGTGCCACTGCACCAGTAAGGGCTCCGTACCCATGCAGGAAGCGCACCCGCTTACAATTTGTAGGGGAGGAGGTTAACCGCCAGCGCGGCGAGAACAAGGGCGGCGAGCGTTTTGCCTGCGCACACCGCGCCAGGCCCGTTGAGGAATCGCTGGCGGAGTTCCGCGCCATGCGCGACGGCAAGTACAAGCCCGGCGAGGCCCATCTGCGTATGAAGCAGAGTCTCCTTGATCCCAAGGAGGGCAACCCGCAGATGTGGGACCTGGCCGCCTACCGCATTGTCGAGCAGAACCACCACTTCCGCACCGGTGACAAGTGGAAGATCTATCCCACCTACGACTTCACCCACTGCATCTGCGATGCTCTTGAAAATATCACCCATTCTCTGTGCACTACCGAGTTTCAGCAGTCCCGCATATCCTATGATTGGCTCCTGGAGATTCTGGACATGAAGGTGCCCAAGTCAGAAGAGAAGGGCCCCATGCAGCGAGAGTGAGTGCTGACACAGTACTCCGCTTTTGAAGCCCGACTGACCCCTCTCAGGTATGGCCGTCTCAATGTGGAGGGTACTATCCTCTCGAAGCGGCGTATTGCCATGCTCGTCGAGGGATGTACCGTTGACAAGAAGAACGAGGACGGCGCTGTGACCACTAAGAAAATCTCGCCGGCTGTCCGTGGCTGGGATGACCCCCGTCTGTACACTCTCGTCGCTCTCCGCCGCCGCGGCATTCCCGCCCAAGCTCTGCTGAGCTTTGTACACGAATTGGGCGTGACAGACGCGCTCACCAGTATCCAGGCAGTCCGACTTGATAACGCTGTCCGCAAGCACCTCGAGCGCACAGTGCCGCGTCTCAGCCTAATTCTTGACCCGATCAAGGTTGTCATCGAAGATGTACCGGAGGACCACCAAGAGGAGATCTCTGTGCCCTTTGACCCAAAGAAGCCCGACGGCGACAAGCGCAACGTGCCCTTTTCGCGCAGCGTCTACGTTGACCGCAGCGACTTCCGTGAGGAGTCCGATCCCAACTTCTTCCGCCTTGCACCTGGCCAGACCGTTGGTCTTCTCAACGTCGGCCCCATCAAGGCGACATCTTTCACCAAGGATTCGGCTTCCGGTCTCGTCAACGAGATTCGCGCCGTCAAAACGGACCCCACGGTCAAGCCCAAGGGTTGGATCCACTGGGTCGACGCGAAGACAAACCACCGCGTCGTAGCCCGCCAGTACAACGCTCTCTTCCGTGCTGCGGAGCCGAATGCGTTGGACTGGAAGACCGGTGGTTATGCTGATGATCTCAACCCTGATAGCGAAATCGTTCACAAGAATGCCGTCATTGAGAAGGGTCTCGATGCTTTGACTGCCGCACACTCAACCAAGCCCGAAGGCGGCTCGGATGACCTTGTTCGCTTCCAGGCCATGCGCACAGGTTACTTCTGCATTGACCCTGAACGCGAAGGTGATGCGATTGTGCTTAACCAGATCGTCACGTTGAAGGAGGACAAGGATAAATGAGGATGATGTGTTATTGGGCGATGAGAGCATGAGGAGTCTGCAATATGACGGTGTCAGTTTTTGAAGGCAAACCTGCAGCGGCGTTCTTAGATGATTAAGTGGAACATGGCCGAGGATGAAAGACTGCTGGGGGAATGCACGGCGTTGAAACTGGTAGACAATCAAAGCCAATTAGCTTTGGTCATTGCCCCCAGTAGTTCTGTTGCACGTAGCGGGTTTCAGAATAGGTACTCAGGGGGAAAGAAAAAAGGGCGACGAAGAATATCAGAACGGAAATCCCGTTATGAAGATCGATCCCTGCATGACATCAAATGTAGACGGCTGCCACGTTGAATATGCACCTCATTTTATATTCGTGTTTCGAAATTCTGCCGCAATACCCCATGTTCTCCGCATATTGTGTCTTGCAGCGGAAATCGGAATTTCGCAAAGACGCAGATAGTGAACCTCCCACGAATTTTGACTCGAGAAAATAAGGAAAAGGTAAAGAAGTCCTAATCTACTTCCTCGTCTCTCCTCAGCTCCCACTTTTATGCCTTCGTGGAATGTTAGGCCTTCCACGATGCCGACTCAAAGAAGTAGATTGGATAATGAGCAACAAACTTCTCAAGGCGAGTTTGTATCCCGTGCCCGCAAAGCCAGTTGTTTCCGAACTCACCCGTAGCCTTGAATAATTTTCCTTCGACAGACGCCGTTGAAGACGTCGATGTCAAGCTGCCTGGAGCAGACATTAGACGACGGAAGAAGAGACCTCCCGTATGTCAAGGAACCGGGTGTAGAAAGTGCTGAATTAGAGAAGATTCGAAGGCCTCTCTGCGAGGGTCGAAAGCAAGTCTAAGGCGAAGTGAGGAAGAAGTGACTCTTACAGCTCGCTGGTGATTTTATCGATAAGAGCATCAGCCTCGGAGTCGTCCGTCATGTAGCCGTCTTCATCATGCTCATCAAGAACGTCACTCTCCTCGTCACCTTCAGTCTCAGAGTCATCGTCAGACGCTTCCTCGTCGTCGAACTCTTCGTTATCGTCATCATCGAAAGAGTCCGACAAATCATCTTCGTCACCGTCGTCAAAGTCATCCAGGAAATCCAGAGAGACCCCGAGGGCGCTCTGGAAGAGATCTTGCATGGCGCTTATCACCTGAGGCGGGGGCATCGGCAAAGACACGGTGCCGTTCGTGATCCCACCAGCATTGCCAGGAGCCCCATCAGCGGGACCAGTAGTTTCGCTTTGCGAGGTGGTTCCGGGCGCGGAGTTGTTGGCTTGTGTCTCAACCTGAGCGCCAGATGGGTGGCCTGGGGGCGGAGCCGGACCTGCGGTGACCGGAGCCTCGTGTGCTTCGTTAGGGCTGTGTCCATTACCCTCTGGAGCATGATCTGCGCCATTCTGTCCGTGCTGATGGTTATGGTTGTGGTGATGGTGATGGTGGTGCGTTGGTTGGCTGTTCACAACAACGGAGAAAAGGCCTGCTAGATCGCCCACGTTCTGGGGCAGCGCCTTGCTTTCCATCGTGTCCCAGTCCACCTTTGAAGACTTCTTCAAGATAAAATCGTTTACATTCTCGCCAGTGATGTGGATCGACTCCTCGTCGTCCGCCAGGAAGTGGAAGTAGACGGACTTCAGGTCAAGATTGCTCCGCATCTTTCGGAAGACCTCACGCCACGTGCCGGAGATGAGCGAGGAGTAGTCGAGTTGTAGATGTTCGAGCTTCGAGCTGTTTTCCGTGAGCCACTCAATGAGATCTTGGGCATGGTAGGCCAGGCCACCAAGGGATAGGGACTCGAGCTTCTCAATACGGCGTCCAAGAAGTTTGGCGAGGGGCACGTCGTAGGGCTGGTTGTAGAACTCAATGCTCAGATTCGCTAGGTTCCGGGCGTGTTGAATAAAACGAGCCAGCAGTCCAGAGCGAAAAAGCGCCGAGCTTGACTCCGAAGGGAAAAGCTTGGGGTCCAACAAGCGGAGACTGAGGTTGTGAAGGTGACTGAGACCGACTTTGCTGAAGCGGCGACGCTGAGGGGGTGGCAGTTGCAAGGCATTGACGTTCAAACCAGCAGTAACCAGTGTGCAAAGCTCCACCTCGCTACAGGCCATGGCGCGGATGACGGTTCCCAGAGTGGCGGGGTGAAGGGCGATTTTCTCCCTAAGAAAACATCAGTCAAGGTTCAGGCGGAATGAGGCTGGGGGACGACGGACTTGTGGAGCAGAGATATGCCACATTCTTGAAGAATTCCGCTGGTCCAGGCGCCGGTGAGGGGAGACTGTGCGCCATTGACGCTGATGGTGCGTAAGCTTCCGAGACCACTGAAAGCCTTGAGCGAGCGCGCCAGCAGGTGAACGTGGGCGAAGCGATCGTAAAGCTCGGCCTGATCGTCGACGTGCCTCTTGTAGGTAGCGTAGGCGGCCCTCGCGTTGGGCCAGTCCGAAGCACGTTCAGCATCGCCCAAGAAATGCTCCTTGGCGCGGTCGTGGCGGAGGAAGCAGCTCTCGTCGCGGGCCTCCTTCTCCATGCGGGCAAGGAAGACGGTAAAGTCCTGGGCAAGCTCCGGGCGGAACTCGTAGACGGCGACATCGAGCTGCACAATGCGCCTGTTGAAGGGCGAGGTGGTGGCGATCTGGTAAAAGTTGAGCAGGCTCTTGCGCTCCAAGACAATGGAGCGGTGAGAGAACCACGTCTTGAGGAAGACGTCGGTAGCGGCAGCTTTCAGCGCCTTGCAGGTGAGGCGGACGGCCTTGATATGCTCAAGGAAAGCATCTTTGGCGAGCGGGTCTTCGTACGGGCACGGCGGGTCCTCGTACAGCTCCTCCACAACCTTGATCTGCAGCTCTGCGGGCAGAGAGATTAGCGGCGAAGGGTGGCGGGCCATGGTGCGGGCAGATATGCTGAGAGCCCAATGCAATATGACAGGGTGGAGAGGGCCTTGAAGCGGCGGGTGTCGGTGTTAGGTGCCCTCCAAGGCGCAATGGAGCGGAGGGGGAAGCTGCAAACGAGGATGCTGGGTGATGCAGGGCGGAGCAGAGGCAGCTGGGCGGCTGGCAAACGCAGCGGGTTTGATCTGACCTGACCGCCTTCCGGAAGGCAGAGCGAAGCACCAGGAACGGCAGTCGCGCGTAGCCTTGCGACACCCGTGGCCCGCCCTTGGCCAACTTGAACAGTCCTGCTGATAGCGCCAACAAGATCAGCCGGGTATGCCCGTCAAGGACTTTATGAACAAACAATTTCGGCGAGCACGTGTGCCGCCCACTTCCTGCGCGCGGCAGCCGCCAGCGCGTGCTCTTGCGCCCGGGTCATCGTAACAGAAAAGCTCTTACGGCAGCAGCACGACACGAGCCCTTCACCCGTATCTTTCCTTTCTATGGTCCTGCCTGATGGCCGCGCCGCTCATGGATTTACGTGTCCAGGCTGTGCATTCAGGCAGCAGGATGTCACATGCGACGCCGCGAACAGCGTCTGCGCTCGCTCGCAGGTTCGGGGCGGGAGTAAACAAGTGCAGGTGGAGGTGCCGGGCTGCGCTCAACGAGAGTGCTTGAGCACGGCAACGGGAACCTCGCGCGACGTTGAGGTGTTGAAGTGGACGTCGGTCGGCTGTGTGCCCGCCGTCCCACTTCAATCCGTCAGACGCGCTAAACCCAACACGGCCGTCAATCGCTCTTGCTTGCACAGAGACATGGCCGCCACAGCCCGCTCGTGACACCAAGAATGCTGCTAACACTCCTAATCGTTGGCGGAATGCCTCAATGCGTCCCTGGCTGCTGTGAAAGCCTTGCGTCGCGTCCCTCTTGCCAGCAAACAGTCGTCGTTAGCACATCAGTCGTACGCACGGGCGACCGATGGAAATCTCATCAATTCATCTGTAGATGGAAGCATATGCGGCATGACTCCTAAGGGCCTACTAAATCCAAGAGACAGGCAATCTGCCTGACCTCGCCGCCACTCCTATCCTTCGTTCTTACAAAGAGCTACGATTTGGCTGTTGTCGGAAGAACGAAAGTCGAAGTGACCCATCGATCCGCGACCATGTCCAGCACACAACACCCCTTCTTTTTTGTTCGCCCGTGGTACCGGGGTATCAAACCTGTAAAGTAGTAGGCATTCTGGGAACATCACGGGCGTAAAAATTTGTAGTCGAGGTCGCCCGTCCCGCTAGTTCTCCACGAAATCCACTTTCCTAAGAAACTCCCTCACCCGGCCAACCTCGACACCATCGCCAACCTCACTTTCAACCGCTTTAACAAGACTGCCAAGCAAAACTTCGACTTGATCCTCTGCCACTCCTGTGCAGAGACAGACGACCTTACGGTACTGTGCCTCGAGTTCGCCATTGCGCTCTCGCAGGCCTGCTGCCCGCGCCCGGAGCTCTGCATTGTTGCTGTCATAGGCCGACAGTGCGGCTCGCAGCGTATTGGCACTTGGCAGGGAGACGAGCGAAGAGTGCTGTGATGATGAGAGGGCGTTCAAATCCACACTGTTGGCCGAGTCGGGCGACATATCCCGTAGCTGGCCGAGCTTCGATTGGACTGGCGACACCGAATCTGCGTCACCCACTCTGATGCTGTCCTTGGACGCACTCATGGCCTGCTCCACCGATATGGCCCCGGAGCGAGCAAGGCGACTGCGTTGATCTTTGATTGCATTTTTGAGATTGCTGATACGTTGGCTACGCTCCGCATGGAGCCGTTGCCTGCGTTGGAGAGAGGCAAGCAAATTTGAGAGATGGCGCTGTTGGGTTGATAGGGACTGAATGCTGGCATTGGTGCGATCGATGAGATCCTGCTTTAGGCGAATTTCGGCATTGAATTGCGATTCTGTTTGGGAAAGGAACGAAGACATGGCTGCTAGAGGTTAAAAGTGCCTCGTGTGGCGGTGGGAGACGAAGGACATTTACTTACCAGGCATCATCTCTCTGCTGGCCTCCTCCACTCTGCTTGCCGGGCCCCTACCCTTACTTGGCGATCCCACCTGGCTCAGTGTTTGCTGGCCGTTCCTTTCGGGATCCTCACCAACACCGAAGTCTAGGGGCCTAAGTCCTTTGTAATTGGGTATCGAGGGGTCTGCCTTGACTTCTAGCAGTTGTTGGATGATACTGCGGTTTCCGATGCGCGCAACTAGATTGAGCGCAGTATTTCCGGCAACGTCCCTTGCATTTACCATCTCGCTCATGAACCTCATTAGGCCGATAGGCTTTGATGTGCTGCCCTCAAAGGAAGACTGGCTGCTCTGGCCGGTGTTGCTGCGCACCAAGAACTCAAGGAGAGCTTCAAGATAGTACTTGCTCGATGCTGCACGGCCCTTGACACCCGAGGCAACAGCGATATGATGCAGGATGGTCCGGCCGGAATCATCCCTAACTTCAATGAGCGGTGCAAGCAATTCCAGTAACTCTGGAAAGCAGCTGTGGTCAAGACAGTTGTTGACTGCTACGGCAGCCATCAGTGGGGTTTGACCGGCAGCGTTGCCACGGAAGATGTTTGCGCCTTTGGAAATTAGCAAACGCATAATAGACACTCTGGCCAACGTTGCCGCCCAGTGCAGAGCAGTATTTGCAGACTGATCTAGCGGCATGTCGAGATCGGTCCCTGAAAGATGGACGATGGCAGGGTGATTCGAATAGTCAGTGCGTGACTGGTTGTCTTGGAAGAGGTCGAGTAGCGCAGCCTGTTTCTCCTGCGACGAGGGGTCGGCGGGTCCCGGGAGAGGAGGTAAGGCTGCGGGCACATCGCCATCAACGGTGGAGAGATGGTGTAATGCCTGGTGATATACGAAGGATTCGCTAGGCTCCGTGGGAGAACCGTCGCGAATGAGCTCACCATCGCCGTTGCGTTGCGCAAAAGATTCTTCCTGGCGCAATCTTTTACGAGGCGGCTCAACGCCGTCGATGGGTCCATCGACCTGGGTCTGGGTCGCATATGTGGAATCGCCGCCGTTGGCACTGAAGCTGCGCTCTGACCGTAGCCCTGGAACGCTCTGCTGGCTTTCGCCACGGAAGGACTCCTGGCTCCCAAAGCCAGGGCGTGAAGGGGTGGATGCCATGTGACGACGCTGCGCACTTCCAGGGCGTGGCGCGGGAGAGTTCATGCGGGCAACCTTGTTCATTGCGGCGATTGCATTGGAAGCAGTGGAGGAGATGTTGGAGAAGAAGGTGCCGCCAGCAGCAGCACTCTGAGTTCGACCGTCCATGGTGCTGGCATAGAAGCGCTTCCGGTTCGCCGCCATGGCCTGCTCCTTGGTAGGGGTATCGACCTCGTGTCCCTGCGACCCGCCATCGACGCCATAGTCGAGCAGAGGGCGTAAAAGATCCTCGACGCCGTATTGCCGGCAGAATTCGCGACCGCGACGGTAGTTGATCCAGGTGCCCTGGTACTTGCCGTAGCCACCTTGGACCTTCTCGTGCTCCCCAGTCAGGATCTCCTTCTCCAGGACCTTCGTTCGCTTTCCCTTATCAACCCCCGCAACTTTAAGAATCTGTGTCGCATTAAGCCACGAATCGGAACGGCGCTTCATGACGGCAATGCCGTTGATCTCCATTTCGTAGACATTGACGTTGGAGTACACGGCCTACGCAAGAGTCAGTGCGAGGTCAGCCCCGGCGCGGCTGGTGCGCTTACAGTGTAGATTTGAGGCGGATGATCCATGTGGTGTTGCGACAAGCCGTTGCCCTCGGGGAAGCTCCTGGCAAAGCCGTTCTGTTGCGGCGGCCCGCTGTCCCCGTACAGCGACCGATGGGTTTGCGGCTGGGTGGGCGTGAAGGAGGAGGCGCGACCCTCGAAGCCAGCCATTCCGGAGGGCGCGACCTGCATGTCGGACGGCGGCGACGTGGAGCGCAGTAGAGCGCGGAGCGGACGCGGCGATGGGCGCGCGGCGGTTGAAGGGATGCGGAGCTGCGGGCTGGCCGAGCTGGTGATGCTCCGGCTCATATGCGCCAGGAAGTGGAGACGGAAATCAGTCGCGTATGCACGCGTTACGCTAGCCCCCATCCGCGTGCTCGCGCTCGATCACTCACCAACCTTCCACACTCGCAGGCGTCACCTGCCAGCCCTGGTTCCATGCCCGCGCTCCCAACCACTGACGCCTCCGGCGCCCGCCATCTGCTCCGCGCGCTGCTTCGCGAGTGCACCTACTTGCCCGATCCAGCCGCCCGCATCTACGTCCATCGCCACGTTCTACGCCGCTTCCGCGAGTACCATCCGCCGCAAGGAAAGCACCGCGACCATAAAGATTACTTGGAGAACCCGGCATTCTCACCGCAGCGCATCCGCGGGGCTCTGAAAAATGCGTGGAAGGGCCTGAATTTTCTGCGCCGTGTCAATGAGGGCGAGATGGCGCCTCTTCAGCAGCTTCTACTACTGACGTATGGGCGTACTGGCAGGCGGCGGCACGAGCTAATGGAGACGCTGCTCATTCCCGATGCAGTCAACGAGAGCGAGGCCGTTAGATTGTGGCAGGCAGAGGTCGCTGCAACGCTCGACCCGTCTGAAGCCATCACAGGCATCCCGAAGGCCGTGGCTGAAGCTCCGAGGCGTAATGGCAAGCTCCACAAGTACGAGATTTCTCAACGCTACTCCAGGCTCCGTGCTCTCTTGGAGAGCCAAAGGCGTTATGCGCGTCCCGTGGAGCTGAGGAGAGCCAAGTTGAAATTGACGTACCTGGAAGTGCCGTTGACCAACATCTGGATGCGCCCGTTTCCACGAAAGCGCGAGAGAAACATGGTGCGTAAGTGGTATGCCTCCATCCTAGACAAGGTCTTCCCGCCGCTACCCGAAGACGAATGGGAGAGGCTCAGGGATCTGGTCTCTGGTGTGCGCAAGTGGCACGGCTTCAAACGTAGGAGGCCAGGAGTGCCAAGTCACATGAGTTCCTACGATGTGGCTAAACTAGCAAATGTCGGTGGCATTGCAGGCGAGCGTTTCTTGTCTCTTGCCTGTCGGGAACATCTCCTGCCAGAGAACGGCTCTAAAGCAGACATGCTATTTCGACTCTCGACAACGGCGAGTTCTCGATTTCAGCCTGCAGATCAGTGGCTTGCCGAAGGCCCTACTAACCCAGGTGTGCTGGCATCTTTGCTGCAAGACGAATTGGAGACAAAGGATCTTCCGAAAAAGCTGCCAGGTCGACGTCGAGCACAAAACATTACCTCACGACTCATGCGTCGCCTTTGGGCCAAGATCTTTTCTCAATGCCCGGTCCTTCGGTGGAACGAAGACAAGCAGAATTGGGCCGTCGAGTGGGGCTCATGGGAGCACTTACAGAAGGCGCCGAGCACTGCCTCGCACGACACATCATTGTTTGAAGGCGTGGATGAAAAAGGAAGACCACTCAGCCCAGCAAAAGAATAGCAAACCGTTCAGAAACCGGAGGGGCGCCCGTGGAGCCGCATTCGGAAATACGATCGGCCGTGTCCGAATGACCTAGGTAGACGCGCTCACTGGTGCAGGTGGGGCGGCGTTTCTCTGGCCATGTAGATTGTAGGGCGCGTCGACAACATAAAAAGGTCCCTTTCCCGCCAATTTAATAGCAGCCTGCACAACAACAACCATCATGTCTGACAAGCCCTCCGTCCGCTTGGCCACCCGCGAAGGTAATTACCGTGTAATGGGCTAAATCAATTTAATTAATGACGCTGGTAGATGTTGGCGCGATCCTGGACCTCATCAAGGAGCTCGCGATTTACGAAAATGCTCTCGACTCGGTCCAGGCCACCGAAGAAAGTCTCGCAGCTACGCTTTCCTTCGCTGCGTCACCCTCTGACGGGTCTTCCTCCACCAGCTCAGGCTACGCCAAAACCCTGCTTCTGACTGCTCCGGAAGGCGAAGTGGCCGGGATGGCACTCTTTTTCAACAACTACAGCACTTGGCGTGCGAAGCCGGGCGTTTACCTTGAAGACCTCTTCGTGAAGCCTAAATATCGTCGGAGAGGATACGGCAAGCTGCTGATACAGGAGCTTGCAAAGGAAGTGCAGCGGATTGGTGGGGGTAGGCTGGAATGGAGCTGCCTGAAGTGGAATGAGCCGTCGCTGAAATTCTACGCAGGCATTGGGGCAAAGCAAATGGAGGAGTGGGTTGGGCTGAGGGTTGATGGCGAGGCTCTCATCAATCTGGCGGAGGGTAAGGCGGCTTCTTCTGGAAACGAATAAAACGCTTAACGGACGGAGTCACGAATGCTCATAGCCGCGATATGCTTTCAGAAGAGCAAGAAAGAGCTAAGTACGACCTTCGAAAGGATTGATTTAGCTGCCACACCCAAGAACGGAAGCAGAGAAGGCCAATGACAATAAATGTATGATGAAGAATAGAATAACGACCGCAGCGTAAGTCAGGTCCAAAGAGCGTCTTAAAAAAAATGGTCATGTTCGCTTTATGGTGCGACGCTGCATCCGGAGCCTTTACTCGCACGACTAGGAGCCGACGTCAGCTTCTAGCATTCACGTTGACTAGAGGTACCTACCTGCAGTTCCGGGTAGTCGCCGCCGCACTTTTCATAGCAGTCCAACTTGTCTTGGTTCGCGCAGAGGCATGACTGTTGACAGCACCTTGATTAGTTCCCGCTCGAGGTGATAGTGTTTGGGATTTCTCACCTGAGGCCAGGATTGAATGCAGATCCTGGGTTCGCAAGAGCAAGTGGCGCTGCTGGATGGGGTTGAGCTTGGCAGCGTTGGCGTGGGTGTGTCATATGCCTGTCGCGGCTGCACAGGCGTAGCCGCGCACAGGCTAAGGAGGAGAGTGAAGGGCAGGACGACGCCGAAGTACTTCATTGTGTATTGATGTGCTGAGTTTCGAAACGATTGTGAGTAGTTAGGTCCGACTGACTAGAATTAGACCAGCAGATGGAATGATGAAGTGGTGGGCTGGTAAGTCAAGGGGGAAGAGGAAAACAGAAAGCGTAAAGAAGTGGGTACTGCGGCATGATATTTGCCAGAGCGAGAGATTTCAGGAGCGCCAAGGTCCGTAAGGCGGAAATCTTAAGATTACGGGCGCCGGCTGAAAGCGAAGGTCCGGCGGCCCACGATGATGTTGGCACCGTTCTATCTAAGCTGATGGCGGG